>CM050163.1:492854578-493142078 GCA_027410445.1 Discoglossus pictus
TATGATTTTGGCAACTGCAAGGATTTTAAGCCTGTAACCCGTAGATCGTTTGCAACTCGCTAAAAGACACCAAATGAATAGCAAATTAGTTTACAGGCCCCATTACGGGCTCCAGTAACTTACAATTGCTCAATGGAATAGAGGCCAGAGTGTATTTATGGGTCAAGCACGCGCAGTTTAACAGACGTTTCTGTCATTGCAGGTGAAATTGCATGTAAACAATGCAATGCTAGATTAGATTCAAGCATGCGCCATCATTATTAACGTATATCAATTACAAAATGCCCAAATTGTAACATGCCTGTGCCTTTTCATCAACTCTGCATATTAATAACTTTTGTTTATAATGTTAGTCTATCAACCATATAATAAAATTATTAAAAAGTCAAATTAATAAAAAAATAATTTTACACAGTCTATTTCACATTTCATATATAGCTTTTACCCAGGATTTTTTTATTTTTTATTAAAATGCACAATAACATGATAGTATGAATCTCAGGTTACAGTGGCCTTTCGCACCCTTGTACAGACCTGTGATCCTTTAATAAATTCCTCCAATATTTTTATATATTGTAGTGGTTACATATGCTACTCATAGTTTAGAACAAAATTACTGTACTTCAGTCGTGCCTTAACATATATTTTTTAATAATTTGTGTGCACAAATATCTGAACAAAGGAAAAAACGGAGAAACATATTTTTATTCCTTTATTTGCTATTTTACTTTTTTAAATAACTCTTTTAGTCATATCTTATCCGTGTTCTACTATATTTAAAGTTTGTGAACCAGTGATCAAATGGGATATGTAATGCCATTATCACGAAAATCCCAACCAACACTGCAGTCTCTAGAGAGACTTTTTGCATTTGGGAAATACAGGCTCAGCTGCACTGTAGACAGATAAAAGGATATTGTTCTCTTTCTTGGGGATTAAAAACCTGCCCTGCGATGTGCATTACAAAAAAAAGTGTTACACTCAATCCATAAATGTTACAATTATAGGATAGGGAACACAGAATATTTAAAAGCGTGTAGATTCTAAGGACAATAATAAAGAAAAAAGATATATGCTTGAAAACTGTGAGTCAGACTAAACAGCATAATTAGGGAGGCAAGTCATGAAGCTATTTTTTTTAATTAAATGCTGATGCCCATGCTGGAACATCCACAATACGTTGGTGAAGGTAGAGTGTGAGAGGACTGTTTACATTTCTACAGAAGCAAAGCTTGCAATTATTGTGTGTTGCCAGCATCTGAGCACTTGTGGTGGGAATTAGGTTATTAATTCCAAAATAACCAATTATTTAACAAACCATCCTAATCTCTTCCTCCACCTTCACTCCACAGACAAATAAATTAAAACTCTCACTGGGCTCTAACTACCATGAAGTGTTAAAACCAGATGAAAAGTTCTGACTTTCTCTAAAAATCTTTACATTTTTACAGCTGCTTCACTTTAACACGAGCAGTGTTTCTTGAATTACTGTTGTTCTGTAATGATGTTAAATTTTAAGCATGAAAAGACCTACATGGTTCATCTTTTGACTATAACTTAAGAATTATATATATATATATATATATATATATATATAACCAAATAATGACACATGCTATTCATATCAATTGAATGGGGCTACTTCTTGTGGTCACTATGACAGTCATAGGATGACTTTGTTCAATTAAATATTTACAACTACTAATGGGATTGATTTTACTTTGCCTGAAGAAACTAACCAGAGGAAATAACTCACCTTAAATCGGAGCATGTCTTTACTTCCAGGAAACACAAAACACAATACACATGCAATTGTAGTAGTTCCAGAAAGCATGGTACCACAAATCTGCCAACCAATTTAATTTCTTTGAAAGAGAATTGTGATCCATTCAGTCTATAAACTGAATACCAACCAGGTGGAAATGTCAAGTACCTGTATCGTATCGTAACAGAGATCCCAAGATTCAATTTACTCTTTGCCATTTGGCTTACATATACCTTATCCTGTTGTTTTTGATACAGGTTTTTAGAGCTGTACTGGCCAAGTTGGTTTCAGGACCAGGTCTCATGCTGAAGTAATCAAGAAAGTATTTAAAATTAGATTTTCTTGCCTGGACACAACGGGCCTCATTCTATTACCGGCCGTAAATCGTCCGTAAGGCTGCGATTCCTTGCAGGGTTCTGTTAACTCGCGATTCTATTATACGGCCCCGCAAGGATCTCCTCTTACGGCCGGCCGCATATCTTGGAACCGGCCGTAAGCTGAGAAATATAAAAACGCAGAAATAAATTCAAGCCTGCACTGTACAGCTCTGTAAATGCTAGGGATCATATTGGGGGACATGAGGATTAAAAGAAACCCACTCTCAAGCTTGCACATCTGCCCAAACCCGAGTTCAAATTAACTCCTTATTTTCCGGCTGCGGCGTGGGCGGGTCTGAAGTGCTCCAAGCACTCTGGACTTTTTACACAGATATTTTACGGATATTAAAAATAAAATATTTTACGGATTTGAGTATAGGATAATTATGTGCTATTTTTTCTAACACCTAAAATCCCTTTATAGTCTTCTCAAAGTGCAGGATGGCTTTATTTGAGCTATTTTATGTGCTTAATTGGTGCTAGCGGGACCTCTTTCCTGCAAGTAAGCTGCGGTTAGTTTTTAGCCTTGCAGAGAGGGTTCCCGGAGCAATTGAATCGCAAATAGGAATTTCTTACGGCCGAAACTCTTGCGGCCGTTTTAGATCAAAGGCTTTCCTCTGGTGCGAGCGGCCGCAAGAGATAGCAAGGCACCGGCCGCAAGCCTGCCGGAGTCCCCGGCAGTAAGGGAATATAATAGCCGAATAGCTTGCGGCCGGTCCTTGCGGCCCCGCAAAGGCTGCGGCCGCTAATAGAATGAGGCCCAACATAAGTATGGTTATGAACTATAAAGTCAAAGAGACCCTTACATTAAACCTTACACAAAAACAATGTATTTGTACCAATACACTTGTACATCACCGCCAGGCCATCATCGTGGAAAAGGCCAGATGCATTTATGGCCTTTTCAGACACTTTGAAAGACATTGTGAAAAGAGGCAATTATCTACCAGAACTGGTTTTCAATGTCATCGAGATATGACTGTTCTGGAATAGAATGCCAAGATGTGGCTTCATAACACATTGAGCCATGAAGGGCATTCCTAAATCCACTTTGCTGGTAATTTAGAATTTCAACCATAAAGCTGGGATCACAATGGACATCTTCAAGAACTGGTTCACTCGATCATCTCTGTCCATCAGTGCAAAGCTAGTTCAGGGATTGAGGCCAAAGTGCTCCTTTTAATGGACAATGTTCCAGGCCACCTTACCAACTTGGCTGAGCTCCATTGCTGCAGTAGTTTTCCTGCCACCCAACACTACTTCACTAACCCAGCCAATGGATCAAGGGGTTATTGCAACCTTCAAGATCTATTATCTTTGCTGCACATTTCACCAGCTCATTGGCCATACAGAAAACAAGGACAAACAATCCATGATGGATTTCTGGAAAAAGTATACCATCATGTAGGCCATAACCAACACAGATTTGTCCTGGAAGGATGTGACACAGATATGTCCAGAGCTGTGTGTGGATGTGCAACCAGAACAGCCCATTATTGCATAGATAGTAGACCTGGTGCATACACCTGGACTGGAAGATACAGACGCCCAGGACATTGAGGACTTGGTACAAGCTTCAGGAGAGAGCCTGACCAACGAGGACCTCCAATAACTGTCGGAACAGGGCATTGAGGAAGCCCAGGAAAGCAGTGACTCTGACACAGAGGAACGAAAAGAACTATCCATCAAGTTCTTCAATCTGTGGTCCTTTCATGGCCTTATGAATAATTTTGTGGCCAATGAGCCAAACGCTACAAGGAGCAGAAATGTGAGATGCTGCATTCTAGGGGCAGTGTCTAGCTACCAGCATCTGGAGTGAAAGTGATACATTTATCTAATTAAGTAGCACTAAAATGCAAGCTAGAGTGTAACTAGAGAAACCTAAATGGTCTCACGTGTGTGCATTACATTCCAATTTATTATTTTACATTATTACCTTTATTCCACTTTTATCATACCTATCACAATACCACTATTAAAATTTCTTATGAAAGCATAATACATGCCCATAGGTTAAACACTGTTGTTGCTCACAAATAGAAACTAGACATTATTTATACAGATTGTAGGCGCAAGGTAGAACTGGACCATTTGTTGTTGTTTAAATAACTTTTCTATTTATTGTGATTTAAAAAAAAATGTTGATCTTCTGTAAGAACACTTCCTGCAATTGGCTATTTTCCAAAAATTATTTGACCTGAAGCTCTACCCATCCTTTTCAGTCCTTGGCACAGCACGAAGCTACTTTCCATGCAACTATTTTCTACACAACTTTACTAGAACAGCCTGAGGAAATGCTGCACTTCTGCCTCTAGAATGAACCAGATAAGAGTAGTTCCAGCCAAAAGATCATGGTAAAAACGGCAGTTTGCATTATCATATTTTCAGAAATATACACTTTTTTTAATCAACATAAATTGTAAACGTTTTTCATATTGGTCTTTAATACCAAATAATTTAAACAATCCAAATGATGGCATAGTTGCTTTCAGTGCGCTATTTACTATTGGTCTTAAAAGACCTTCATGTTTCAAGAAAAAGACACTTGATTGTCATGTAATTACATTCTAAAAACATATTGCTTATTTTCAAGTGTAGTTATTCAAATGCAGAACAAGGCTTTCTCGTAATAGATGTCTAGAAGAGGTCCAAGACTGGATGAGGAGAAAGTGGCAGAGGCTGATACCAGAAAAGACAGAGTTACTTCTGGTGGGTCCCTGGTGGACGCCAGCAGCTTCCCTGCACCAAGGAGAAGTTGACCTTTAACTTGGAGACTTGCAACTGTTAAGTCTGAACAAGAGTGTAACCTTGGATTTGTTCTAGATTGTGGTCTGACACTATGATTATTAGTACTTTTTCTTTATAACATTTTCTGTATCCTTATTTACAAAGTAGAATAGAGTACAGTGGGTACTATTAGCAAATTGTAAAGGTATAAACAAATTCTAAGGTAAGTAGAAGTGTCAGCTGTGATTAAATCTTCATTTTTCAACTGAAGAAAGAGGCCAAGATAAAGCACTTGACACCCATAGCCTCTCCATTTTAGTTCATGACTTTATACAGCGAAGACGGCACTACTGCAACTGCTATTATTTAGGCCTGCCAGATAAAGAGCTCTATCACTTACTGCTGATACAGAATACTACCGCAAGGTTATTAAGAAACCTAACTTGCGCCTGCCACATTACACCTGTCCTCCATGCCTCCTTACTCTGGCGCCCTGTGAGAGACTACATATATTTCAAGCTTGGCCTGCTAACTTTAAACAAGCTCTACACGATGAAGGCCCCAGCTACCTGAAGGAGCTCCTCACTTCTTATACTCCAACTCATGCTCTGAGATATACAAGTAAAAATATTTTAACCATGAGTTTTTATGTTGTTTTAGCACCAAGATTATGGAAATCTCTCTCAATCTAGATTAGAGATACCCCTAACTTGGACATTTTGAAGAGACTGAAGAGCATTCTCTTCACTTGGGCTTCCTTGTAAGCAGTTTGAGTCCCACCTGGGTGAAAAAGCTTTATATAAATGCATAATTATTATTATAATTTTTATTATATTAGAGGATATTTTACATTTATGATAACAATAGTCATTTAAATATGTTTTTGTTTCAATAGTTTTTATTAAAGACATTTGCAAATGTGTTAACAGCAATTCATTTCATAAAACAAAGTGGATACAATTGTCACTGTAACATACAACTTAAACGTTTACAGCTCCTGTCAAGTATATTCAGAAAAACAAAACCAAAACATATGGAATCCTGAATACTAATTGTCCTTTTACTTCTTTCTTTAAATGTATAAAGATTTCTGGTAAGTATTGTATAACTGTTGACTCTCACTACAGCTGCCTTTGAATTCTCTTTCATTCTTTCTCCCTATTAATGTTAGTCAAAAGTTATTAGCTAATTTCAAAGGAGCCACTGTATAGGTAAGAGAAGAATATATCACCGAAGTTAACCATTTACATAATAACATGAAGATTAAGAAAAAAAAAAAAAAAAAACTAAAACACACATTTCTAAGTGAAACGGAAACAAATAACAAAAAAGAAAAAAAACTGAAAAGGGATAAAGAAAGGTTTGGCATCCTCTTATAAACATTAAGCTGTAATACTCCAGGTGAGGGGTCGTTTAACAGGTTCTTTTTACCCCGAATTCCAGTACTCAGGTCCGCACCAAGTCTCAGGCCGTCCCAGTCTCCCGCCCCCCACCAACCAGGGAATTGAGGCGTCCAATGGCAAATTTTATGTGAGCCCTTTAAATATTTTTTATAACAATTCACATGTATATTAATACATTTTTAAAGTGATAAACATTACCATTATTATAACTGTAATTTAGTTTTTTATATCAATTTAAAAAATGTGTTTCAAACAAGGTGAAATTAATTCATTTACACCCTTGCTTGCAATGTAAAACCAACATAATCTGTTTATTATCCTGACATTGCCAAAGGAATGTTTTGGTGTGGCTATTACAATTGACGCACGCTGCAACATGCTTCTACCACAACATTCACAAAACTTGAAATACAAAATGTGCTGTCCAACTTCTTTGGATGGGTGAACCTGAATATTTTAGAGTAACATGATAGATGCAAAAAAAAAAAAACATTCCTATATGTATCAATTTTCCCAAATAGCATGGCAATATCAGGAGATTCCCTTGGCAGTTCTGTTCTTGCACAGCAAAATAGACTAAAGATCCAGTCTTGCCAAACACGCTCAATGAATGATAAAGAAAAGTCCAAATAATTGTAAACACAGAACACTATACTCTTGCATTTTTTGTTTTGCGTTGTTCAGTCGTTTCTGACTCTCTGTGACCTCATGGACCATAACACACCAGAACATCTTTATGTCCATGGTCATGCTGATCAACTTGGTATTCATGGCAGAGATACTGGAGTGGGTTGCCAGTTCCTTCTCCAGTGGGCCAAAGCATAGAGCTCATGGTATTACTAGGTAGACTCCCATCCCAGTACTAACCAGGCCTAACCTTACTCTGCTTCAGGGTGGTGTGACCTCTTGGTTCCCTGACATGGAATCGAACCTAGGTCGACAGCACTGAGTCCTAACCTCTGGGCCACCAGAGAACCATTTACTCTTGCATTACAATCAGTAAAAAATAAAAAATAATTTACAAGGTTGCAACGTTTTGTAGATACTAACAGTGTTAGTGATAGCCGGGGCTGTCTTCACGGAGTACCACAGGTACTGATGATTATTATGCATAACATATTTTTTTGCAATCTATCTGTTTAGACAAGATTCCTGTCAGCTTATTTATATTTACATTTGAAAACTATATATTGATGTTTTCAGTAGAAGTTAAACTTTCTAGTGATATTTGTTATTTTGTCTGTTTGTATAATAGAGAAGAAAAAAAAACATAAGTGAAAAAATAAAAAACTTCCTTTATTTCATACTTTTACTAAAACCAATATGATCAGTGAAATTTTAGTTAATAACCAAAAGCTCTGGATCTCCTGAGTATACTGATAATAAATGTAGGTAATAATACATTTATTTCTGACCAAGAACGTCCTTAAATGACAAGAGCATATAAGGTTAACATATCCCTGTACATGTACACTATAAAAGTATATATTCTCTAAAAGTACAGAATCTATTGACTTGAAAAATACCCAACATGCTTCATTCCCTAGAAGCATGTAATCACTAGTCTTTGCTAAAAGCAAATCATTTTACAAAAAAAAAGAATGTCAGCTCTTCACATAAAAATTCTCTCAACCCAACACTTCCCATTGTGTCTCTCCCCCCAATCTGCCTCAAACTCCACTTCTCTCCCCTCGTATCTCCTCCAACATCCTCTCTCCCTCATCTTCTCCCCAACCCCTTTCCCCTTATCTGCCATTTCTGCACTCAAAATCCCCATTTCCATTCAGCCTCCCCTCTCTCCTTATTTCCCCCTAAGCTTCCGTCTCTTCTTATCTTCCCCAACTTCCCCTCACCATACCCTCTTATCTCCCACTTTCTGCCCCAACCTCCCCCTTGCCTTCAACTTCCTCACTTACCTCCCCCTACACCCAACCTTCTATTTCCCCTTCTGCCCCCAAACTCACCTCTAGTCTCCCCTCCCTCATTATCTACCACCTTCTACCCAATCAGTCTCATCTTTCTTTAGGTAGTAATCCAGAAGGGGAAACATTGTTAGAAATATTTAAACACTATTTATGTATATTCCAGGAACTGTACCTTTGCACCTATTAGTTTTTCTGACATCCAGTGGTACTTGGCTATATTTTGAAATATACTTGGTTTGGGACTTGAGGCATCCTCTCCTTTCTCCTGGCAAACTGATTACGTGGGAACATGTACCTACATTTATCCCATCTCTTCATTGTGAAAAGTAAGGATTGTTGAGTGACACTTGGGGAATTTGCTAGGCATACCAGTGGATGAGATGTGCAACCGTCTATTTACAAGGCACTATTTCATATGGGGAAAAAATTAAAAGCCGTTCTCTCCGCATCTCAGCCACTTGAGATGCTTAGTGAATTCACCCCAAGCACAAAACTTTATTGTGAAGTAAGGTAAAACCAGGGTTTATTTAAATTAAAGAGATGAAGGTAGTACTAGGTATCAGTCTCACTTAAAGGTATATGGAGGTTGGTGGGATATTAAGTCTGATTGATTGATATCTCATATCAAATAACTTTATTGAGTACCATATATACTCGAGTATAAGCCGATCCGAGTATAAGTCGAGGCACCTATTTTACCACAAAATACTGGGTAAAATGAGTGACTCGAGTATAAGCAGAGGGTGGGAAATGTGCTGCCCCCTGTGTCCCTTTTGTGCCTTCTGTGTCCCCCTCTCTCTCCCGTGTCTCTTCTCCCCTCTCCTTTCCCTGTGTCTCTTCCCCCCTCTCCCTTCCCTGTGTCTCTTCCCCCCTCTCCCTTCCCTGTGTCTCTTCCCCCCCTCTCCCTTCCCTGTGTCTCCTCCCCCCCCTCCTCATTCTCAACCTCCCTCCTCAACCCTACTCCTCATCCTCAACCTCCCTCCTCAACCCCTCCTTCTCAGCCCCCCATCCTCAACCCCCTCCTCGAACCTCAACCCCCCTCCTCATCCTTAACCCCCTCCTCAACCTCCCTCCTCAACCTCAACCCCCCTCTTCATCCTCAACCTCCCTTCTCATCCTCAACCTCCCTCCTCATCCTAAACCTCCCTCCTCATCCTCAACCTCCCTCCTCATTCTCAACCTCCCTCCTCAACCTCAACCCCCCATCCTCAACCTCCCTCCTCAACCTCAACCCCCCATCCTCAACCCCCCATCCTCAACCTCCCTCCTCATCCTTAACCTCCCTCCTCAACCTCCCTCCTCAACCCTCCTCCTCATCCTCAACCTCCCTCCTCAGCCCCCTCCTCATCCTCAGCCCCCTCCTTATCCTCAGGCCCCCTCCTCATCCTCAGGCCCCCTCCTCATCCTCAACCCCCTCCTCAACCTCCCTCCTCAACCTCAACCCCCCATCCTCAACCCCCTTCTCAACCTCCCTCCTCAACCTCAACCCCCCATCCTCAACCCCCTCCTCAACCTCCATCCTCAACCTCAACCTCAACCCCCCATCCTCAACCCCCCTCCTCATCCTCAGCCCAGTCCTTATCCTCAACCCCCCTCCTCATCCTCCCTCCTCATCCTCAACCTCCCTCCTCAACCTCAACCTCCCTCCTCAACCTCCCTCCTCATCCTCAGCCCCCCTCCTCATCCTCAGGCCCCCTCCTCATCCTCAGCCCCCCTTCTCATCCTCAGCCGCCCTCCTCATCCTCAACCCCCTCCTCAACCTCCCTCCTCAATCTCAACCACCTTCTCAACCTCCCTCCTCAACCTCCCTCCTCAACCTCAACCCCCTCCTAAACCTCCCTCCTCAACCCCCCTCTCCCCTCACTTACCTGCTCCGGCTCCGCTCCTTCCGGGTCTTGATGTGGCGCGCATGTGACGTCACATGCGCGCCACGTCATTAGCATATACTGGGTGCCGGCACCCGGTATATGCTAATGTCGTGGCGCGCGTGTGACGTCACGGCATTAGTATATACTGGGTGACGGCATCCGGTATATGCTAATGACGTGGCGCGCATGTGACGTCACATGCGTGCCACATCAAGACCCGGAAGGAGCGGAGGCCGGAGCAGGTAAGTGTGGGGAGGGGGGGGGGGTTAGAATGAGGGGGGTTTGAGGATGAGGAGGGGGGAGGAAAAGAGACATGGGGGAGTTAGGAGACACAAGGGGGGCTTAAAAAAAGGGCTGAAAAACTCGGCTTATACTCGAGTATATACGGTATATTTGCCACCCTTCCACCCTTAATAAACCTATGTAGACAGAGCTTCCCAACCAATGACCTATGCAGAGTTGTTTCCTGGCAAATTAGCTGTCAGTATCACGGCTGCCTCCCGAGCAGTTTTGTCTCAGCCAGTGAGCTGTAAACAGATACATTGTTGTATCTGCCTCTGACTGGCCACAAGTTATAATGAATGTTATGCTAATTTAGCTTGGATTTATTAGTGTTTATTGTGATATTGCTATCATATATTTTAGAGAACAATTTTTAAACATCACAACATTTTCATGGATACTTAATGTTGGAATATTCTTTAAGTATTGTACAAACTGCTTCTGAAACAACGTCAGGGCCTCCTCCTGAAATATTTTTAGACATATAATTTTCAGCCAGTAGAGGGAGCAACATACAATTTCATAGATCTCATTATGTTGACTGGTATAGTGACTTAAAGCCAGTCTATAAAAAAATAGCACATCATTATTATTATTATTATTTATTTATTTGTAACGCGCCAACATATTCCGTAGCGCTACATTGTAATAGTTGCTTTACTTTAAAGGACCTTGCTAATACTATATTTAAAATTCATCTTTTGACTGGCGCTCCTTGCAGCAAGTTGCGTGCCTCGCTTCGCAGTTTGACAACTATTATATGTGATTAGGAATGAATAGTAAATATGATAATGTTTCGTTTACTGAATGTTTGTATTAGAATTTGCTGCAAATAAACAATCATAAAATTAGTTTTCCCTGTGTTAATAAGCATCTTTCAGAAAGCAGAGTTGGACAGCTGCTTTGTCATGAGTTTATAAAACAATCTTTAGCAAATATAGTTATGGTGATTGCAATTGGTATTTTTCTAAGCAATACACCCCAATAGAAAAGGCTTACAATGAGATAAGCTACTAGCAAATATAGCGAAATGTTAGTGAATACTGGGGAAGATGCTATGGTAGAAAGGCAAGATAACATTCATTCATAGAAACATAACTTTGGTACATATATTCCTATACAGGTGGTCTCTGGGTTACAGACGACTCAATTTACAGATGACCCGTACTTAAGAACCGACTCCCAAGGCATTTTGTAATACTTTTTATATGTTCTGTTTGTTTGAATTAAAAGAAAGAGCACAATAGTTTCTGTAACTTATTATTACAATACATGGGTATTATAATTCTTATTATTACAGTATTACACTGTATTACCACATATTAGACATTATAGTATTGTAATTATTATTATTATTATTGTTATTTATCAGAGATCTTAGTTACATACAAATCAGACTTAAAGACATTCTTAGGAACGTATCCATCCGCCTGTATATGAAAAAAGCAGCTGATCGCCTATAGTATAACCATATAATGTCTATTTAAAAAGAATCCTGACTGCCAGCTGCTAAATATTTAGTTAAAAAAAAAATGCCAGTTTGCAAAACTCTGCATAAATTAGGTCAGGGATATAAAATAAATAAACTGCACTATGCTTGCAAATGCGCCTCTATTTCCTTAATACAAAGTATCTGCATTTACATTTTTAAATCAAATTCTTCTATTAGAAAAATGGTGGTTTACGTTTTATCTTCTTTCACTGAATGTGGCTGTGTCTTGTGCACTGAAAGAGGGTTATATAGCTCTGTGAATATTAATTGGCTCTAAACCCTTTTTTTTCTTGTTCTAGATCTCTACCTTGTCACTGCAAAGCTGTGAAGCTGTGAGCTATGCTATGTAGAATCAACCAAGATAGGCAGGTCATAGCAGAGAGGTAAGAGAAAGAACTGGCAACCCACTTCAGTATATTTGCGAAGAAAAAAAACCCCTTATGGATAAGCATGACTAGAGACATAACTATAGATAGACGTGCCTGGCTTACTGAGGCCCATAAGGTGACAGAGAGTCAGACACAACTGAACAACTAAACCTTTTTAATCCTGGGACCACCACAGAGAATTCTAAACAGAGTGATACACTGAATTCCCATCCAGTTTGCACTTATTTGAAAGGAGTTTATTTTAACTGCAGATTTGTTCAGCTATCTATACCTACGGCTTGTGGTGGTATATTTAAAGTGTTAGGCTCTCCTCATCCCTATTTATTCCTATAGATAAAGAACCAGTATTTGTACTAGGACTTGTAGATAAAAAAACAGTTCTAACGACATTGAATTTCTCATAATATGCATGCAATGCAAATGTTATTTATGTCCCTGCACTCCCTATGCAATAGAAATATATTACAGAATATATTGACGAGTTACAAATAAAGGATATTAATAATAATAATGCGTGGACTGGTTTGTTACTTTCCAATGCTTACAGGGACTGTCTTTGAATGGAGCATATTTTAACTGCAGATATGTTCATGTATCTATAACTAGGACTAATGCTGATGGTATATTAAAGTGTTAGGCTCTCCTCGTCCTCTTTATTGCTGAGGACTGATAGCATTTCTGAATATGTTGATGACACACTGAATGCACTTATTTGAATGACGTTTATATTAACAGCAGATATGTTAATTGATCCATAACTATGAATAATTCTGATGGTATATTAAAGTGTTAGGCTCTCCTCATCCCTCTTTATTGCTGATAGTGCTACCGACATTACAAATGCATTACAAATAAAATATAATATAGATAAGGAACCAGCATTGGTATTAGGACTTGCAGTTATGAGGTAATATTTATAATATGCATGCAATGCAAATGTTATTTATGTCATTGCACTCACTATGCAATGGGAATATGTGATAGAATATATATGTATAAGGAATGGTTATAATGGTGACTGTTATTGTTACACTTCTCTTTGTTTTAATGCTCAGCTTTATTATATGGACACACTGCAGTATAACATGACAGATACAAAGAGCTGCATTGCACACATATGACCTAAACACATATGTACGTGTCTCACACAGAATAAGTTTACAGCAGCCTAACTTCATGAGGCAGTGTGAGACTGTGAGAGAGACAGCAGCACTTCCGGGATAAGCAGCGCTCCCAGGGGCTGCGGAGGGAGGCGGGATGCACAGAACAGCAAATGCTATTCAGCCCAGGCAGTTTCAAGCCGCCCTTACTGGGGAATTACTGTAGTCTAGCTACGGCTCTTACCACCAGCACTGGATCTCTGTGTGCAGGAGGGGAGGGGGGAGCTACAGGGAAAGGAAGCCAAGTGGGAAGCTTTAAAGTTACTCTGCTGCATCCTCCACACACACAGGAGTAAAGCAGCCCGCAATAAGGCACCCCATGCACCCACATGCACTGCAAGCAGCAGCCATCTTATATTTGCAGCTCTATAAATATATTCATGGCTGACAGCCAGGTCAAAAAACAGCTGTTGAAGTTAATTCCTCTCACTTTATCCTGATGCAGTGCCCTGCCATGCCAATATGAGAGCGGGACCAGTGCATTTACATTAAGGCACATAATTCTGAATTAAATAAACCCCACTTAATATTGTATTCACGCCGTGTAAGCGTCTGTATTCATTGTGTGCGATCTTCTTGAAAAAAGTAATGTTATATAGCAATTGAGGTTGAAAAAAGACTTTTAGCCCATTAAGATCAACCTTTTTACGCCACATAATTACAGAGCAGAATTATTATTATTATTATCTTTATTTATATTGCGCCAACATATTCCGTAGCGCTGTACAGGGGGTTAGTACATGGCAAAAAACAAACTTAACACCTTCAAGAATGGAGGGCCCTGTTTTAAATAAAATTAAATTCCACAGATTAGCCATCCTTACTGTGAAGAACCCTTTTCTTTCTTTAAGGTGGAATCTTTTTCCTTCTTTGCTCTAGAGATGTCCTCCTGTCAGTTGAAAACCTCTAAGTACAGAAAGTTCCCTTGACAGAGCCTTATTTTGACCCTGGATTTATTTATATAAGGTAATCATATCCCCATGTAAACGCCTTTTTTTTGATGGAAAATAAGTTTAATTTGGTTAGTCTTTCTTCATAACTTAGCCCCTCCATTCCCCTTATTAGTTTTCTTGCTCTTCCCTGTACTTTTTTTCAGCTCTAAAATGTCCTTTTTATGAAGTGGTGCCCAAAACTGTACTCCATATTTCAAATGAGGGCGTACTAGGGATTTGTATAGTGGCAGAATAAAAATATATCATCAAAACATTAATATTTTATATGTTTGTGTGTTTCTAATTAGCATGCACGTGTATGAAAATACAGGGTCCTGAGACCTGACCTCAAAAGCTCAAAATACATGTTAATGTAAACACTGATGAAAGTCCGATAAGGAAACGATGAGTTCAGCTTGTAATTCCACAGTGGTCATGTACAGTAGATCACAAGAGACCAACAAGGCAAAACTTGTCATGATAGAAAATGAAAACTAGGTTAAAACAATGTAAAATGCAAGCTCGGAGGCAGCAAAAACATGGTGTTTTATAAATAAATAATAATCACCATCATCTACACCACTTTTTTGTTGTAAGTTATCCTCAGTTTGTGGTACCTTGCAAGCTGAGCTTTGTATATAGTTCACAATGGAAATAAATGTACTGAACTTGTTTTTTCTGTAAAATTTGGCAAACCATCAGAATATGTGATAGATAAACCAAACTTTCTGGATGTAATCTTGCCTTGCGCAGTGCTTCTTATAGTTGCTAGTATTTGGGTAAAGGACAACTGTTGCATATATTGCAATATTTTGATGTTTTGAATGGTATCAGTAACTCAATGTAAATAACTGGAACTCCACATAATACTCTCTTAAGGGCTGGATTTGTCTAAACCTTGGAACAGAAGAACATATAGAAGAACATATATCAGAGATGCCTAACCCTTTCATTTGAGGGGCCACACTGGATTTTTTTCTTACAGAAAGGGCCAGTAAACAAAAATTCATAAACAGTAAATAATTTTTAGATCGAAAAACAATAATTACTAGTAATTGCTAAAAGTAACATTTATTTTGTGAGATCACTAGCATCACTATTGCTTGCACAAGTGTCAGCATCTTTCTGTATCATGGTGCAGTGTGTTGGCTCCTTTCAGAGCTGGTTGTGCTTTAAGAGCTGGACACAATGCAGCACATAAAGATTTATTCTAGATTTGCTGGGTATATGTTTATTATAAAGATTTCTAATTGTTTTTACAACTGCTTGAAAGTCAGTGGTTGGAGGGGATAAGTAAAAGAGGAAGGAAGTGGCAGATAGGCGGGATAGCACATATAGCCCAGGGTGGCGTACCCTCCTGTAGAACTAAGACAAAATATGTCTCTGGTTCTGACACATACATCACTGGGTCTTGTTTTGGGGCAGAATGGACCATATCAAAAAATTGAAGGCTTCATGTTTAGCAAGTCTGAAATAATTATAGAATCATGGGAAGTGTGGCATGTGAAGGAGCACCGTGGTCATTATTGTGTTTTATTTTTGTTTTTTATAGTTTTGAAGAACAAAATGTAATAATGGGCAAAATGTTTTTAGAAATAAAAAAAAAGAAACAGATCCTTTACATTTTCACTATTAAGTGCAATAATTCTTTATTGCAGGCTTCTATTTTTTTACATTGCTTCCTGCAGCTTCTGTCTCAGAAAGTGGTGCCCTTGTAAACTAATGAGTACTTGATTAGAGCTAATGAATTCACTAGCAGATATATGTCAAGTTCCATTTGTGTACATAAAGACTTCCTGTGCATCCTCCGATCAAGAAAGTAAATCTCTCTAAAATCAAAAATATGTTTGCATCGCTCAGTCGTGTCCAACTCTCTGTAACCTCATGTACAGCAACACACCATGCTGATCCACTTGTTATTCATGGCAGAGATATTGGAGTGGGTTGCCAGTATGTTCATAGCAGCATATAAAAGTAATAAAGTAAGGACTGTTTTTTGGAGGTTTTTTTTACATTTAAAAAAAGTGTTGACTATTTTCAAGCATAATTCTTCAAAAAGAGGGAAAACTGCTATTCCAGACATTGTAATAGATTAGTGAATCTATACTAATGACACTAGCGCTAAAGAATATTTTGGCGCATTACAAATAAAGGAAAATAATAATAATAATGAAAAATTGAAAAGAAATCTAGATGATAGTAACTTTGTCTTGGCTCATTCATTTCCTATTTAATATAACAGTTGCCCAATCAAGACAACCCCTTCAAATGTTGGTTTTAGTGACATGAAACAAATATATAATATGCCTGTATGGCATGACAAGTGTAATTTATAGGACTTTAAAGTCTGGAGAAAATAAGGAGTAATAAGTGTAATATGATGTTAATGTTGTTCAGTCATGTCTGATTCTCTGTGATCCTGTGCTCCTCAGCATGCCAGGCACATCTATCATGTCTCTGGTCACGCTTATCCATACTGTCATCTTGGCAAATATACTGGAGTGGTTTGAACCCAGATTTATCTGACCTTTGCTATGACCTGCCCAGCTTGGGTGACAGAACATTCTGTAGCTCACAGCTTCATTGAAGTACACAAGCTCCTTCGACAAGGTAGCTATCCAGAAGGGGATGCTGTTAATAGTGATCCTTAAATATTACAAACCAACACTGCTTTAAAATCTGATTTGGGATAGAAGTCTAGAATTGACATATATACATTGCAAGTCAAAATGATAGCCAATAAACACTGTTGAACGCCCATAGTTTAAGGCTTCATAGTGATGCCTTAGAGATATGTTAAATAGTTTTTCCCGTGCAGTATTATTGTCTATATGTAATTGTGAATTTGGAAGGTCTTCAAATCCTGAAGGACATAAGCCTGAGCTCCCTCTCATCACAGAAACAGCAATGTGGTTTCTTAAGCAGTTTAATGCTGATGTAAGGGTATTTTACCATTTTATTGCCATATACACAAGCAAAGCATTTTATAGTATAGACGAAGACCTCCCGGGTTTATTTTTCTATTTTCGTAACAAATACAAAAAAATATGGATTTTTAAAACTGAACTTCATCCGTTTTTGTTTTTTTTATATTTATTATGTTAAAGTAGATTACATATACAGCATTACCTCCAGCGTACATTGCATATTGTGATGATAAAAAAAATGCATACTTCTTTGGAGTAAATGTTATAGATTGAATATTTGAAAGGAGCTGGAGATTATGCTAATATATATTTTAATTTGTAATATTAGTTTACTTTGACATTGAATAGCAAATGTGGAACAGTTTCAGGTGATTGCTTTGAAGATTATTCAATAGATAAAAATAATGCAATTTCATAATTTTTGCATGCTACATGAGTTTAAGAACGGCAGTGGAATATGAATTGCTGAGAGCAAGCACTGGAACAAAATGTGTCTATTTTTGGCATTTTGTCACTCTTTTATTGTTGATAAATGACTTCCTTCAATTTTGCAATCTACCATTTTTGCTGATCTTCAATGTTCATTCTTTGCCAGACATCTGTTTTTATAGGAATAATTAATTTGTTTATTTAATAAATAAAATATAATTAACATGGTTTCGTAACATAAAAACAACATTTTTAAACTTGTAAAGTCTGTTTTGCTGAGAATTTTTCCAAGATAATTTTTTACAACTATATATTCCTTTCAGGCACTAAAGACGCTGTGCAGATATACAGTAATATTCCCATAGAGCAGAGTTAAGCAAACTTTTTGATGTCAAGTGCATTCTTTACTCTGATTAAAGTTAGATAGGGAAGAACTTCACCATACAGTGGATATAAAAAGTCTACACACCCTGCTGAAATGTCAGGTTTCTGTGCTGTAAAAAAATGAGACAAAGATAAATCATTTCAGAACGTTTTCCACCTTTAATGTGACCTATAAACTGTACAACTCAATTGAAAAACAAACTGAAATCTTTTATGTAGAGGGAAGAAAAAATATAAAAATAAAATAATATGGTTGCATAAGTATGCACACCTTAAACTAGTTCTTTGTTGAAGCACCTTTTGATGTTATTACAGCACTCAGTCTTTTTGGGTATGAGTCTATCAGCATGGCACATTTTGACTTGGCAAGATTTGCCCACTCTTTGCAAAAACACTCCAAATGTGTCAGATTGCGAGGGCATCTCCTGTGCACAGCCCTCTTTAGATCACCCCACAGATTTTCAATCGGATTCAGGTCTGGGCTCTGGCTGGCCCAATCCAAAACTTTAATCTTCTTCGGGTGAAGCCATTCCTTTGTTGATTTGGATGTATGCTTTGGGTCGTTGTCATGATGAAAGATGAAGTTCCTCTTCATATTCAGCTTTCTAGCAGAAGCCTGAAGGTTTTGTGCCAATATTGACTGGTATTTGGAACTGTTCATAATTCCCTCTATTTTAACTAAGGCCCCAGTTCCAGCTGAAGAAAAACAGCCCAAAGCATGATGCTGCCACCACCATGCTTCACTGTGGGTATGGTGTTCTTTTGGTGATGTGCAGTGTTGTTTTTGCGCCAAACATATCTTTTTGAATTATGGCCAAAAAGTTCAACCTTGGTTTCATCAGACCATAACACCTTTTCCCACATGCTTTTGGGAGACTTCAGATGTGTTTTTACAAAATGTAGCCTGGCTTGTATGTTTTTCTTCATAAGAAAAGGCTTTCGTCTTGCAACTCTACCCCATAGCCCAGACATATGAAGAATACGGGAGATTGTTGTCACATGTACCACACAGCCAGTACTTGACAGATATTCCTGCAGCTCCTTTAATGTTGCTGTAGGCCTCTTGGTTGCCTCCCAGACCAGTTTTCTTCTCGTCTTTTCATACATTTTGGAGGGAGCTCCAGTTCTTTGTAATGTCACTGTTGTGCCATATTTTCTCCACCAATGTGTTCCATGGTATATCTAATGCCTTGGAAATTCTTTTGTACCCTTCTCCTGACTTGATACCTTTTAACAATGAGATCCCTCTGATGCTTTGGAAGCTTTCTGTGGACCATGGCTTTTGCTGTGGGATGCGACTAAGAACATTTCAGGAAAGACCAACTAGAGCAGCTGAACTTTATTTGGGGTTAATCAGAGGCACTTTAAATAATGGCAGGTGTATGCTGACTCCTATTTAACACGATTTGGAATGTGATTGCTTAATTCTGAACACAGCTACATCCACAGTTATAAGAGGGTGTGCAGACTTATGCAACCACATTATTTTTCTTTTTCTTTTTTTTCTTCTCTCCACCTAAAAGATTTCAGTTCGTTTTTCAATTGATTTGTACAGTTTATAGGTCACATTAAAGGTGGAAAAAGTTCTGAAATGATTTATCTTTGTCTCATTTTTTTACAGCACAGAAACCTGACATTTTAACAGGGGTGTGTAGACTTTTTATATCCACTGTATATGTAACAAATTAACAGTATTAGTAACTAAGCAATGGGCTTAAAAGTATTTTTAGAGAAAATCTTATGTTTAGCTTACTCTGCTTAAATGATAGCCTTAGTATTTCAACAGAACTGAATAAAGATCTTCACTAAACTAACAGTTCCTTCAACTCCCAGGTGACCAAAAGAAAATATTTGCCTTTAAAACTGGATGAAAAAACAACATTAAATAATTGATTAATAATTAATTAACAACTAATGGATTAATAGTAAATCCGCATATTGCGGATCAGAGGAGATCTTAAAAGGTTGAACTTGATGGACTGAAAGTCTTTTTTCAACCTTAAATACTATGGGCCTCATTCTATTATCGGCCGTAAATCGGCCGTAAGGCTGCGATTCCTTGCAGGGGTTCTGTTTGCTCGCAATTCTATTATACGGCCCCGCAAGGATCTCCTCTTACGGCCGGCCGCATATCTTGGAACCGGCCGTAAGCTCTGAAATCTAAAAACTCAAAAATAAATTCAAGCCTGCACTGTACAGCTCTGTAAATGCTAGGGATCATATTGGGGGACATGAGGATTAAAAGTAACCCACTCTCAAGCTTGCACATCAGCCCAAACCCGAGTTCAAATTAACTGTTTATTTTCCGGCTGCGGCGTGGGCGTATCTGAGGTGCTCCAAGCCCTATGGACTTTTTACATGGATATTTTACGTATATTAAAAAAAAAATATTTTACGGATTTGAGTATAGGGTAATTATGTGCTATTTTTTCTAACACCTAAAATCACTTTATAGTCTTCTCAAAGTGCAGGATGGCTTTATTTGAGCTATTTTATGTGCTTAATTGGTGCTAGCGGGACCTGTTTGCTGCAAGTAAGCTGCGGCTCGTTTTTAGCCTTGCAGACAGGGTTCCCGGAGCAATAGAATCGCAACCAGGCTTTTCTTACGGCCGATTTCCTTGCGGCCGTTTTAGATCAAAGGCTTTCCTCCGTCGCGATTGGCTGCAAGAGATAGCAAGGCGCCGGCCGCAAGCCTGCCGGAACCTTTGGCCGGAGGGGAATAGAATAGCCGGAAAGCTTGCGGCCGGTCCTTGCGGCCCCGCAGCGGCTGCGGCCGAGAATAGAATGAGGCCCTATGTAACTATGTAATAAATTCAGATTAACAAAACATTGAATTTAAGGCTGTAATGTAATAAAATAGGTAAAAAGTAAAGGGGGTGAATACTTTTGCAAGGCACTGTACATATCCTTGAATGTTTGGCCTTGTTACAGGTTAAAATGGCAAAAAAGTGGTCAACAAGGCCTATAGTGAAAAGAATACCATCTCCACTCTGAAGCATGGTAGTGGCTCACTGATGCTTTCTGGTGCATGAGCTCTAAAGGCCCAGGGAATCTTGTGAAAATTGATGGCAAGATGAATGCATCATGTTATCAGAAAATATTGGCAGACAATATTCATTAAACATGAATATGCTGCAATGCATGATCCATATAGTATCTATGTGTAAGATAAAGAAGCACTGTATCATGGAAACAATATATACTGTATATTAAAAAAAAATTGTTTACAAGAACCTATTTAGGCAGGAAAATTTTTATAAAGCTAGTTTAAAAAATATCAGTTTTGATGCTGCTGCTGGTCACTGGAAACATTCATTATATTTTGGAGAAGAGAGAGCGTTTGTGAGACAGGTGTTTACATTTCTGCAGGACCAGACTTGCAGTTGTAGTTGCAAGCTGATTGCTTCTGAACATGTGCAAGAGAAGTGCATGGGTGTCAAAAAAATAAACTTTTAATGATTTAACAAAGGAGGATATGTGAAAAGTGCTTTTCTGAGCTGCGTATCTCACTGTATATTCTTCTTCTATAGGTTTGTTGAAGAGAAGAATTTTGAGGGTGTGCTAGAGGCTGCCTGGGATATCATGAGGGCTAATCAATAAGTAGTAGTCCATGTGAAGGTTCTATAATGGAACTAGAAATTCATTACATTTGTTCTCAAAGCTAATAATGTCTTCTTGCTGAATGCACTTAATCTTTACTACACATGATTATTGTTCTTGGTGTTAAACAATGCTTAATCTTAGATAAACAAGACTATGAATGTGTTTCTTATTAAATCGAAAGCAATCTGTTGTCTAAGATGCTGGTCAGCTGTCTCCAATACTTATTTCAATTTTCCATAAAGTAATTTTTTTTCCAATTTGCGTATCATAAGCCCATTGCTTGGGGTCTTGCACAGTCTGGTTCACCCCACCCCTACGTGCAGGTGAGGGCACTTGGGCAGGATCCTATCTTGGCAGAGGAGCCAGGTAGTCTTAGGATATTTAAATCAGGTTCTCACCTGCTATTGCCTGTGCGCCTGTGGACCCACGTCTCCAAGCTTCCCATGGGCTAGAACTTCCAGAGAGGGTGATGCTAGGCAGCTTTTTACTGGAAATTTTCCTTATGCCATTTTCATTAATTACATTTATCCCATAATGAAATCAGTTTCTTCAGTCTGGAATTTTAATATCCGACATTATGGTATAGAGAATATTCCCTGCAAGGTAGGAGTGAGTACGGGTAGTAATAAGAATAAACTTAAATCAAACAAATTAACATATAAATTATCTCATATGTCACCTTAGTCATTTGTATAATTTTTTTTATTTAAGGCAAATTAATAATACCAGTCCTTGTGTTCCTTATCTGGTCCCCCACCTGGTCCTTCCTTGTCTGTCCCCAATCTCCGGTTCTCCACCTTTTCCAGGTGTCTTTTACTTTTTTATTTTTTGGGTGTTAGGTTATAGCTGTGATCTGAATGCCTGTGTAGTCTATCCATGGGCCCCATATCTCTATAAATTTGGGTATAGTAACTGCAAGGGAATGTGAAATTCTCTCATTTGTCGCAATGAGATGTATTTTTGCTTTGATTGCCGCTATGTCTAGGAGCTTCTTTTTCCAGTTTCTGAGAGTTAGTTAAGGCCATAGATAAGGTTATGAGCAGAGAGGGAGGGCTAATTTATCCTTAAAATATTTAAGCATGGGAAAGTTTTAATAATGGGAGATTTTAATTACCCTGATAATAACTGGATGAATGAGACCAGCAGTTCATCTAAGGGGAGCAGGTTCTTGAGTACACTCAGGGATCATTATCTGGCCCAGGTTGTACAAGAGCCTACTAGAAATGAGGCTATCTTGGATTTAGTTATCACAAATAATATTGAAATGGTATCAAATTTGGAAATAGGGCAACCTTTGGGAAACAGTGATTACAACACAGTCTCATTTGAGATTGAATTAAAAAAACAAAGCTGTATAAGGAGTAAATCACATCCAATGTGGCTTAACAATAATTTAAAGCTCAAGATACAGAGAAAAAAACAGGCATTTCAAACAAAAGGGGAAAGAGACTGTTTTACGTGAGTACAAGGAAATCAACAAGGCTTGCAAAAGAGCTATTAGACTGGCAAAAATAGAAAATGAGAAGTTAGAGTAAGACTAATCCTAAAATATTTTTTAAATAATTCATGGGAAGAAGGCCAGTAAGGAAGCTATAGGAGCATTACAATGTGTAACAGGCAGTCTGATAATTAGTGAGCAGGAAAAGGCACATGAACAAAATAGGTTATTTTCTTCTGTATACACAAGGGACGCACCTTTGATTGGGAC
Organism: Discoglossus pictus; assembly: GCA_027410445.1. Lineage (NCBI taxonomy): Eukaryota > Metazoa > Chordata > Amphibia > Anura > Alytidae > Discoglossus > Discoglossus pictus. Next base: position 492,877,950 of record CM050163.1, read on the forward strand.
ACTGCAGCATTATGGGGCTACACTACCTTCACCAAATAATTGGTTAACGCAGGAAGAAATCCAAAAGTAGTTGGAAAAGTAAATGTTAATAAAGCCCCGGGTCCTGATGGAATACATCCAAGGGTTCTGAGGGAACTGGGTTCTTTAATAGCCAAACTATTATATCTAATTTTTCAAGATTCACTCAACACAGGGTCGCTACCAGATGACTGCCGAAAAGCTGAGGTGATACCTATATTTAAGAAAGGAGCAAGAACAAACCAGGAAATTATAGACCTGTAAGCCTCACCACTGTAGTGGAAAAGCTTTTAGAAGGGCAAATAAGGGATAATACACAAGAATATGTCTATTTGAACAGGATTATAATTAGTTTCTATGGGGAGGTTAGTATGAACTTGGATCAAGGCAACTCAGTGGATGTAGTCTTTTTGGATTTTGCAATGGCTTTCGACACAGTGCCACATGGGAGACTATTGAGCAAACGAAGGGACGCAGGAATTGCAGTAAATATCTGCTCATGGATCGAGAGCTGGCTAAAAAAGAGGAAGCAAAGGGTTATGGTAAATGGAACATACTCAGTTTGGACTAATGTGTTAAGTGGGGTTCCCAGGGGTCAGTATAAGGTCCTGTCCTTTTTAACATATTTATTAATGGTGTATGTTTATTAAAGAAGTAGGACTGTAAAGTAGTGTCTCCATTTTTGTTGATGTCACGAAGTTGTGCAATGTAATCTAATCAGGTAATGATATACTCTCCCTCCAAAGGGATTTACATAAATTAGAGGAACGGGCATCTAAATGGCAGATGAGATTTAATACAAATAAATGTAAAGTTATTTATTTGGGAAGGAAAATTGCTGTGCAATTTATAATCTTAATGGAGCAAATCTAGGGGTATCAGATATTGAAAGGGATTTGGGAGTGCTTGTGGACAACCACCTAGGTAACAGTGCTCAAAGCCAAGCTGCAGCTGCAAAGGCAAATAAAATATTAGCATGGGAAGCAAATATAATTCTGCCACTATACAAATCGCTAGTATGCCCTCATTTGGAATATGGAGTGCAAATTTGGCCATCACTTCATAAAAAGGACATTTTAGACCTGGAAAAGGTACAGAGTAGGACATCAAAACTAATAATGGGAATGCGGGGGCAAAGTTATGAGGAAAGACTTACCAAATTAAACTTATTGTATCTAGAAAAAAAGGCATCTAAGAGGGGATATAATTACCCTATATAAATACATCCAGGGTCAGCTTTTTGTGCCAAAAGGTTTTCAACTGACAAGAGAACATCCTTTGAGTTTAGAAGTAAAAAAGATTCCACCTTAAAGAAAGAAAATGGTTCTTAACAGTCACAGTAAGGGTGGTTAAGTGGTGGAATTCTCTACCAAAGAAGGTGGTGACAGTGGATTTGATATATATTATTTCCATATGGGCTTTAGCTGTGTTCCTTTCAATGTCTCTGTGTCCCTTTAAATGTCTCGAAACTCTTGTGCTTTGCTGAAGGGGATATTACATTCGGTTTGCTGAAGGGGATATTTCATCTGATCTCCAGTTGGGAAAGCAATCTAGGAATGATGAGTGAGGCATGTGCTGTTTTATATTCTTTCTCTAAGGCAGTAATAAGTATTAGACTTGTTTATGCATAACTCTATTGTAATGTGAGATAAAGAAGGGAGAGGAAGTGCACAGATAGCTAAAGGAGGGGATATTGATTGAGTTTTTCAGCACAGTACGTAAAGGTAAGCTCTACTCTTATAACACCATAAAAGAAATTAAATATACACAAAGCTAGTAAATACTCTACATTAAAAACTGGAGCAGAAAAACACAATTGTCATATATAATTATAATTCTTCAAATTGACCCTAATAAAGAAATACACCTTGTGCAGAGGATAAAAATACAGTTTCCTACCGCATATATAATAAACAGATATTTATCAATGATATATAAACCCTCCTGTTGTTGTTCAGTCGTGTCTGACTGTCTGTGACCATGTGGACCTCCGCAACGATACTGGAGTGGGTTGGCAGTTCATTCTCAGCGATTTGTCTAACCTCTCAGCTATGACCTGCTAATCTTGGATGACCCTACATTGTATAGCTCACAGCTTCATTGATGTACACAAGCCCCTTCATCATGACAAGGTAGTAATCCAGAAGGTGATAGACGCTCCTAGTCCTTGGTATATACAAATTTGGATACATTGTGTTTGTATTTGGAACATTAAATATCTGAATGATTTTGGATACTTGCTTTATTAGATCACAAAGTGCATCAACATGTAAATATGCAATGGTCATCAGCAAAAGATTGTGATGCACATGGGACATTGTGAAAAAAATATTGCTGACATATAGCCACAAAATAATGACTATTTAGTTAATCTCCATTAACATAAACTTGTAACAACCCTCTATAAAAGCTATGTTTATGTAAAATGTAAAGTAAGCATGAACAAAATGCTAGATAGGCACAGATACTGGGGCACATCAAAACTTCAGTCACAGCTGCCTTACTCAGTCACTGGTTTGGCTAATACATGTGTATAGTTGTGTTTGGTGGTTGCCAAAGGACAGAGGTGCAGATATCAGACTAGCCCAGGTCCAAGTCTGTGGTCAAAGGGAGGCAGCAGGCTAGAAAACCCAGTAAATAGGCAAGTGGTTAGTGCTTACAGCAGGTTGGACAATAGAAGGTCATTTCATAGTTACATAGTAATTGGGGTAGAATAAAGACTTTTAGTCCATCAAGTTCAACCTTTTTAGATGTCTTCTGATCATTATAATATGTGGATTATTACTACCTGTTAATAATAGTTAATTGTTCATTTGTTATAGATCCAGAGGAAGGCAAACCGAAAAAAACCTCATTGAAACATTTTTAATTGTCTCATAAGGGAAAACAGTTAAATTCCTTCCTGACCCCAAGTACTGGCATTCGGATTCCTCCCTGGATCAATTTTCCATTGGTAGTTATCTAGGATATCCCTGAATGCCCTTTTTATTCAAAAATATATCCCCAAATTTGTACTCCATATTCCAAATGAGGGCGTATTAGAGACTTGTATAATGGTAGAGTTATATTTCCTTTCTTTGCTTCTATACCATTCTTAAAACATGCTAATATTTAACTTGCCTTTGCAGCTGCAGCTTGGCATTGAGCACGGATACCTAGTTGGTTAGCCACAAGCACTCCCAAATCCCTTTCTATATCTGATTGCTCCATTAATATTATAAAGTGCTATTTTTCCTTCCTAAATGCCTATCTTTACATTTATTTGTATTAAATCTCATCTGCCATTTAGTCACCTTTAGTCACAATTTCTCTAAATTATGCAAATTATTTGGAGGGAAAGTACCATATTTTCTGATTGAATTACCTTGCACAACTTAGTGTCATCAGCAATAATTTAGACAATACCAGTCTAGTACTTCTAAGTCATTAATAAATACGTTAAAAATGAGAGGACCTAATACTGAACCCTGAGGAACCCAATTTACCACATTAGTTCAATCTGAATATGTTCCATTTACAACAACCCTTTGATTCCTGTCTTTTAGCCAGCTCTCAATCCATGAGCAGATATTTACTGCAATTCCTGCATCTCTTAGTTTACACAATAGTCTTCCATGTGGACCTTTATCAAAATCCTTTCCAAAATCCCAAAACACTAAATGCAAAGAGTTGCCCTGATCCAAGTTCCTACTAACCTCCTCATAGAAACTAATTAAATTAGTTTGACATGAGCCCTCATAAATCTGTGTTGACTACTATTTGTTTCTACTATCCCTTATTAACCCTTCTAAAAGCTTTCCAACTACAGATGTGAGGCTTACAGGTCTATAATTCCCTAGGATTGTTCAAAATAATCACACTCCTAGAATAATTCCTTTCTCAGACAAGAGACTGACGCCAATTTATAGCTGCTGTGTTCTCTCCAAGATTGGCGCCTCCTATGTCAAACATGGGACCCATTCCAAAATTTCAAGGGAGATCAGAAGTGACACAACAGTAGATAATTACAGTTTTTGTACACAGTTTATATATACATATTTTAATAATGTTTTAAGTTTGTTTTCTTTATATTTGTGTCATTGAGTGCTATTTTATGTTTGGTATAGTAGTGCTGAATGTTTATAATAATAATACATTTATAAAGTACTTTTATCCTAGAAGGGATATAACACTAGTAGTCGCATACATTAGGAAATACAGGGTCAAGTCACATTATTATGACCACCGCCTACATTTGACGTCAGCAGTGCGTAGCCAACGAAATACTGCATGTGTCGTGAGCTGGCTTGGTGGGTATATAAGGTAACATGAAGGCATTCTGCAACCATATCCACCATCGCTGTGCATAAAATGTGCAGTTTAGTTGACTTTGAAAAGGGGATGATCACTGACTTTTGGGCAAAGGGTGGCAGTATTTCTGAAACAGCGCAGCTCTGCTGTGGTTAAAGTGTACCGCGACTGGACAAATGGCACCATAGCAAATATACAGCGTTGCAATTGTGGAGCACCACATGCCATTGATGTTAGAATTGAACATCGGCTGCAAAGGTGTTTGAGGGCCAATCGACACACTACAGTTGCGCAACTCACCATCCAAATAACCAAGGGGTATACCAGACGTGTGTCTAAAATGATAGTACAGCGAATCCTGTTGTGTATGGGGCTGTGTAGCAAATGGCTGGTCACTGCACCCATGCTGATGAGGGTTCATCATCAGAAACGGCTTCAATTTGCACGATACCAAAATGTTACTTCTTCTGAATGGCGCCCGACCTTTGCGCTGTAGAGAACAGTGCGCCATAATCAGGGCACCAACAAATGTGCGCACCCACATCTGCGTGTCAGAAAAGAGCGTGCCCGACGACTGCGCTCCACCCTGAATCCCATCTGCGCGAAAGACTGCAGGTTAGAAGTCATCAACTCTCCTCTTCTGCACCCCATCACCTGCACCCTACTGCACTCCATCTCCATACTCTGTCCCATGCACCCTTCCTCTCTCTCTGTCCCCTGCACCCATCCTTTCCCTCCCTCCCTCCTTCACCCCAACCCCTCCGTCTCCTCACCCCACCCCCTCTCTCCCCTGCACCCATCCTCTCCCTCTCTTCTGCGCCCATCCTCTGCCTCTCTCCTCTCCTCACCTATCCTATACCTCTCTCCTCACCCCATCCCCTCTCTCCCCTGCACCCATGCTCTCTCTCTCTGTCCCCTGCACCCATCCCCACTCTCCCCTGCCTCATCCTCTCCCTCACTTCTGCACCCATCCTCTACCTCTCTCCTAACCGCATCCCCTCTCTCCCCTGCACCCATCCTCTCTCTCTTTCCCCTGCACCCATCCCCACTCTCTTTTCCCTGCACTCAACTCCCTATCTGCCCTTCTGCCTTCTAACCTGCAGTAGCAGTCTCTCTGGCAGATGGGATGCAGGGTGGCACGCAGTTGTCGAGCTCGCTCTTTTCTGGCGAGCAGATGTGGGCGCGCACAATTGTTGGCGCGCTGAAAAGGAAATCTGCAAACATTGTTGGAGGAACACAAGCTGATGGCAGCAGCATTATGGTCTGGGGAATGTTCTCTTGGCATTGTCTGGGTCCAATCATACCTATGGAAGGCATTCTCAATAGGTTGGGTTATTTATACATCCTTACAGATCAAGTACACCCATACATGTTAACTGTCTTCCCTGGAGCGGATGGGATCTTCCAGCAGCAGGACAGTGCAACATATCATACAGCCAGAATTGTCCTGTTGTGGTTGAAGGAGCAGGACGAAGACTTCAAAGTACTTCCCTGGCCTCCAAATTCCCCGGACTTAAACCCCATCGAGCAACTGTGGGACTAACTCCATCAACATGTTCGCTGTATGAATCCTCCACCACACACTCTTCAGCAGCTGTTGTATGCACTACAGCTTGCATAGTTCCATATACCCTTGCCAACTTTCCAGCATCTTATTGACTCACTACCATGCCATCTAGCTGTTGTCCATGCTGCACACATTGGTGATTCAGGATATTAGCAGGTGGTCATAATAATGTGACTCGACTATGTTAGTGTCATCTACCGACTAAGGGTCTCATTCTAATGATACGTTTTCCAAATAAGTAGCCGCAAGGGGAGGCAGCAAGCTACTTAGCTATTCTAATAGTGGCCTCCGGCGGCTTACAGCCATCTAGCCCCGATCCCTTGCGAATAGCTCAATTGCAGCTTACTTCCGTCAAAGCCTTTGATCTTGTGCGGACGCAGGAGTTTCGGCCTCAAGTAAGCCCCATTCGCTATTCAAATGCTACACTCACCCTTCCTTCAAGCCCGGAAATGGCTTAAATCGAGCTGCAGCTTACTTACATCAAGGAGCAGTCGCAAGGGCTTGTTAAGCCCTTACGTAACCTCCCCACTGCTCCCAATCAAACACCCCTTGCTGCAGGGGTCCAGACTCCAAGCATCTGCGTCTTCTGATTGGCTGTTGTCACTGTCAATCAGATTGCAGCCAATCAGAAGGTGCAGATGCCTTCAGCCAATCACAATGGGATAAAACCCGTGGGGTGTATCCAATTCTGATTGGCTGAAGGCACTTCCTGTTTATGTACCTTGCCAGATTGTGTGGTTCCTGATCACTTCAATAAAGCTTGTTCCTGTTTCACCTACAAATTGCTGAACTGGATTATTGCTGACCTTGGCTGCTGGTCTCCACAACCTTGTGATTCCTATATCATTACAGGTCCATTATCCAATCAGAATGGGATATAGGGGGTGTATACCATTCTGATTGGCTCAAACCTTGGTGCCTTCTGATTGGCTGAAATTTGATTGACAGCGTCAATCAGAAGGCTCCATTTCCATTTTTTACCATAAAAGCACTACAAGCCTCATTTGTGGCGGGGAGCTCCAGATAGGAGCTCCGTTAGTTTTTTTCATTTTTTAGAGTGGCAGATTTTTTTTCCGGGGGCCCTGCAGGAGAAGACTTCAAGAAGTACGGGGACATCGCAGAAAAGTAAGTTTAATATTTAGAATGTTTAGATTTTATGTTGTGTTTATTTCTGTACTAATTTTATGCTTCTTTTTTTCCTTGGGGTGCGACCTGTGGCAGGAAAACTGTTATTGCTGAAGGGGTATTTGGCAAGGTAAGTTGTCTTATTTATTCTATTTTAGGTGAGGCTTAGGGTTTTTATCGTATGTGGTTAGGGTATTGATGTATGTAGTTAGGGGTTACATGTATGTAGGTAGTATATTGATGTATGTAGGCTGGGGTTAGACAATAAGGGTTAAAGGGGGACAGTTGGGGTTAATAGGTTTAGTTAGGGCTAATGGGTTAATGGGGTATGGTTAGGGTTAATAGTGTAGTGCTTAGGCTTGATTTCATGAGGGACTTATAGGGTTAACTTAGGGGTTAATAGTGTCCTATAGGGGTCTATATAGACCCCTATTGGACTGAGGGGGTTAATTTTAGTCTCATGGGGATCTATATTGACCCCATGAGTGATGGGGTTAATTTTAGGTGCCAGAGGGGTAATTATAGTACCCCAGCAGCAGAGGTTATCTGTTTTATTTAGCGCAGGTCCATTAGGCACCTTTAAGGTCCTTTCAGGACCCTCACGGCGGGAAATTAAAATTTTTAATGCAGCGGGGGTCGCAATAAGGCCCCACCCTTGCGTGGGTTAATGTGGGGACCGTCCAGGGGTCCTGATGGGGTACCCAGCATCATAGGGGGATTAATGTTAGTTGCCGTGGGGGTACTTACAGTACCCCTGCGGCTTGGGGTAGCCATTTGTGTGTTGCAGGCCCTTTAAGGACCAGCAGCAGGGAATTTCAAATTTGTAAATGCTGCAGGGGTCTCGATCGGGACTCCTATAGCACCCCAGCATTATAGGGTTAATGTGGGGACACTGCAGCTGTCCCGATCGGGACCCCTGCATGATAGGTTTAATGTGGGGACACTGCAGGGGTCCCGATCAGGACCACCGCATTATAGGGTTAATGTGGGGACACTGCAGAGGCCCCAATCGGGACCCCTGCATTATAGGGTTAATGTGGGGACACTGCAGGGGGCCGGTCGGAAGGTTTTGATTGGGAGCAGTGGGGAGGGTATGTAAAGGCTTAACAAGCCCTTACGACTGTTTGTTGGTGTAAGTAAGCTGCGGCTCGATTTGAGCCATTTCCGGGCTTGATGGAAGGGCGAGCGTAGCATTTGAATAGCGAATAGGGCTTTTATGCGGCCAAAACTATTGCGGCCGCGCAAGGTCAAAGGCTTTGACAGAAGTAAGCTGCGATTGAGCTCATCGCAAGGGATCCCAGCTAGACTGCCGTAAGCCGCCGTAGGCCGCTAATAGAATAGCTAAGTAGATTGCGGCCTTCCCTTGCGGCAACTTATTTGGAAAACGTAGCATTAGAATGAGGCCCTAATGGCGTGTACTTGATAAGTGTCAGAGTGAAAGATAATTGAATGTGTGCTCTATACGAGAGTTTACTAAATTACCACATAACATCTCAAATTACACTCTGTGTCTGAAATTAGTATTTCTAGATCTAACTACCAAGGAATGGTGTTCACTTCCCCCTAAGTTTAAATATTAAAAATCAATTCAGTAAACAAAAAAGGTCATGCAAATTATCAGCAAATTTTTTTTTTTAAATTAAAGTTTTTAGAAAAATCTTGTCTATTACAAACTAATTTACTAAGCACTTTATCACTTAAGATGAGGTGAGGAGAGTTGAGATAACATGAGAAGGGTTATTTTTCCCAAGGGAAATACTAAGCATTAAATCAGGAGATAACATGAGACAAAGATACATTTTTCCCCATTGTATTATAGACACAGTTGGCGAAATGGCGCTAATGATATTGGAGGATTTCAGCCTAAGTGTAAGGTGGATCTCAAGCATATAAAAGGTAGACAAGATTGTACAGATTTTCAGATAACTGATCCCATTGGTATTGGAGAGAAATATTAGGAAACAAAGTATTGATAGGAGAGTGACGTTGGACTCAAGTGTTGTACTAATTGTAAAGGGAGAAATTGGACAGTGTGCTATGGAATGGGGAAAGGACCTTGTACCCAGAAAACAAGTTTTGCTCTGCACAGGGACAGTTGATGTTGAACTCCATTACTCTATAGTCTATCATATGATAATGAAAAGTCAGTAAACTTTAAATGACATAAATATTGGGAACTATATCAACAGATGTCAATAGTGAAGGTGTTTTTTTTTTTTTTTTTACTAATTTGATTCATGAACCATAGTAACCAAAAGGTGTAAAATATTATAAATATTTGTATTCTACTTTTAACTGTGCTTATACCAACTGCACAAAAATCTTATGTTTCGTGAATAATGTCGAAAGTATGTCGATAAGTAGTTATGAAATTAAAATAACATTATTACCTGTTAATTTGAAAAGTTCTGTTTTATGTTCTTCTGATTTTCACAATTATTTTTGTTAGTTGATAGTAGTAGTAGGTTTCTTCAACTGTCACTTAAAGGGCCATTTACCTCACTATATGTGCTCTTCATGGTGTGAAAGAGTGGAAGATTCTATGTTAAAATTATCTATTGGTTTTTATTAATTACACTAATAACAGCTAAAAATCTGCAGACTTAGTTCTATTTACAAACACACTTCGCTGTTCCATGATTAACAACACACGCCGGTCTAGACTTCACGAGCACATTTGTGAAGGGATAAATTTGTGAAGGGTTATCTCTTTTTCTGATAAAGCTCTGTGCACGGAGCTGTTGTTGTGGCTTTGTCTGGGGAAATGTCAGAGTCCAATGTAAACAATGATTTCATTTATAAATTTCTCTGTGAAAAAAAGAACATATTTAAAACATTCAAAAAGTATTTCAACATGTTTTTATGAGAAGTTTAAAGTTGTACTGAATTAACTGGCCCTTTAAAGAAGAAACCTGTGGGATTTTCTAAATCTTTGTAACCAATCTATGAATATTTTTTCTAGTTGGTCCTCTAAAAGATTTCAGCTTGCTTCTTTTCCAGGAGGAATGTACCTATCTGTGCTTTTTCTAATTAAAAAAAAAAAAATTCATAATCACTTGCGAGCCTCGCATAGCGAGGCTAGCCATTGAAGCATTGAAGCATTCCGAGCTTGCAGGACTTAGGCAATAAGCGCTGAAGGCGCTCTTGGCCCTGCTCGCCTCACGAAGTGAGGCGGGCAGTTGAGGCATTGAAGCACTTAAGCAGCCGTGTAGCACTTAGGCTGATTGGCGCTCATTGAAGCCAGTAGCCCCGTCACATATGCAAGCTTGAGAAAAAATGCGACCTCGGAAAAATATGAATTTAACAGCCAAACGCCATGAAAAACAAGAAAAATAATTAAAATATATATATAAAAACACACTCCCACACAGTACAGGGGGAGAGCCAGGAAGCATGGGAGTGAGGTTGCAAGCGATTTGGAGCCTTATTTGCCGTGTTATATCAGTCGAAAATCGGCTAAGCAAGAAAAAAATTGCGGACAAAAAACGTAAGTAATTCTGAAACTGGATGAGGCTGAGCAAAGTCAGGCACGCAGGACTTAGAAAATACATGACGGCAAAGACAGTTACACTTAAACGAACAACGCCAAGCACGCAAGACTTTTAAAATAAAACAAACGCCAGTCAGCGCGCGCCACACAAACATTCAGCAGACACACAAAACAGAAAGACACAGGAAAGGCACACGGGGGAGATGCTGGAAAGAGACACAAGGCATTCCCAATCACAAAACTTGCAGGTCAATGAACCCTGCAATGAGCGGCCCATACCGTAGGCGTGAGAAAAGGTTCGCAATGAGCGCGAAAGTGCTCAGAGAATCAAAAAGCATCACATCACAGTCTGTGGCAAACAGCATAGTCTGGCTTACAATTTTATTGCCGTCATTTTTTGAAGGGCAATTCGTTAGTTTAAATATAATCACTACAAAATGTAACAAAACAAGTACATTAGTAAAGGATAAATAAGACAAATTATTTCAAATTAAATGTTAAAAAAAAGCATCCTACTAAAAAATCCTAATGATACAAGTGACATTTTACAGAGTTATTTAAATACCTTAATTTTATTTTCATACGATGATTGTAATAGTAAAATTGCATATTATTGCAGTGATCATGAACAAAATAAAGTCGTTTGTAAGAAATATTTTCTTTGTAGGGCTATAGAACTCCTATCTTCTTGGCCCTACATGGGGAACCTCTCTCCATGGGCACAGATGAATCGGCGAACAAGGCTGAACTACTAGCCTTCCTACACTTTGCTCAAGATCCACAAAATCTGGCCCATGAGGACATGCATTGTGCACCTTCTAAACGATGATGAATGCTTCTGTTAATCCACTACAATATTTTAGCAAATGATTTTGGGTTACAACAAAAAAAAACATTTCTTTACGGATTCCTACTTATAACCTCGCTTTGTGCTGCATTAGAGATATGGGAGTAAGAATTAATTAAACTGCTCACGTTCCTTTGTCCCTAATTCTTTCATTCTGTGCTCTCGGGATTACACTGTGATTTGTATTATCAAGCAGCCCTCAGGGACTCCCTTCACATCTACCCAATAGTTGAAAACTCATAGTGGAGGGGACATGAACCCCAACCTTTATTGTTCACAAAATATTCCAAGCTTCCTCCAATTTACAGGACAGTTAACAATATCCCTTGGCTCAGGATTCAGGATGCAAGCTTTCTATTGTTTGTGCTGTGAAAAGGTTGACCCTATCTCTTAGGTAAAGGTTGCTTAATATGTCATAAATCCTGCAGCAAAAAAAAATAAAAAATTCTGCAGTGATGTATATGCAAGTACAGGTTAATTCTTTCTGGCTAAATTGTAATCTCTTTTGGTGTACACTTGTTATCCTTTGTCTCTACTATAATTGCTACTATATTTATTCTATATTTATCCTTGTGTTAGCACACTGGCAAGGTTTTTAAATATGCTGGAGCTTTTTAAAGGTAAGCTGACACTCAAGAACCAAGTTTTTTTAAGTTAAATTGTATTATCCATTTTGTCTAAAGTGCACCATTCTTGAATCATTCAGAATTGTTTGAGCTGTTAGTATGCAAATGAGCAGCGTCTGCATATTATTATTTTTTTATGTGCTAATTAGTATCACAGTCTGCTTGTCTGTCTCTGTGGTGGATAAAATAATACCCCTAATTTTATCACCGAGTTAGGTCCTCTCTGCCACCCTTATCAAAAACTCAGAGCTGCAAAATTGCATACAGGAGTTGCATGAATAATCCAGAGTATCTCAGGGATTATTTACTGTACAGTAAAATGGGCAGTACAATATTAAGACTCTTTAAAATAAAACCAACTTCCTTCTGGGGTGACAGTGTCCCTTCAGTTAAAAGGACACCACTGTGGTCATTTTTTTACTATATTGTATTTTAAATAACATTTTTGTAATAAACAGAAGTTTTAGAAAGCAAAAATAAAATAAATAAACATAACCTTTATTTTTTTTTTACTTTTAGGTGCAATTATTCTTTGCAGGGTTTCATTTTCTTTTCTGATTTCACTTTACTTGCTCTGGTTGTGTCGTTGTAAATCAATGAGCTTTCCATTAGTTCCAGCGAAAGCTTTGAAGGTTTTAGCTGCCTCTCTTTGTTGCAGTTAGAAGCTTTCTCTCTGTATTTAAAGGGACATGAATGGTCCTCTGTTTTAATATTAAAATAAGGTACCAAAGTGTTTATTTGCATATTTAAACATAATTTTTATCAAGTGCTTAAAAGTTCTGTTTTAGTCCCTAAAACCTTCCAAACAGTCCTTGCAAAGGCCCACTCTCTGTAGCTCAGGCATATGCATGAGCTACAGGGGTCCCTTTAAATTCTACCACCTCAGGAAGTTGATTAATACAAAGGGTAATACATTAGAAGCCATATTTTTAAATTCTAAAATAATGTTTCCTATTTTGAAGTAGGTTTCTTTAAAATAGTACATTTTAAATATGCAGCTACTGTATAGTGATTTATTAGTTCCTTCTTACCAGAACACCTACCTACACCTGTATTTATCATTGCCTTATCGCTTTGAGGATGTATATATATATATATATATATATATATATATATATACTGTAATTATATGAAAGGTCTGGGGGGACACTTTTCCAATATATACTTTAGAATAAGAATAAAGACATATTTTCCCCACACTTTCCTGCCTCATAAACTTAAAGCTCAGTAGATGTGTCACCTTTTCTTTTCTTTGTTTCAGATAAAACAAGGTATTTTTAAACGTGTCATGGTTTCTGTTGCAATGAATTATATGAACTATGAATTAAATTAGCTTGGGGAGTCTCCCTGATATCCAGTGAGCACTAATACAGCTGTATTTGTTCTCACTGGCAGAAAGAAATAAGCCCCAATAGAGTGTGCATGGGTTCCCTGGTGGTGCAGTGGTTAGAATGCAGGTACTTTTAACACAGCATCTTGTGTTTAAATCCAGCCAGGGAACCAAGAGGTCCCACTGGTCAGTACTAGATGGGAGACCACCTGGGAATACCAGGAGCTGTATGCTGTGGCCCACTGGAAAAGGAACTGGCAACCCACTCCAGTATTTCTGCCATGAAAACCTAGTGGAACAGCATGGTGTGTTGTCCATGAGGTCACGGAGAGTCAGACACTATTTACATAGTGTGCATGGGCACATCACTAGCATGAATGTTGCTTTTATTGTAAGTTGATGTTTTCTGCCTCATTTAAAAAGGCTTTGAGACTTTTTAGTGAACAAAATTTTTATATATCAAAATCTAATACAGACTCTGTGACCTCCACTTCAGACATACTAAAATATAAAAAATATAGCATTTACAGCACAGAGATTGTTGATTTTCTAAGATGTATATCAAATACTTCACCTGCAGGGAGATTAGTGTTAACAAATCGTGTAGAGACAGAAGCAGACTGGTACTGATGAGATTAAATATCACATATATAGTTGTGAGCATACGAGCCGTTGCTCACGCTAGCGGGCTCGCATAGCGAGCCCACGGCCCTCGCAAAGCGAGGGCCTCAGTTGCTGGCATGGAGCGCCGAAGGTGGCCGCCGAAAAAAACGAAAACGAGGCTACAGCAGTCTAAAGACACAAAACACCACCAAACACCTACGTATTTGCCGAAAAACACCCACGAGATTAAAAACAAGGACGCAACCCCAAAAACATTACAAACACAACAAATACAAACAACAAACACATAAAAAGGTTACTCACAGCAAGGGGGGGCACCGAGGACCTCTGCAAGTGAAGTTACACCTCCATTTCAGCACAAATTTTGGAGATTACAGACCCGAAAATCACCTGAGCGAGAGAAAAAATGGCCTCCGAACAAAGCGAAAACGAGGCTAAAGGTCCCTAACAAGCAAAACACTACCATAAACACGCAAAACACCACCAAACTGCTACGGATACTCCGAAAAACTCGCACAACATAGAAAATTAATATTACGAAAAACTTGCACGACATAGAAAACGAACGACGCTACATCAGCCACATTATATATACCAAACACCCTTAGCTCCCTTACAATTTCATTGCCGTCATTTTTTGACAGGCAATATTCTAGTTAATAATAACGTATGTAGGGCTTTTCTCCCAAAAAGGAATTCAAAGCTGTTAGCAACGAAAAGGAAGGCCTGGGTCTCTTTTTTGGCATCTCTGAGCATGGCAGTCAGTTTCATAATCTTGGTGCTGCATACATTAAAGCTCAGGACCCAGAAGCTTGGGGAGAGATTCTGGCGATAGTTAATAGATTTCCACCTGTAGATATCAGAGCATGAGTTGGATTATAAAAAGTGAGGAGCTCCTTCAGTAGCTGGGGCCTTCATCATGCAGAACTTTGTATGTCAGTAGGCTAAGCTTGAAATATATGCAGTCTTTCACAGGGAAGCAGAGTAGGGCGCAGAGGACAGGGGTTGTGTGGCAGGGATGAGGTTGTTTTGTTAATAACCTTGTAGCAGCCGTCTGTACCAACTGCAAGCAATGCACCTCTTTATTTGTCAGTCTTAGACAAGTAGTTGCATTAGTCGAGTCATGACGATATAAAGGCGTGAACCAAAGTGGAGAGGTCTTCTGGGGGTATCAAGTGCTTTATCCTGACTATGCTCTTCAGATGGAAAAACAAGGTTTTAATCACAACTGATACTTGATGTTGTAGTGGAAGGCCGCATCTAGAACAACCCCAAGGTTGTGCACTTGTTAAGATTTTAACAGCTGTGAGGGACCAAATAGCATGTAAGATAAAATAGATCCTTGTGGAACTCCACATGACAGGGGCATGGGTTTAGAGTATGCACCCGAGGAAATGCTCTGCAACATGCCACTGAGAAAATATTTAAACTAGCTGATGACAGTGCCACATAGTCCACAGTAGTTCTTCAGCCTCTCTATTAGTATTCTAGGGTCCACTGTGCTGCAGAGAGGTCAATGATAATTAGAATTAAACAGTCACCTTTATCTCTTACTATCGGGAGATCACTAAAAATACAAACCTGCCCTTCTTATCGCTATCTATCTATCACCCTTGGTATAATACAAACAAATCCAGGGGTGCTATGACTCATCCAGTAAGACCAGCTACCTCCTATGAGCCTAGATATCTCCCTACATTACCCCTTGGTATCATCTACGCGCCATGAGCCAGTGGATCCCCTTCCGTACCTGCTACACCCTATGAGCCTGAGTATCCCTCAAGATTACCCCTAAATAAACGTTAGCCCTTATGAGCCAGGATTTCCCCAACCAAATTATTACATCAACTAAAGAATTATGCTTATGGACCCGATGTACCAAATATTAACTCATTACCAAGTGGTTGCTATGAATCTAAGGTATAACTATGGGGGCACCTAACATTAACCCCTATACCATGTGGGCCCTCAAGGACCCCCATGGCACCCTACCTACCATTATAAGGGTCAATATTTAACCCCCATGGATTCTAACACTCATAGTCCCTGCATCTAACTATTGCCCTATCGCTTTACTTCCCCTAGTTTCTAAACTGCTTGAGAGTGTTGTCTACAACCGCCTTACCCAATTTATTTCCTCCAATCCCCTCCTTGATCCTTTCCCACTCAAGTCGACAGAGACAGCTCTCAAGAAAGTCACTAATGACTTGCTCACCACCAAGTCAAAAGGTAATTTCTATATTCTAATTCTCCTGGATCTCTCTGTTGCCTTTGACACCATTGATCACCCTCTTCTTATCCAAACTCACTGTTCTCTAAGCATCATTGACACTGCTCTCTTGTAGTTCACATCTTAGCTAGAAAATCAAACATCTAGTGTTAGTTGATTCTCTGGCTCCTCTTCCTCACCCCGCCCTCAAACTGTCTACATGCCCAAGGTTCAGTCCCAGGCCCCCTCCTTTTCTCCATCTATATATCCTCCCTTGGTGCCCTAATAAAATATTTTGTATTTCAGTATAATCTATAAGCAGATGACACTAAAAAGTACCTCTCAGCGCCTGAACTACCTTCTCTCTTCTAGCTCCAGTTGCCAACTGCCTCTCTAGCATATCCTCCTAGATGTCCACCCGGTAACTCAAACGCAACATGTCAAAGATAAAGCTTCTTATCTTCCCACCCTCTTCCTCAGTTCCACTCGACACATATCTCTCACTGTTGTCAATGCCATCATCACTCCCACCTCCCAGGCCCGCTGTCTTGGGGTTCTACTGGATCCTGCCCTCTCTTTCCTCACAGCTAAGCCTTTGATCCGTCAAGCCCGTAAATCTTACAATCGCAAATTGCTATTAAATTGCAACAAATCCACAAGGCTGAACTAGAGAGGACACGCAAGGGGGTTAAAGTCCACAAATATAAACAAAATACTGTATTTTAAATTAAAGGAAGGTGATGTAAGGTATTAAAATGAATAGCACAACTTTCTCAAGCTAGCAAATCTGTAATATAATAAATTGTTTCCCTTTTATATCGATTCTGGCAATCAATGTGTTAATACATGTAGTAGAACTTGCATGGACTAGAATATTATATTTATTGATCATTTCATATTGCATTATTTCTGGAATGCGGGTCCGATCGCAACTCGTACTTCAAACGCATAAGGGAACGAAATCTAACCTTCATTTGTTTAGTGACGTAATGATGACGATCACTTTTGCCATTGGCTCCGTCTAAACCCATAACCACGGGTTTGACTAATTGATCGTGTTCACGGCTGCAAATGCAATGTATGCAAGAATGGTTTACGGATTTGGATGCCGGCCACGTCTGTTGCGGGCTTGGCTAATTTTATAGCTCTGTAACTCTGACAAATTTAAAGCCGCAGACTTTAGGGGTGTACCAGGGCTTCTGCAAAATTTAATAAGGCCCTTAGTGCATCATGATTGAGACAAAGTGGAATAACTGAGCGTGTCTGTTGTCTGCAGCAATGATTTTGCTGGAAGATAATTCTCGTTTTTTGCAGGTAATGATAACTTGATATTTTTGGAGATGGTCCACTAGTTTTAACTTGTCCACTTAAATATTGTTATTGCAATTGAAATCTTCCACTTCCTTTCAATACTACTTTGGCAATGGGAGAGGTGGTGGGGGATACAACAGTGGCTAATAATGAGGTAAACTGTGTTTTTAAATAATTGTTTTCTGGCTAAAGATTCAATTTGTTGCTGTTTGCACATGTATTTTTAATGCTAATTAATAGTGAATAAAAAAATTGATTTAACATGAAAATCGCTTTGACTCACCCAGCTACTTCTGGGTAAAAAAATAATCTTACATTTTGGAGCTTGCAGCCCTTGTGCACTTTGAATGTAGAACACTTAAATCACCAGAACCATGCCAGCACCAGGATTTTTCGAGTTTATGAAAGAGTAGTATAGTCAAATGCAATCTTTTAGCAAATGCTTCAGTCCCTCTTAAATACAAGCCAGGCCATCCAAGCAATGGTTAAAATTTAGTGACATTAGTGACATCTATATTAGTTTACACAAGGATCCTTACAGGACCTCCATGTATAGAAGGCTAATCTGTTATGCCACAGAGTCCATTAAGAACCCCCATGGCACAGGGTACATATTTTAGGTGCCACAGGGATCGCAATGGACCCCCATGGTTACCTGTAGTAGGGATTCGGTGGGAGCAGGGGATCCTGTGTCAGCGGGGTAGGTGTGATCGGGTGTGCGGGGGGAAGGGTATTATTTTTTTTTTAAAATTCTGTCTTTATGGGTGCTGTTCAGGGCCCACAATTTTTTTAGCCAAAATCAGAAAAATTACGAGTTTGCAAAACTTTGAGAAAGTTACAATTGAATAGCTGTCTAGTGCAAAAAGTCCTCATAATTTTACTGATGTGCGAAAATCAATGGGAAAGCATGCAGTAATTTGTGTGTTTTGGCTTTTTCTCTGGCATTACAAGTAGCTCACTCGCAATCATGTTTAAGAGGGTGATTTGAATAGCTAGATAAAGTTACTGACCACTTTTCTAGTGGTGTAACTTTACGAAACAGTTTACAAGTTGAATAGGGCCCTAAGTTAGTTACACTGTTAAAACAAGTGTGTTAGTCTCATTTTTAATTTTTGCTGTTTAGGTTGGCCTTCTCGTTTGCCTTTTTTGCTGTATTTATATTTTCTGAGATGTTTGCTGCTAGCAAGGAGTTAGAAGGAGAATTCAGATAGGTGATGTGGATGTTTCAGTTCATTGTATTAGCATTTGCCTCAGGTGGTCTAAAACTGTACAAAATGACATGGGGTTGATGATTGTAATACATTGACAGTTTTGTTTGTCCTTGTTTATCTATAGTATATTATTTTCAAGTTTGCCCTATGGTTTTGGGGTCTTTAATGATTCATCAGGATTGGTCTTCATTTTCATGTTTCCAGTTAATAAGAACTTTCCTTTCTTCAGGTTCTAAATTGGGTTTGTATGCGCAGGATTTCAGAACACATTCTTTCTGGATTGGAGAGACCACTGAAGCTGCTAAATTAGGCTTATAGTTAAGTGAGAGAAGATTTTAAATGGAGGGGAAGTTTAAAACTGAACAAAACCAGTTCTCTCATTAGCGCTAACCGAAGACTCATTAATTTACAAGGTTATACCCTGTTGAAAGAGAAGCTGCAGTAATCATGCTTAGTAAAGCAAATGGATGCCTGTAAAGGCTGTGATATTTTTTTATTTTACTTCTTTTTTAAACATTTTACTCATTAACAAGTTGTATTATTCAAAAGACCATATAGAATATTTTTTTTACCACAGTGGCCCTTTAATAACCTCATCCTATGGGTTGGAAGTGAGAAGAGAGATATAATAGATACACAATAGCGCCAGGGAGAAACATTGCTCCACCCACTTCATTCATTGCTTACAACTGCATTCATTAACATCTAATATTATTTCATTACACCAAAGTGTTCAATCTCTGTGTTTAATCAAAGCAGGAGGCAGAAAGTAGCTTGATTATATGAAAAAACAAAGGTTTGCTCATTTTTATTAATTATATATATACCAGGAATTTGCCCATCAAAAATTATGGGATTAAAATTGTAAGGCTGGCAATGCTGTTTGCCACACAATGTGAGGCTTCTGCTCATCTGAGCACCTTTGGCGCTCATCACGAGCCCCGCGCTGACCTCCAAGCTCATCGCGTGTCTCACAATGAGTGCCTTCGGCGCTCATTGCAAGACTCTACCGCTTTCAGTGCTCATTGTGAGCCCGCTATGAGCGCCTTTGGCGCTCATCCCGTGGCTCACAATGAGCACCTTCGGCGCTCATTGCGAGCCTTCACTCCCGCCTTCTGCTCATTGCAGGTTTCGTTAACCTAGAAGTTTTGTGCTTGGGAATGCCATGTGTCTCTTTCCACTATCTCCCCCCCCGTCCCTTCGCTGTCTGTCTGCTGAATGTTTACGTGTTACACGCTGAAGGACGTTTGCTTTATTTTCAAAGTCCTGCGTGTCTGGCGTTGTTGGTGTAAGTGTTACTGTCTATGCAATTGTGTATTTCCTAAGTCCCGCATCCCTGGCTTTGCTATGCCTCGTTTTCATGCAGTTTCAGAATTTTTTACGTTTTTCATCCGCCATTTTTTTCATTTTTGTCGAAAACCCCCAAATATGGGTCAAAATCGCTTGCAACCTCACTCCCAGGCTTCCTAACTCTCCCCCTGTGCTGTCTGTGAGTGTGTTATTATATTTGTTAAATATTTTTTTATGGTTATGCGCTTGGCTCGCAGTTGCAACCCTCACAATGCAGCCTAAGTGCTGCGCGGCTGATTCGCCTCGCTCGACGAGGCTCGCATGTGTGATGGTGCCGCTGTCTGCAATAAGCGCCTTTGGTGCTCATTGCAGCCTAAGTGCTGCTTTGCCTGGCTTTGCGAAGCTCGTATGTGTGACAGCACCGCTGGCTGCATTAAGCGCTTATCCAGCCTAAGTCCTGTGCCAGGCGTGGCTCGCCTTGCTTTGCGAGGCTTCGCAGATGAGCACCTTCGGCGCTCATCCAGCTTAAGTCATGCTCCGTATACAACTCGCCTTGTGAGGTCGCAAGATCCACAACTATGTATGTGATGACATTATTATTGATAGTGTAGATCTGTGTGCCTTTAATAGACAATGTTTTTGGTTGATGAAATTTTCCCTTAAACTCCTGAATGATTATGTATCACTTACTCTCATTTATCAGGTACTTTTATCACTTTGATTAATGGCTGTACCATAATTAATTAGCAAACAGCAAATCAAAGTAAAGCTAACAAGTGAGATTACTGGTAAACAGTCTTAAAAAGATATTTAGGGAAAACAAAACTTGCTGGATAATATTATAAAAGGTTAAAAAGTGATTTACATATGTTCACATTTCCATTTTACAGCAGCTCTTTTATGTGTATTTTACATGTTCTGACTGCTACTCAAATTTATCCTGGTTTTCAGTGAACCTTGTTTTATTAATAAACAAAGCCTGCAAAAATGTGTTCTGTTTACTCAAAAATCTACAGTGAACATTGCCTTACATGTGCCCATTCACTGCCCGCTGCAGCCATCAGTGACCACCAAAAGCAAAAAATTATCATATTGCATACCACAGTATATTAAAAATAAGAACCTACAAAAAAACATGTTTTGACATAATTCTGTGCATTGTAATTGGTTAGACTTTTAACAAATCAGATATGGGGCATGAGTAATTCAAATTTTTGATTATGATTGACTAAAATGTGATTGACATATTTAAGCCTACCGGAATCCCAAAATTAGTATATGAGGCATTATACCATGTATACCCTGGGTGTTCACCGAGATCCCATGGTATGAAGGTTAATATTAGGTGCCATGGTGGTCTGTTTAGGACCCCACCATATGGGAGTTAATATTAGGTGCCAGGAAGGTCCATAGGGATCCCCATCGTTATACTTTAGATCAGTGTTGGGCAAGTCTGGTCCTGGAGAGCCCACACAGGCCTGTATTTGAGGTTATCCTTTCTGTGCAAAGGTGAGTCAATCAGGATGACTGAAGAAGCTATTCACTCATCTCTAGGCTGCATGGATATCCTCTTAAAAACAAAACAAAGAATCACAAAACTCATTATGTAAAACCATTTATTGATACGTGTTTCCTGCACTGACGACCACTTCATCAGAGGCTACCAAAAAAAAGTTTAAACCTAGAGGGAAACAATAATGCAGTGAGTAAATATATTTAAAACTTTTTTTTTCTGGGAGGGGCTTTTTCCACCACTACTCTAATTTAGATTCATACTGAAAAAAAACTTCTGTTATATTACACCTTAAATTAGCAAATATATTGATGTTGGTGTGCACATCTAGCATGCATGCTTATTTGTATGTTTGTTTTTCTCACAGCATAGAGCATCCACATAGCTTTTTTTCATGATTTTCTTAAATTTATAATAATGGTAAAATGTAAGGTTAAGTGAACAAATAATATGCATGCCATCTCATTTCATAGTTTATCGTTATAGGTGAATTGCACAAGGGATCTTATTTGAGACCAATGTTTTCTTAGTAACATCAGTTGCCAGCCTACCGGTTTGGCAGCAGGGCTGTGTTTTTTAGTTTTGGTAATCTGATTGCTCCCAAATGGTTGCTGATAGCACTACTTCTGCTTAAAACTACTGCATTGTACAGATAAGCAAAGCAGACTGTCTATAGTTACACTGAACAATTTGTATGTGTTTGTCTCACTAATGTAATTCTGGTTTAATCTCGAGTATGAACATAACATGGGCAGAACAATATTTTTGCCTGTTGTATAGCAAACAGAGGTATACTTTAAAAGCCAAATTGCATTGAACACAGCAACATATCAAATACAGTCATTGTTTGACATAATTTGCATAGCTGAGAAATACAACCCCAAAAATTTTTTTTTGAGTTTGACAAAGTTTATATTTAATTACAGCTATTTTGAAATATTAAAAATACATGTTGATGCCTTTACATGACTCTGGGATCCATGATACATTGGTGTAAATTGAGTGTGTGAGGGGGCATTTACATTTCTTAAAAGCTGTATTCCATCGTTTAATACAAGGAGTTTACTTCTGGGCCAGTGAGAGGGAAGGGGAATGGTGTCAACTTCAGTCTAATCCATTGATCAAAAATACCTTTGGACTTCTGCTTTTTCCCTACTCCTCCAGCTTTCCATCTTCCTTCACCTTTCCCTCATGATGTGATGTAACAAACACAAAATGGATTCCTGTACTAATAAAGAAACTCTTCAAAAATGTGATTTTCTCAAATAAATATGTATGTCCATGGCTTAAACTCCGGCTAAGACTGTTAACTTTGTATATACTTGACAAACATCTTTTTTTCTTGTACTGCGGTGGTTCTTTAACATTATTGGTAACTGACATAGAGCCTGATTCAATTGCAAGCCCGCATCTTGTGGAATCCAGGCCCTATGTCTGCGGGCGTCCTGCGGGCTCCCGTTCATCTCCTATTCCTGAGCTATTCAATTGAGCAAGGGCGCAAGTTACGGCCGAAGCCTCAAGCCCGTAATCCCTGGTTTCACATGTAACACTTCAGAGTATCCGATCCGATGAAGCTAGCCAAAATCAAGCAAGATAGTGATTTGCAATCCCGTCACAGGTCAATTAACCAATCAGGTCAATTAACTAATCAACACTGCGGAAACCGTTTAAAAAGACGACGAAAACTGTAAGTCTTTGACTATGCTGTAGATGAGAAAGTCCACACACAGGACTAGGAGTTGGTGGGTTTTTGAGAGAGAGATATATAGATATATATATATATATATATTTGAGAGATAGACTGAGAAACATATAGAGAGAGATGGAGAGTAGAGATGTCTCGAATAGTTCGCCGGCGGACTGTTCCTGGCGAACATAGCATGTTCGCGTTCGCGGCGAACTGCGAACATATGCGATATTCGACCCGCCCCCTATACTTTATCATTGAGCAAACTTTGACCCTTCAACTCAGTCAACAGACACATTCCAGCCAATCAGCATCATACCCTGCCTTCCAGACCCTTCTAACTCATGGACAGCAGCCATTTTGGAATCATAACTAACTTGCAGTCTTACTGAGAGGAGGCTGAGTGTAGGTGATACTGCATCAATAGGGAAAACCATAGCTAGGCTGCTGTACACAGTGTGCAATACAGTCCTGAAGGACTCTTTTGATCTCTGCTGCAAGGACACCCCTGTGTCTCTTCCCGCCCTTATCATCATCCTCCCCTCACCTTAGCACCCAACCCTAACACCCCTCACACTTATCCCTAACAACCATCAACCTAACACCTAAACCTAACACCCCTCACACTTATCCCTAAGACCTAACACCCCTCACAATTATTCCTAACATGCCTCACCCTAACACCCCTTACACTTTTCCTTAACACCCCTCACCCTAACACCTAACCCTAACACCCCTCACACTTATCCCTAACACCCCTAACCCTACCACCCCTCACACTTATCCCTAACACCTAAACCTAACATCCCTCACCCTAACACCTAACCCTAACACCCCTTACACTTATGCCTAACACCCCTCGCCCTAACATCCCTCACACTTATCCCTGACACCCCTCACCCTAACCCTAACACCCCTCACACTTATCCCTAACACCCCTAACCCTAACACCCCTCACACTTATCCCTAACCCTAACATCCCTCACCCTAACACCTAACCCTAATACCCCTTACACTTATCCCTAACATCCCTCACCCTAACACCTAACCCTAACACCCCTCACACTTATCCCTAACACCCCTCACCCTAACACCTAACCCTAACACCCCTCACACTTATCCCTAACACCCATTACCCTAACACCCCTCACACTTATCCCTAACACCTAACC
The DNA here is from genome assembly GCA_027410445.1 of Discoglossus pictus. Taxonomy (NCBI): domain Eukaryota; kingdom Metazoa; phylum Chordata; class Amphibia; order Anura; family Alytidae; genus Discoglossus; species Discoglossus pictus. The sequence continues at coordinate 492,902,260 of CM050163.1, forward strand.
CTAACATCCCTCACCCTAACACCTAACCCTAACACCCCTTACACTTATCCCTAACACCCCTCACCCTAACACCTAACCCTAACACCCCTTACACTTATGCCTAACACCCCTCACCCTAACACCTAACCCTAACACCCCTCACACTTATCCCTAACACCCCTCACCCTAACACCTAACCCTAACACCCCTCACACTTATCCCTAACACCCCTTACCCTAACACCTAACCCTAACACCCCTCACACTTATCCCTAACACCCATTACCCTAACACCCCTCACACTTATCCCTAACACCTAACCCTAACATCCCTCACCCTAACACCTAACCCTAACACCCCTTACACTTATCCCTAACACCCCTCACCCTAACACCTAACCCTAACACCCCTTACACTTATGCCTAACACCCCTCACCCTAACACCTAACCCTAACACCCCTCACACTTATCCCTAACAGCCCTAACCCTAACACCTAACCCTAACACCCCTCACACTTATCCCTAACACCCCTTACCCTAACACCCCTCACACTTATCCCTAACACCTAACCCTAACATCCCTCACCCTAACACCTAACCCTAACACCCCTTACACTTATCCCTAACACCCCTCACCCTAACACCTAACCATAACACCCCTTACACTTATCCCTAACACCCCTCACCCTAACACCTAACACCCCTCACACTTATCCCTAACACCCCTCACCCTAACATCTAACCCTAACACCCCTCACACTTATCCCTAACACCCCTCACCCTAACACCTAACCCTAACACCCCTCACACTTATCCCTAACACCCCTGACCCTAACCCTAACACCCCTCACACATATCCCTAACACCTAACCCTAACATCCCTAACCCTAACACCCCTCACACTTATCCCTAAAACCTAACCCTAACATCCCTCACCCTAACACCTATCCCTAACACCCCTTACCCTTATCCCTAACACCCCTCACCCTAACAACCCTCACACTTATCCCTAACACCCCTCACCCTAACACCTAACCCTAACACCCCTCACACTTATCCCTAACACCCCTAACCCTACCACCCCTCACACTTATCCCTAACACCTAAACCTAACATCCCTCACCCTAACACCTAACCCTAACACCCCTTACACTTATGCCTAACACCCCTCGCCCTAACATCCCTCACACTTATCCCTGACACCCCTCACCCTAACCCTAACACCCCTCACACTTATCCCTAACACCCCTAACCCTAACACCCCTCACACTTATCCCTAACCCTAACATCCCTCACCCTAACACCTAACCCTAATACCCCTTACACTTATCCCTAACATCCCTCACCCTAACACCTAACCCTAACACCCCTCACACTTATCCCTAACACCCCTCACCCTAACACCTAACCCTAACACCCCTCACACTTATCCCTAACACCCATTACCCTAACACCCCTCACACTTATCCCTAACACCTAACCCTAACATCCCTCACCCTAACACCTAACCCTAACACCCCTTACACTTATCCCTAACACCCCTCACCCTAACACCTAACCCTAACACCCCTTACACTTATGCCTAACACCCCTCACCCTAACACCTAACCCTAACACCCCTCACACTTATCCCTAACACCCCTCACCCTAACACCTAACCCTAACACCCCTCACACTTATCCCTAACACCCCTTACCCTAACACCTAACCCTAACACCCCTCACACTTATCCCTAACACCCATTACCCTAACACCCCTCACACTTATCCCTAACACCTAACCCTAACATCCCTCACCCTAACACCTAACCCTAACACCCCTTACACTTATCCCTAACACCCCTCACCCTAACACCTAACCCTAACACCCCTTACACTTATGCCTAACACCCCTCACCCTAACACCTAACCCTAACACCCCTCACACTTATCCCTAACAGCCCTAACCCTAACACCTAACCCTAACACCCCTCACACTTATCCCTAACACCCCTTACCCTAACACCCCTCACACTTATCCCTAACACCTAACCCTAACATCCCTCACCCTAACACCTAACCCTAACACCCCTTACACTTATCCCTAACACCCCTCACCCTAACACCTAACCATAACACCCCTTACACTTATCCCTAACACCCCTCACCCTAACACCTAACACCCCTCACACTTATCCCTAACACCCCTCACCCTAACACCTAACCCTAACACCCCTCACACTTATCCCTAACACCCCTCACCCTAACACCTAACCCTAACACCCCTCACACTTATCCCTAACACCCCTGACCCTAACCCTAACACCCCTCACACATATCCCTAACACCTAACCCTAACATCCCTAACCCTAACACCCCTCACACTTATCCCTAACACCTAACCCTAACATCCCTCACCCTAACACCTATCCCTAACACCCCTTACCCTTATCCCTAACACCCCTCACCCTAACAACCCTCACACTTATCCCTAACACCCCTCACCCTAACACCTAACCCTAACACCCCTCACACTTATCCCTAACACCCCTCACACTTATCCCTAACACCTAACCCTAACATCCCTCACCCTAACACCTAACCCTAACACCCCTCACACTTATCCCTAACACCCCTAACCCTAACACCCCTCACACTTATCCCTAACACCTAACCCTAACATCCCTCACCCTAACACCTAATACTAACACCCCTTACACTTATCCCTAACACCCCTAACCCTAACACCCCTCACACTTATACCTAACACCCCTCACCCTAACCCTAACACCCCTTACACTTATCCCTAACACCCCTCACCCTAACGCCTAACCATAACACCCCTCACACTTATCCCTAACACCCCTAATCCTAACACCCCTCACACTTATCCCTAACACCTAACCCTAACATCCCTCACCCTAACCCTAACACCCCTCACACTTATCCCTAACACCCTAACACCCCTCACACTTATCCCTAACATCCCTCACCCTAACACCCCTTACACTTATCCCTAACACCCCTCACCCTAACCCTAACACCCCTCACACTTATCCCTAACACCCCTCACCCTAACACCTAACCCTAACACCCCTCACACTTATCCCTAACACCCCTCACCCTAACACCTAACCCTAACACCCCTCACACTTATCCCTAACACCCCTTACCCTAACACCCCTCACACTTATCCCTAACACCTAACCCTAACATCCCTCACCCTAACACCTATCCCTAACACCCCTTACCCTTATCCCTAACACCCCTCACCCTAACACCCCTCACACTTATCCCTAACACCCCTCACCCTAACACCTAACCCTAACACCCCTCACACTTATCCCTAACACCCCTCACACTTATCCCTAACACCTAACCCTAACATCCCTCACCCTAACACCTAACCCTAACACCCCTCACACTTATCCCTAACACCCCTAACCCTAACACCCCTCACACTTATCCCTAACACCTAACCCTAACATCCCTCACCCTAACACCTAATACTAACACCCCTTACACTTATCCCTAACACCCCTAACCCTAACACCCCTCACACTTATACCTAACACCCCTCACCCTAACCCTAACACCCCTTACACTTATCCCTAACACCCCTCACCCTAACACCTAACCATAACACCCCTCACACTTATCCCTAACACCCCTAACCCTAACACCCCTCACACTTATCCCTAACACCTAACCCTAACATCCCTCACCCTAACCCTAACACCCCTCACACTTATCCCTAACACCCTAACACCCCTCACACTTATCCCTAACATCCCTCACCCTAACACCCCTTACACTTATCCCTAACACCCCTCACCCTAACCCTAACACCCCTCACACTTATCCCTAACACCCCTCACCCTAACACCTAACCCTAACACCCCTCACACTTATCCCTAACACCCCTCACCCTAACACCTAACCCTAACACCCCTCACACTTATCCCTAACACCCCTTACCCTAACACCCCTCACACTTATCCCTAACACCTAACCCTAACATCCCTCACCCTAACACCTAACCCTAACACCCCTTACACTTATCCCTAACACCCCTCAACCTAACACCTAACCATAACACCCCTTACACTTATCCCTAACACCCCTCACCCTAACACCTAACACCCCTCACACTTATCCCTAACACCCCTCACCCTAACACCTAACCCTAACACCCCTCACACTTATCCCTAACACCCCTCACCCTAACACCTAACCCTAACACCCCTCACACTTATCCCTAACACCCCTGACCCTAACCCTAACACCCCTCATACATATCCCTAACACCTAACCCTAACATCCCTAACCCTAACACCCCTCACACTTATCCCTAAAACCTAACCCTAACATCCCTCACCCTAACACCTATCCCTAACACCCCTTACCCTTATCCCTAACACCCCTCACCCTAACACCCCTCACACTTATCCCTAACACCCCTCACCCTAACACCTAACCCTAACACCCCTCACACTTATCCCTAACACCCCTCACACTTATCCCTAACACCTAACCCTAACATCCCTCACCCTAACACCTAACCCTAACACCCCTCACACTTATCCCTAACACCCCTAACCCTAACACCCCTCACACTTATCCCTAACACCTAACCCTAACATCCCTCACCCTAACACCTAATACTAACACCCCTTACACTTATCCCTAACACCCCTAACCCTAACACCCCTCACACTTATACCTAACACCCCTCACCCTAACCCTAACACCCCTTACACTTATCCCTAACACCCCTCACCCTAACACCTAACCATAACACCCCTCACACTTATCCCTAACACCCCTAATCCTAACACCCCTCACACTTATCCCTAACACCTAACCCTAACATCCCTCACCCTAACCCTAACACCCCTCACACTTATCCCTAACACCCTAACACCCCTCACACTTATCCCTAACATCCCTCACCCTAACACCCCTTACACTTATCCCTAACACCCCTCACCCTAACCCTAACACCCCTCACACTTATCCCTAACACCCCTCACCCTAACACCTAACCCTAATACCCCCTTACACTTATCCCTAACATCCCTTACCCTAACACCTAACCCTAACATCCCTTACCCTAACACCCATCACAATTATCCCTAGCACCCCTTACCCTAACCCTAACACCCCTCACACTTATCCCTAACACCCCTTACCCTAACCCTAACACCCTCACACTTATCCATAACACCCATCAACTTAACACCTAACCCTAACATTCTCACACTTATCCCTAAGACCTAACACCCCTCACACTTATCCCTAACACCCCTCACCCTAACAGCCCTCACACTTAGCCCTAACACCCCTCACCCTAACACCTAACCCCCTCACCCTTCCACAATTATAGCACAGAGGAGACAGAAACCCTCCTCAGAGAAGCTTAAGTCCGCCATAGCATTACTCATGGTGGGACAGATGTGAGGCCTGGCGAGAAGACACGTGCCTGGAATGAGATTACTGAAGCTGTTGCATCACTAGGGGTTGCAAGAAGAAGATGGCAGCAGAGACCAGAGCAGCCAGTGGAACTGGTGGTGGCCCACCCCTCAACATTACCTACTGTGGATGGTAGCATACTATTAAGGAGTGGTTGGAGCCAGCGGCAGTAGTGGGATAGTTGGACACAGGCTTTCAGGAAACCCAGCAATGTGAGTATTATATTTACATACATGAACCCCACACACATAGATAACTGACATACAATAGCACTATAAGATCTCTACTTATGACTACAGATATATGGGGCAGCAATAACCATATAAATATGATATATTATATTATTATAATATTATTATCATAATTGTTATCAATGAAATGCTTAACACTCCTACTGTTTGGAACCTACCCCCAACATTAAACGAGGTATAGCTGTATATCAACATTGATTTTACATCCAAGATAGAGTACATTTATAGGTGTACACACGCAAACATATGCAGATACAGCCTATGGGGATGAAGGACTGCATGTGCGTGTCATGTACTAGCCTAACCTGGACCATGACTCATTAGCATGTTAACACCCATTGCTGAGAATTGGTCACAGATTGTTCAGTCTCACACACTGCATAGCAGATTCAGATGAGCATGTGTCCTAATGAACTGCAGATGGCAACCGCACCAGCAAACAATTGTTCAGATAATCAATACTCAAATAATATAGTCCTCTCATTTCAGTACCCAGGAGTGGTACCCCACCCTCAGAGACACAGGCGGTGGTTCCACCAGAGGAACAATCACCAATGCAGGCTGTGGGCCCAGGCCCATCAAAGGAGGCTGGGTGATCAGCAGCAAGACCATTGTGGGTAACACCCCCTGGGTCCTCACACGCATCACAAGCACATTCCCAGCCCTTTCAAAGAACTGAAATACCATTGACCCAGCAACTACCTGCAGGGATGTCGAGGTCTTGGGGACCACTCTCAATAGGCCCACTACTGCCACCTGTTGACATGCAATTGATGTGTTGGCCGGATCCCAATTCTCGTCCACTCCTGACTGTGTCCCAACAGATGATGCCACAGCAGTGATTGTCCCACCAGTTGTTTTACCAGCAGACTGGGCCAACACCATCCTTATGGGCAACAGCATCTCCACTGGCAACAGCATCTCCATTGGCAACAGCATCCCTACGGGGAACACCATCCTTACAGGGAACACCATCCCTATGGGGTACACTATCCCTACGGGGTACACCATCACTAGGGGCAACACCTCTGGCCTCACCACAACACATCCAGAGTCCAACTGTGTCCGGAGACGGAACTCACAGCTATGCACAAGGCACCTTGAGGGACATCTTTCAGCACATCGGCATGTATGATGAGCGCAACATTTGATCAGTACAACTGCTGACAGCTCAGCTTTAAAGGCAGAACGATATTGATACCGAGCAGGTCGAAAGCATCAAATCATTATATGGTGAGGTGAGGGGGCTTAATCTTCGGATGTAGAGGTATGTGCAAATGGATCATAGGGACGGACAAGCCTAGACACATCACGTAGCAGTGCAGTTGGCGGGAGCCCATGCCAATACTCTCCAGCTTTCAGTTCCACACGCTCCACCCCAACTGCAGCCAGAGCCTGCAGCCTCCTCATCTCACCCTTTACCGCCAATGCCACCCCAGTTGGATGCACCCCTCAATCCAACACCTCCTGGGAGTGATAGAGGGAGGAAGTGCACGGGCATGGAAGGTGTGGTCCCAGTGCTCAGAAAGAGGAAGTAGGCGAGAATGTCCCCCAGGTCAGTGGTTTCAAACCTCTGCCCAGGAGCCACCACACAGACCATGATTTAGGGAGAACACTGTATGAATACACATGTGAAGCAATCTGAGGCTCCACCACCTGTTGAATACTATTTGCCTCATTTTTGGTTTCACATAAATCATGGCCTATCCGATAACTCCTGAGGAGAGGATTGAGAACCATTGTCCTAAGTCCTCCTCATCCGCACTCCTCAATGAATATTATTTTGTATTAATGTTGACATACTACTGGCTGGCCACAGAGTGTGTACACATATGGTTATGTTGAATATTTCTGCAATTGATGTTCAATGTGGATAGCAGTTGAAATGAGGTATTTCAGTCAATCCAAATAGTGTTCTGATTGATATCTTGTTCTGGTCTGTGTAGGTCTTAATAGCCCAATCTCATGACCATGAATGCATGTTCCTCAACCTCCTCTTTCTGTGTCACAGATTCTGCTCATCAATTTCTGATTATTCCTTAATATCTGACAACACACTGTGTGTGGAATAGATTATGTTCATCTGTTTAATTGAGCAGATACAAACAAGTTGTAAGTGCTATGCACATGACTGGTTTCTCCAATTAAATGGAGTGATTTATGATGATCCGTTTTTCCATCAGATTCCGGTTGTAGTGGTGTAGTGATCACATGTGACCCTGGTAGGTGCTATGCATCATGCTTATTCTAGACTATGACATTACCCCCTTTAGGTATCTCCTTCTTCCCAAGCACAAACTCTTGCCTTCCTGGGATCCGCCCACACCGCACCCATGATATTAATGCATAGTTTTGTCCATTTCTGATTGTGCTCTGTGTATGAAATAAAGCTTTGTTATACTGTTCTCACCATGTCAGTGTGTTTTCAATGGTTGGGGTTTTGGGACATCCACATATATCACATTTGTGTCACATTCCTATATCAGTAATCTGATGAGCCGTATGTTAATACATATAATAGCAACAATAACAATAATAATAGTAATAATATCATGATATATCAAATGATAATATACAATTATAAATGGTTAATATACATGAGAGTTCCAATTTGTGATACTGTCAGATAAATCACAGTCCACTAGAGAAGGAACTGGCAACCCACTCCAGTATCTTTGGCATGCAAACCTTGTGGATAAGCACCGACAGAGACATAAGTAAGTGTGCTGCAGTCAATAACGTCACAGAGAGTCAGACACAAATGAGGGACTGAACAACCAAATGTCAAATGTTCCCCTGGTACTTGATATATGCCATGTGGCGGTGTAATTTGGCCACTATTTGTATTCCCAATGTAGATGTGATAATTGAGATGTATATAAGATGATTTTTGTATTTTTAGGGTCCACATTAGAGCCATTGTGAGTGAGAAAGTGTTACTATGGCAGCCATTTGCATGTATTTGTGTTGCAATTTAATGACATAGTACGTCTTTAATAGCTTTCAGCATGTTGCAGCATGGCTTTTCATATTGGCATATCCATGACCATTACAACCTATAAGGAAAATAAAATGTAATTTTTTATTGTGATTTGCCGTGTTAAAAACTAGTCTGTCCAGACGGGTTTACCAATAGTTATATCAAAGCATTTATAGAAACCCTTGGCCCGCACCTAGTCACACTCTTTAACAACATTCTGGCAGGTGAGCAAATACCGGCAGAGCTTAATGCTGCTGAAATTATCCTATTCCCCAAGGAAGGAAGGGACCCCATAGAAATGAAAAACTATAGGCCAATCTCACTCCTAAATTGTGACATGAAAATTCTCTCTCAAATTATGACAGACAGGCTTGTATCTTGCCAAGACTGATTCATAATGACCAGGTAGGTTTTGTGGCCCACAGACAGGCAGGAGATAATATTAGGAAAGTCCTTAATCTCATACATAAAGCCAAAATCTCCTAAATACCAGCGTGCCTTATGGCCTTTGATATTGAAAAGGCCTTCGATTCCTTGGAATGGCTCTATCTATTCGCGGTCCTAAGTAAATTTGGTATCAGTGGCCAGTTCATTAACTTGCTGAAATCTTTCTATAATTCCCCATCGGCCAAACTGAAGCTCCCTGGCCCTGCGACTCCGAATATAACAATTGGGAGGGGTACTAGACAAGGATGCCCGTTATCGCCTTTGCTCTTCGCATTGGCTATGGAACCTCTAGCCAGGGGGATCAGGGCCAATTCGGGGATTACCGGGATAGAGGTAGGACATCATCATTTCAAAATATGCCTGTTCGCAGACGATCTGCTCTGCGTGGTGTCCAACCCAATTAACTCAGTTCCGGAACTCATTAAAACACTAGAAAAGTTTGGCCAGCTCTCAGGCCTAAAATTAAATTTAGAGAAAACAGAGACTCTAGCCATAGATTTGCCGGCTGCAGAGAAAAATAGGCTACAGGATAGATACAAATTCAATTGGGACATCAAATATATAAACTCGGGATAAGGTTAACGGCAAATCTGGTCGATCTATATAATGAGAACTATTCAAAGCTACTAAAAACCTTGATTGCAGATTTGGGTAGATGGACGAAATTTCACCTTTCCTGGGTGGGGAGAATTAATACGATAAAAATGAACATTTTGCCCAGACTTCTTTACCTTTTTAGAACCCTCCCTATTCCGGTTAAAAATAAAGATTTATCTAATTTCCAAAGGCATATCTTTCGGTTCATTTGGAATCAGGGCCCATCGCGAATTGCGAAAAAAATGATGTATCTACACAAACTAGATGGAGGACTATCCTGCCCTAATATTAAACTTTATTACAAGGCCGCTCAACTATCCTTTTTGCCAATCGCCCACTCCGTGACCCATCAACCGGCATGGATTTATATAGAAAACCAATCAATGAGACCGCTGACCTGGGACACGATTATGTGGCTGCCAGATGTTCCCCCCAAAATTAGAAAGACATCCAATCCCATGATAAAGCATACGCTAACATGCTGGAAATGGGTCAGCGAGCACACGAAAATATTCCCAAAACCAACCTATATGATCTCACTCCTTAATCATCCGCAGATGTCAATTAGTCTGAATTTATCCTCCCAACACTGGTGGAAGAATGAAAAACTAGATAGGCTGGGAGAGTGATAGAGAAGGGGCAAATTATCTCCTTTGAAAAATTAAGGGACAAACATGATCTGCCTTTGTCAGAACACTATAACTTCTGCAGACTTAAACATCTTGTACACTCCTTATTAAAATCTGTCAAGTGGCCCCACTAACGAAGGGTACCCTAGGGATGCTTTACAAAACGTTTAATGCCCGGCCTGATGGACTCAAGTTAAAACACATGGTAGATTGGGAAACTGACATGAATACGAGCTGGGACCCAGGTAAATGGAGGGTGGCTTGGTCCAACATCTATAGGGGCTCCCTCGACTATAGCATCCTGGAAACCGCCATTAAGGTGCTCCACAGGGTATACATAACCCCAGAAAAGCTTGCAAAATGGAAAAAGAAAGCCATTTGTGCTTCAGGGGGTGCCAAGCAACAGGGACATTTAACCATATATGGTGGACTTGCCCCCAGGTAGTAAAAGTCTGGGATTTAATATCAGAGTTAGCCTCTATTGACAACATGCTGCTGGGGATCCCCAACAGCACTCTTGCACCATCCCAAAATAGGCTGATTCAATACATAACTTTGGCAGCTAAGAGCCATATTGCCAAATCCTGGAAATCCAGCAAACTAAACTTCCAGTTGGTTAAACAAAAGATTAACTATAATGCCATCAACGAAAGAATCACCCTGTGAGGAATTGACTCTGCTGGGTTTTGAACCCTGGTCCCCAGGCTGCTATACCTCTTCCCTACCACTGCACCAGCCTGCCTGTTGTGAATTCCATTGAGACCTTATAAGCTTGACTCTGCTAGCAATTGTATCAGTACCTAAGTCTCTTCAGCTGTGTCTGGTCAGGCGTCTGGTCCTTGGCCTATATAAGGCACTTCCTGTCTATTGATCCTTGCCAGATTATTGTGTGGTTTCTGATCACTTCAATAAACCTTGTTCCTGTTTTCACCTACAAGTTTGCAGAACTGGATTATTGCTGACCTTGGCTACTGGTCTCCACAACTTTGTGATTTCTATATCATTACAGAATAATCTGGCCCTTTCATGGAGACTGCCGGGACAGATTCTGCATTGGCCCAGCAGGTTGCTTTATTTGCAAGAACTGTGCAGACCCAGGCACAGACCATCCAAGTGCTGCAGGACCAGGTAGCTGAACTGCAGGCCCAACAGGTTGCTTTTACTGCAAGAACTGTGCAGACCCAGGCACAGACCATCCAAGTGCTGCAGGAACAGGTAGCTGAACTGCAAAATAAATTTCAATCAATGCACAGTGAGTACACCAGCTACAGGGCACGTGATGTTTCAGCTGCTACTGTTACACCTGCACAAGAGGCCTGCTTGCCCCTGCCAGAAAAGTTTGGAGGAGATCGCAAAAAATTTAAGGGTTTCCTAAATCAATGCCGTTTGCACTTCATGATGTTACCTCACCAATTTCCATCTGAAAGAGAGAAGGTGGGATTTATTTTTTCCTTATTCAAAGATGAAGCCCTGGCTTGGGGCTCCCCTCTTCTGGAACAAGACAGTCCAGTCTTGGGTAATCTAAATGACTTTCTTGAGGCCATGTGACTAGTTTTTGATGACCCCAATCGATGTGCTACAGCAGAAGCCACTCTCCTTCATTTGCATCAAGGGAGGCGCTCCGTGGCTGAATATGCTGCTGAATTCAGACAGTGGGTTGCTGATACTACCTGGAACCAATCAGCCCAGAGGTTCCACTTCAGAAAAGGTCTCTCAGAAGCTATAAAAGATGAGCTTGCTCGTGTTGATCTTCCTGCTGACTTTGATGCATTTGTGCGTTTGGCTATCCGTATTGATCAGAGACTTTCTGAAAGAAGATTGGAAAGACAGGGCTCTTTTAAACCAAGTACTACTCCAATTTCCTATTCAAGAACTTCTACTCCGATCCCACAAACACCTACAGACTCTGAGCCAGAGGCTATGCAGGTAAATCTAATAAGAGGGCCATTATCCAACAAAGAAAAACAGTGGCGACGCACTCACAATTTATGCCTGTATTGTGGTAGTGCAGGGCACTATGCCATCAATTGCCCTAGCAAATCCAAAAGAACAATAGCTATGGAGGCTGAGGGTGCACAGATTCGACACCAATCCCAGATTTCGGATCAATTGGATTCTGTCACACAACCCTTGTTTTCTCTGGCTCATGGTGAAGAGGGTATGTTGACTCAACATCCTCATTTTGTGGTGCCTATCACGTTGCAATGTGGTGATCATAAAATTTCAACTACCGCTATGATAGATTCTGGAGCAGGCGGAAACTTTATGGACATTAAATTTGCAGCAGGAAATAGAATTCAGTCTATCCCTAATTCTTCACCTGTGTTAATGGAGACAGTTGATGGTTCTCCACTTACGTCAGGACCGGTTACACATGAGACTGTGCCCTTAAAGTTGACTGTGGAAGTGAATCACCATGAGGCTATCTCTTTCCACCTAATTTCCTCAACACAGTTTCCAGTGATTTTGGGGGTACCTTGGCTTGCTCTGCATAACCCACAGATTGATTGGAAGATCAGAACTTTGTCCTTTCCTTCAGAACACTGCTTAATGAATTGTCAACCCTCTAAGGTAACACCTGTTGCCACAACAATTAATGAAATGGTTGCTACAAACTTGACTAAGCTTCCTCTACAATATCGGGATTTTGCAGATGTCTGTGATAAGAAGAATGCTGATCAGCTTCCACCACACAGGCCCTATGATTGCCCAATAGAGCTGTTGCCTGGGGCTGCTATTCCATTTGGCAGTATATATTCCCTTTCTGAGCCTGAATTGAAAGCTCTTCGTGAATACCTACAAGAAAATCTTGCCAAAGGCTTTATTCGACCATCTACTTCTCCAGCAGGAGCTCCTATTTTCTTCGTAGAAAAGAAAGATGGCAGCCTACGGCCATGTGTTGATTACAGGGACATTAATAACATCACTGTTAAGAACCGCTACCCCTTGCCTCTGATTCCTGAACTTTTGGAGAGACTTCGCTCAGCTAAAATATTTACGAAGCTTGATCTTCGAGGGGCATATAATCTGGTTCGCATAAGACCCAATGATGAATGGAAAACAGCTTTCAGAACCAGGTACGGGCATTACGAATATCTAGTTATGCCTTTTGGGCTGTGTAATGCCCCTGCAACTTTCCAGCATCTTATCAATGATGTACTACGAGATCTCCTGGATCAGTTTGTTGTGGCATATTTGGATGATATCCTAATATTCTCTGATAATCTTGAAAACCACAGAAAACAGGTCCGTATAGTTCTAGAGCGCCTTCGTACCCACCGCCTATACATTAAACTAGAAAAATGTGAGTTTGAACAAACAGACATTCAATTCCTGGGGTATGTAATAACTCCCAAAGGTTTAAGTATGGACGCAAGTAAAATTAAAGCTGTGCTGGACTGGCCCATCCCCAAGAATGAAAAAGATGTTCAGAGATTTGTGGGGTTTGCCAATTTTTACAGGCGTTTCATTAAGAATTTCTGTGCCGTTATTACACCGATCACTGAACTCACACGTAAGGGGACTCCTTTTCAGTGGTCAGATAGGGCGGATACCGCATTTTCCAGATTGAAGACTCTGTTTACCTCTGCCCCTGTCCTGGTACATCCTCAGCCGGAATTACCATTTATTGTGGAAGTTGATGCTTCTGATTCAGCTGTTGGTGCTATACTGTCTCAAAGGACTGGACCTAAGATGCTGTTACATCCGTGTGCCTTCTATTCCCGCCAGATGGTGCCAGCAGAAAGAAATTATGACATAGGGAATAAAGAACTATTGGCTATAAAAGCTGCCTTCACCGAATGGAGACATCTCTTGGAGGGAGCTACACATCCAATTACTGTCCTCACAGATCACAAAAATCTGGAATGTATTCGATCAGCTAAGAGACTGTCAGCCAGACAAGCACGCTGGTCCCTATTCTTCTCAAGGTTTAATTTTTTGGTTACATACCGTCCTGGCTCCAAGAATAGTAAGGCGGATGCCTTGTCTAGAATAGCTGACCCCCTCCATACTACCGTAACCAAGACCACCATCTTGCCAGAGGATATATTTATAGGAGTTACATTTCCTTCTGATCTGATGTCTCGCATTAAAAAGGGCTACACTGAAGACCCAGTTCTTCGTGATCCTCCTCGTGACCTCCATATGACGATGCTTAATGGGTTTTGGATTTTTCAACAACGTCTGTTTGCTCCGGAGTCAGTGCGACTGGACCTTTTACGTCTCTACCATGACTCAAAACCAGCAGGTCATCCAGGAATCCGAAAGACACAAGAGCTACTTGCCCGATCCTTTTGGTGGCCGAAGTATCATGAGGATGTTAAGAAGTATGTGTCGTCTTGTGATGTGCGTTCCAGACATAAGACTCCTCGCTCATCCCCTGTTGGCTTGCTTCAGCCTCTTCCGATTCCTCATCGTCCCTGGGGATCTATATCCATGGACTTTATTGTGGAACTACCTCCCTCTAAGGAACACACTACCATTCTTGTTGTTGTGGACAGGTTAACTAAGATGGGTCATTTCATACCAGCTCGTGGTCTCCCTTCAGCTAAACAGACAGCTGACCTGGTTATTCGGGAAATATTTCGCTTGCATGGAGTGCCTGATGACGTAGTTTCTGACAGGGGAGTGCAGTTTACGTCTCGTTTTTGGAAACATTTTTGTTCTAATCTAGGTATTCGTGTAAATCTGTCGTCAGCTTTTCATCCGCAAAGTAATGGACAGACTGAGCGAACCAACCAGACTTTGGAGCAATATTTGCGGTGCTATATTAGTTACCTGCAGGATGACTGGCTGGATTTTCTACCCACGGCGGAGTTTGCCTATAACAATGCCCAACACTGCTCCACTTCTTTGAGCCCATTTTTTGCCAACTATGGTTACCATCCGACCTTTCTAGTCAGTCTCCCAATTACTACTTCCATTCCTGCTGTCACTGACCGGCTAACAGCCTTACGTGATTCCCAAGCACTGTTGAAAGAGACTCTTTTGGAGGCTCAGGAATGTTACAAAAGAGCTGCTGATAGGCATAGAAAGGAGGCCCCAGTCTATCACGTTGGTGACAAGGTGTTGCTGTCAACAAGGAATCTCAAGCTTCGGATTCCTTCTCATAAATTGGGTCAAAGGTTCACGGGACCTTTTGAGATCATTGCTCAGATCAATGCTGTCACTTTCCGTTTACAACTCCCGAATTCCATGAAAATACATCCAGTGTTTCACGTTGCACTGCTTAAACCTTTTCATGAAAACACTTTCCCTGGCCGAGCCCTGCCTGCCCCACCTCCAATCCTCGTGGATGGTGAGGATGAATACGAAGTGGACAAAATTCTTGACTCCAGGATCTTCCGTGGCAAGCTTCAGTATCTGGTTCGCTGGAAAGGCTATGGTGAGGAGGAGAGTTCGTGGGAACCAGTGGACAATATTCACGCTCCTGATCTCCTTCGGTCTTTTCATGTGCAGTACCCTGCTAAACCAGGTAATAGGGCATCCAGAGGCTGCACCTATAGAGGCGGGGGTAATGTGAGGAATTGACTCTGCTGGGTTTTGAACCCTGGTCCCCAGGCTGCTATACCTCTTCCCTACCACTGCGCCAGCCTGCCTGTTGTGAATTCCATTGAGACCTTATAAGCTTGACTCTGCTAGCAATTGTATCAGTACCTAAGTCTCTTCAGCTTTGTCTGGTCAGGTGTCTGGTCCTTGGCCTATATAAGGCACTTCCTGTCTATTGATCCTTGCCAGATTATTGTGTGGTTCCTGATCACTTCAATAAACCTTGTTCCTGTTTTCACCTACAAGTTTGCAGAACTGGATTATTGCTGACCTTGGCTACTGGTCTCCACAACTTTGTGATTTCTATATCATTACACACCCACCTACTGGCTGACTCTGGATAAATACAGGAAAATATGGGACCCATGGATAGTATATACAGGCCTAGCCTTAGGGAGTTAGGGTTAGTGATTGGTATATAACTAGGATTATTTCCCCATTAAGGTCGGCCAAGGGGACCGGGGAGGGGAAAAGGAAGGGACTTGGGGACAATTTCATTAAAAGTTTCCTGTTCCTAGGGAAATCATAGGAAGGGAGGGGAACAGGGTCGGCCAGCAAACAGTTTAATTTTTGGGTTATGTTGTATGATTCTAAAAGGTTAGAGTAAAAAAAAAAAAAAGAGAAAGTCACGCATTATGTACCAGTAACAATCTGTTTGACCTATAACAGTCTATTCTTTATCCTGACTTCATTAACAGTAATGGTACAGAGTTCTCTGTAATCTGATGTATATAAATGTATCTATATTGGGTGTCATGGACATATGATAAACTGACAGGCCTGCGTGCCGAGGTCAAATATGTGAAATGTTTCTTGCAATTGGTGACAATAAAACTCATTGTTTAAAAAATAAAACTAGTCTGTAAAGCATTTGGAACCCGTAAGCTTTGGCCCGACATTTGCCGTGTGCAGGCTTGCCTGCGAGTGAGGTTTTGAGCAATTTTTACAATTGAATAGCGATTTGTGATTTTAGCGATCAGAAGTCTTGCAGCTGTGAAAGATCAAAGGCTTCGGGAGACTGTAAGTTACGGGTTTAACCATCGCAAAGTTTTCAAGGCTGTGACCCGTAATCCGTTTGGAGCCCGCAAAAAGACACCAATTGAATAGCAAATTAATTTACGCCCTCACTTACAGGCTACAGTAACTTACGATTGCTCAATTGAATGACGCCCATACTGTTTAAAGAACCACCGTAGTGCTCATATAGTAGGGTTTTATTTATTTTTTTAATTTGTGATTTGAAGTAAACAAATTCAATGTAGCTTTTAAAGCTTACATTTGAAGGTTAATGTTTTAGACTTTATAATATATGCTGTTCTCAACCAATGTTAGGTGTCAAAGGTTGGGAAAGGAGCTGTCTGGGGGGTCAGTGTAGTTTTGGAAAACCTTCACATTTGTAAACATAGGGCCCCATTCAATTGAGATTTGGCCAATTGAATATGGCTCTTTATAAGCACAGAGCATATTTTTTTACAGATGTTTTTAGTTAGTGGATAGAAGTTCACTAACTAGAAACTTCTGTAAAACAAATATGCTCTGTGCTTATATAGAGCCCTATTCAATTCGAAAAACCCCAATTGAATGAGGCTTATTGAGTATGTCACAAACTAGAAAATATAGCAGCTACATATACCATGAGAATAAAATATTTTTTAGAGAATTTTTTTATTTATGAATGCTGTGTTTCAATACAGAAGGTTTAGCTTAGCACTACTTGATGGAGGCCTGAGTAAGTGTTCTTACCAAACCATGTATTTCTTATGGGACATCAATGTATCAACAAACTTGTGTTTTATAGCAGTGGTTTGCAAACTTTGGTCCTCGTAGCACACCAAGAGTACAGGACCTCAGGATATGCCAACCACAACATAAATGGAGCAATCTAAATTGCTGAGCCACATATTAGCTCATTTGTGCTCAAGCAGTAAAAGGGACTCCAAAAATAAAGCTTTTTTTTAGGTTATTCTTAAAACAACAAGAAAACTGTCTATATGTTGTGGAATCCATTTTTTCTAAAGTGAATCAATCAATCCCGCACATTGGCATATAGGAGCATCAATTCTAAATATTTCACAAGGGATTTACTGTAGAGAAAAACTGCTAGTATAATCTATAACCAGTTTTTCATACTCTTTGTAATACATTTATCAATATTTCTTTATTGCTTATATAAGCATTTTCAGTTTTTCTATTTCTTTATGCCATTAAATGTATCAAACAAAACCAATGTTGCCATCAACTGAACTCAACCAAATTGTATACTCCTTACAATTAAATCAACTTCCTGTTGGGATGACATAGGGCCCTATGCTAATCTAATACATAATTGTGCAAAATGGTTCTCTCGCATCTGTGGGAGTCGTTTTTGTGATAATTCCTCTTGCAGGGATGTGCAGTGTAAGGTCCCAGCCTATCAGGATGGTAACTGATTGGTTAGTATAAGACACTGCACATCAAGTACAGCAGAGTCTGTGTCTTCATGACATTAAGGTAAATAGAGTATATTACATATTTAGTAAAATCCAGAATAGCTACATATCCCTTAAATGACTCTGTCGCCCCAACAGGAAGGCGATAGATGTGTGCTTCACTTTATCTTTCCATAAATTATATTATCACCTACACTCCTCAGTATATGTGTTTATAACAAAGGGATGTTAATTATTGCTGCTATAAGATTCAATTACTACGTCCAATTACCAGAACAACTGTAAGGCTAACAATGTGCTAGACCTTGTTGTTATGATATAATCTACCTACATATATATTGAAATCATCCAAAATCAACATATCTATCATATCACAGTAGAGATTCTAACCCGTAATGTTACACCATTGGGCCTATTGAACATATAGTTGCAATACAATTAACTTGATAATTGCTACCAAATATAAACTTCTTACAATGGGAATTAAAGGGACTATGTCACCCCAATAGGAAGTTGATTTAATTTTAAAGAGCATTGAAAACTGATTTTGTGGCTCCAGTATCCTAATGTGAAGTTCAGTATGTTAATGTAAGGATCAGAGTGCTTGATAAGGGTGGGAAAGGAGTCTAACTACAAAATAGCATTTCAGATCTTTAGGTTGGCCACTACAGATACAGACAAGCAGACTGCAATCCTAATCGGCACATAAAATCAGATAATAAATCAAATATCTGCAGGTGGTCATGACAACTGATTTCTGATGCAGCATTGTTAGCACTGCTTGTAGATGAAGATCAGATAAGTCAGTTTATTGTAACAATATAAAACACTGTACTGTACATACAGATCTTGCTAGATTTCTCTCCTCCTCAGATTTTTTGAATATGCATTACAGCCTCCTTCTCTAGGGTAGTATTTACACCACATGATGATATTAATTCACGTTTAAGACTGTGCTCTGTGGATTCACCTAATATAATTCAGCCCTGACAAGACTCCTCATGCTGTAGGAACAGTAGGATTCTGGGTTTTATTGGAAGATGATTTAGCAGACGAAAAGGAGAGGTACGGCATAAGTCCCTAGGCAGACTTCACCATGTCTAGTTCTTGAGACTGTATCTCCAAAAGAATATTAACAAATTAGTAACAATTCAAATGATGTTGACTAAAATGGGACATATTCCAAGATACAAAATGTATAAGGAAATAGTTCATGACCTGAACATGTATAGACTAGGGGAAAGAGGAGTGATATGATATAAACCTTCAAATATATTAAATGAAGTTCAGGAAGGAAATGTCTTTTAAAAAAACAGGAAAAGAATAATTTAAGGTTTTGATTTGAATCTAGAGAGTGGTAGATTTTTGAGTAATATGTGAATGTATTATTGCACAGAAAAGGTATTCAATACATGAACAGCCTTTGGATTGTAAGTTTGCGAGTTTTCAAGCTTGAAGGTGCTTTGGAAAAAACACTATGAATGTAAGATTTTAAACTCAATGACAGCGCGTTCAACTTTTTCCATTGTTTAATATTATGTTTTTCATTATACTGAGCCCATGTATAGCGCCTCGGAATATGATGGCACTTTACAAATAAAATATAATAATAATAATAACAGCCCTCCAATGGAAGTGGTAGCACCAAACACAGTAGACAAATTTGAGCTTCCTTGGATATAGATAAAGCTGCACCACTGTATAGGGAGCAAAAAATGATGCCTTTTTATGATGAGTTATGAGCTTTGTTCAATTTCAGATATCAGATATATTGTAGACCCATAACCTAAATGTACATGGCAATGAAATGACAACTCTGATTTTGAATCCCTGAATCTCCTCACTGCCTTTACTTTGTTATTTTAATAGTAAATTTATATATGTAAACTTTAAAAGGATGGTATGATATAAATATGGAAGTAATGCTTTTTAAATATTTCAGCTAAATGAAGAAAATTAATGAAAAAAATGCCAAATCGGCATGTCAGTTACTGCCTGGACTTCATTATCAGCTGTATGTAGTATATAAGCAAAAACTAAAAATAATAATATCTAAGTCAATTATTGACCAATTTAAATATATATACAACATCTTCACATGATTTTCAACCATCTATCTGATGGTAACTTCATTGATATGGAAGAGCTTTTTATGAAGAATGAGGAGACTGCTGTCTAACATAGTTTCATCATATGCATACTAACTAATGCTTTAATATTAGCAAAATAAGTATTCAAAATTAAATATAGATGTGACTGGAGTTTACATCATAATAGAAATGTTATTGTCTCCTGATTGTCAATTGTAAGTACTATTCAGAAAGTCTGTCATTATCCTTTGTGTCTGCTGCTATTTCTTTCTGTTTAGTAACACTTTCTAATGTGGCAGAAACAGGATTTTGAGTGTAATGCTGACAAAATGAAGAAATCAATGATTAAAAAGTAATAGTTATGTTCTGGCCATGCATGTTTTTAGTGCGAGCAATCACTGTAAGAGCTTGCTATGCCTGACAATGATTATAATAATGAGGACTGCCAAGAACTGATATTTGGGAAGAATGAAAGACCTAGATGTTCTTTGTAGCTGGCAACAACCATTGATCCTAGAATGGGAATTAAGTGAGTCTGGTTTATTCTGCCCTTTTATTGGGCCATGAGCAGAAATAATCTTCAAGCAATAAGCAAGACTGAGAAAGTTGTATCCACTGCAGCAAATATACTTGGGGCACTCAAGTGTGTTATATTATAGATACATTTGGCTAAAACCCTGCAGTTTAGTGTGTAGAGGAGGAACCAGCTATGTGTTTATGCATAGGCCAGGACCTTGGGAGAGAAATTTGAATAATGGTGGCAGCAAGTCTATTAAAATACAGATCATTTCATCCTATGCAAAAGAAGGCAACAGTATCTCTCTCTAGAAATGTTAAAAAAAATTCAGTATTAAAGGGCTACTGTTGTATAAAACTTTCTATCATCCATTTTTAAAGATCAGGTTTTAAACACTACAACACTTTTTTGTATGAAAAGTAATTAATCTATAATCCAGAAATATTACATGAAATAATTTTATCCTACTCTCTCCTGATATGTTACGGGGAATAACAGAAGGGCAGTGAGTCTTATGGTCATCTGAATTGCAACATATTTTGCTTTTGTTCAAGTTAGTTTTAATGTGGAACAGATAAGCAAACACAGTTAACTGGATCTCGGTGAGACCTTGTTTATACTTCCTCTTAATTCACCACCTGCAAGAATTAGGGACCACATAGACAACTATTACAAAAATCTGCATGCTGTCATTGATGCTAAAGGGGGCAATACACAGTATTAAGAACTAAGGGTTATGTATACTTTTGATCAGAGCCATTTGGGTGATTTTTGTTATCATTATGATTAAAAAAGGAACCAAACAACTATTTGATAATAAATGGCTTCATATGATCACTATCCTTCAATAAAATATTTTTTTTTGCATGATCAGTTATATATTTTTTTTAAATGCCAAAATTTCACAATTTCTTCTAGGGTATGCAAACTTTTACACAACTGTATATATAAACTTAAATCTGGATTTCCACACCCACAGAGCTGTCTACACTGACAACTCATACTAGCCTGAAGAAACACAGCATCAGGTAGGGATTTAAAGTTGTTTGTTACTCATCTAACAGCTGTTCAGTGCTATGTGGCTGTTGTATCCAATTACATGTTTGCGTGGTTGCTCCACGTGAAGAGAGAGACAAAAACCTGCATAGAATTGACTTCCAGCAGAAGTGGTAGAAGGTACAAAGAAGTAACCAAGGCTGAACCCACACTGGTATAGCAGTATGATTGTATTCTATATGTAAACGCTATGTTATTCTTTGCTGCAGTGGGAGAGAGTAAGAGAGAGTTGAGAGTTACCTCAGCTGGGGGTTCGTTAGCTATGCCAAACACCATCAGCCCTTCCCACCAGCAGCAATTCAAATGAAAAAAGCCTAAAGCTGGCAGCAGTATTTGATACAGCAGAAGTGCCAGAAAGTGCAGAGAAGTAACCAAGGCTGATCTCACACTGCAGCCAATGTTTGATATAGCAGTATGATTGTATTTTATTTGTGAACTCTATGTTGTCCTTTGCTGCAGGGTCTGGGTGGAATTTGCTGCAGATACTGAGGTGGGATAAACAAAATGTAGAGTGAATGTGAGAGTTGAAATCATCTACAGAGAGTTGAGGTGTAATGTGCTGCAGATAGAGAGAGAGTTAGACTCTTATATGAAAATACCTAGCACCTTCTTGCATGGGTATGTGCCAGACTACAAATTCCATGATGCTGTGCTGCAGAGACAGGATGCTCATACTCTGTTTCAATGTTGCAGCTGCCTCTGATTGGTCAAAACAGATTATGAATTGTATGATAATTTAGCCTGTGTTTTTAGAGGGTGTTCAGTCTCAAATTCAACTGTCAGAAATTAGAAGACAATTTGCTAACTTCAGGATAAATTTATTAATGTTTATTTTAGGATTTTTTTCATGCAAAAAATGTTTTCATACACCACTGATTCTCCTCTATCAGATGCATTCATAATCCATGAAACTTAAATATGCCTTTAAGGCAAGCAGTGAGAGAGCAGAGGTTCAAAGTGGCAGGCATCATAAATTAAGTAATGGTTGATCAAGCTTACATGTCTCTACACAAGGTTTTAGATAAGAGAAAACCAGAGTAATGTAAGTTTGCACTGCAAATATTCCCACATATTAAGGAGTATAAAAACAGCAATAAAACATGAGAAGAAATGTGGCAGGGTCAAAAGAAGTTTTGATAATGTGATAAAATAACCAGTCAATGATAAGTCCTGAATCTTTAGTGTTGAAGAATGTGATCATCTTCATTTCAAATGTTTTCCTCTCCTGGATGTTTTTAAAATTCCCTCTGAGTATTTTGATTTTCAGTTTTTGGATGGAGTGATAATTCTGGGTAATATGATGTCCAAATGGGGTACAATATTTTTATTGTTCTTCTTGATTGCTTACACCTGCAAAACAAATATGTATCTTTGCTCAGTGATTAGACAAATGCTTTCCAGATCATTATTTTTTAGCGGAAACTTGTATGTATTTGATAAAATGCTCTTTTAAATGTGTGATATAAAAATTTAGGGTCAATGCTTCTTCAATATCAAGGATTAAATAAATATATTATAAAGTAAAATTCTAATTAGGGTCTAACATATTAAAGCACCACTGGAGTGCAGTAGTTTTAGTATGATCTTTTGAAGAATTAGATTTTGTAATGGCTAAAATGTTAAAATAAATAAGTACAACCTTTAGTTTTTCAATTAGATTCAGTTTTATATATATTTAATTGTGCTTTAATGGGGGCAGATATTTACTTTTGTTCCTATCAAGATTTGACACCTAGGAGGGACCCTGGAAACATATCTCTACTATCCTTCTGAGAGACTGTCACATTTTTGTGGAGCTTAATAAGATTAAATGGAAGTGCAACTCACAATAGGATAACTCTCCCACTTAGGCTACAGGCAAACAAGCAGTCCAGCATGAAAGCCCACTGTTACAAGCTGTGTCTACTAAAATAAGTTTTTTTTATAAAATGTTTTTATGCTCATGCCTTACATAGCTGCTAATGCTGTTAGTTTTTTATATTGACATTTGAACTTTCCCCCAAACTACCACGTTCCTTTAAATTAGCTTCCCTAGAGCCACTTAACACAAAGCATTTGATTGTACACAGTAGATAAAACATTTTCAACTTTTCTTAGTTAACCCCTTGTAATATTGCCAGCTGGTGATTTGTGGGCATGCTTTGCTTTCAGCTTTCTGATAAAGTCTTGATTGTAACATCTGCACACCTGAACTAGGAAAGTAGGGAATAGGTGTGAAAGATAGATGTGAGTGCCATCGGTATATGCTGACAAACTAAAGATTTTATTAGGTGCAGGTTAGGATGTGTAAATAGAGTACTAATGTAGAGCTAAGACCGTGCCTTCAAGCACCAAAATAGGACCCCATTACAATACTTTTCATTAGCAATTTACATGTCAAGTTCACTTGTAAATTCCAACATACCGATCCAAATCAAAAAAAATCAAGCGCTACTGGAAGGCTGTGCAGAATTATTTAAAAACACATACAATGGCCAGTTACGGTTAGCTGCCCAATTCCTATTCCAAACACAGATGATAGTCTGCACACAAGTCCGTGACTGTACGTAAGGCCTTACGTGAGCTGATTTTCCTTTAAATTCCTATGTGTACTTCAGACCACCTGTAAAGGCTTAAAAAAGCCTTGATCAGAGCCCTGAAAGCCATGATGAGTATGTTGTGTGAGTCTGCATATATCTGCGAACATCAACTATTGCCAATAAGTCAACATCAGATATATCAACTGCAATGACTCAAGTACACAAGACATTCATTGAAATCAGGAAAGTCACATGGACTACAACAGGTGGTGAATGTAAGCCCTTACCTGTAAAAGGGCTAGCCACACCCCAAACACTAGTCTTTGCCATCATGGATTCAGTACACATCAGAGTACTGAGAGTGATTATGAATGTCACATTCATGGGAAGGTATGTCATGTACACAATATAAAGGAGGGACAGGATTACCAGATAATATTGGAGGTCTCTATTTTGGCCACCACAGAGACAGACAAGTGATCATAATTAGTACATCAAATCAGCTAGTTTATATGCATGACTTGCTCATTTGCACATAAATCCAGCAACAACCACATGGACTTTTCCAGGATCGATTCAGCCAGTTTTTCATGTTCTTCAAGAATAACCTAAAAAACAAGTTGATTTTGGAGTGACAGAGTCCACTCAAAGGAGCATATAATTTAGAGGGATTAGGGGGTTTATATGATCCAAAAGTGCAGGGTCTAGTTAGCGTGTATTATAATGGCACAGCCTACTATTGGGGAGGGTATTCTAGCTAACTGCAATGCTGATTGCATTGAAGGAGTAACTGTGAAGAGCAAGGCTGGTTTTAGTGGTTGTGATGAGGTATTTGACCCAAAAGCAAAATAAATCCCAAATAGAAAATCGGGAAAATACTTTTTGGGTATTTTGTATGTGAATGTTCAAAAAATTTAAGGATCAGGAATATATTGTAGGCAGTTTTTAAAGTAAGATTTCAAAACACAAGGAAAGTCTGATGGAGAGTGAAATCTTATATGTAGTGTTTGGAGTAGATTTGGGGAAAGGATACAGGATTTAGATCATTAGAGTAATTAATGGGTCATTTGGGAGTATACGGATATCAGGGCAGAAACCTGCAGTTTTTATAGGTAAGGTCGATGAGGCTGAATTAGACTTTATACTACAATGGAAGCCAGTGAAATAATTTTCAATATAGTGTAGGAGGACAGTGAGAGAGAATCCTGAGCCTGGCATCAGAATTAGGTATTGATGGGAGAGTTGGGTGAAGATCCCATGAAAACAGGCTAATCAGGAGTCAAGTAAGGGGATGATGGTTGAGTGAATAAGTAGTGAAAAAATAAAATAGAGGCACTCAATCAGAGAACAAACTAACCTTAATAGGTTAGTTCTGTGAACACGATAACCCACTGTGAGAGTAAACTCTTTTAGCCACTTGTGCCCTTCACAGGGAGATATATCCTGGAGTATATCAGTCTGGTCCCATTCACTAGAGTGGTCCAGCCCCGAAATGCCAGGCAATTCTACCCTGAACAGGAGAAACAGCAAACTCCAGACGTACGTTTCGGCCTTCATTAGACCTGTGTAGCTGATAACTCCCTTAGGCACAGTGAGCCACGTCTGGATTTCCCTATCACCATTAGGGAGACTAATCCCTAAGAGTCATTTGAATGAACAAAAAAACAAAATAGCACCTCTAATTTTGTTGTTGTGAATAAGTAGTGGCCAAATTCTGGCCATGTTTCAGTTTTTGCACAGAACTTTCATTCCCTGAAGGGAAGTGCTGCTGACGTTATTGATTTACCCTACTTTGTAAACATAATGTTCTTTAATAGCAAAAGCCTTTCATTGTTTACTGATTAGTTTTTACAATCTTTATGACATCACTGTACAATCCAATTGTAATTCCAAATTTGAAAAAGAATTATAACTGTCACATGATATATTTGATATATCCATTTGAAACTACAATTGGCAAAAGATTATATAGTGCTGAGAAAATATTAAGATTGATTTATCTGTTGGACTTTCCACATAAACTATTTAAAAGAATTGCAGTTTAAAAGACATGGAAATAATAGTTTTCTTTGATGCATCAGAAAGAGAGTATTTGATAATGTGCCATAATGTATTTTCGTATTTTCACATAAAAGTATCTTATCTGGTCTTGGGGGGCTTGCCCTCTTCCAGCCAATGTGATCTACAGACTAACGTATGCTCTCTATATTTATTGTTAGTTTCAATTAAATTTGAATAGATTTTACTTAATATTTTTTGCAGCTCTGCAGCTCATAAAGTACAGGGGTTGATTAATCAGTGGCAACATTCTGCAACATGCTCCTTGAGAGAAGTCACTGACAGGCTAATTTGAAACACTGCACTTCACAGTCTTTGTATTTATAAGCTGCATGAGCTACAAAGGGCAGACTCAAGCAGGTACAAATTTTAGGCACTTCTTAATAAAACAAGTACATTAAAGTAAATAGAGACACAGATATGTCCTAGTGAAATTCAAACAACTTCCATGTTCCTTTAACACCCAACTACTTCCATATCAAATCCTAACTACTTCCATATCAAATGGAATACACATGCACACCAGTTAAAAGCATTAATTGGATTTATACTCCAAAACCCACCAAAGACCCAATTCTCAATCCTGTAAGCAAGAAAAGTCCAAGGAGAAACAATACACACAGAAATCTAAAAACTTGTATTCTACTTTGTGGATTTAGATCTCTATTCAGTTTTGGTGAAAGCTGTAACGTTGCATCTATATAGCATTAGTGGACAACAGGCCCTGCCCCAAGGAAATTCCCATATGGCCGCCAGTATGTTCTCTGGAGTAGTGGGGCATGCACATTTTCGACAATAAACAGTTTATTTGTAGCCCCCTATTCTTTAATACTTCTCTTCATTATCATTACCTCTATTACAATGTGATTCCTTATCTACATCAATTTTTCAATTTTACTTTGGGTAAAATACAAAAGTTTAAAGCACTTTGAGGCCCTTTTAAGGACTCACAGTACACATAAGAGGCCCTTCAAGTTAAATATGTTGTCTGTCACTACTGTATAGGCAAGAGATTCACTATCAAATGTTGACTGTGTCATACTGTGCAAGCTAACACAGGGCTCTAGGAGTGGAGGTGCTATCCATAGGCCATCTCCCATACCCATCGGATCTTTAACATGCATCCAACCCACCCTCCGCACAATATAGTCCATATCCAACCCCTGGCTATGTCAATGTTACACATTCCCTTCTACACCATATCCTTTGTAATGGCCTTATCCTTTGTTTTGGCCTTATCCTTTTGACCTTTTTCATTGGTTTTCCAGTGTATTTTTTAGCTTATAGTTGTTTGTTAATGTTCACATTTGAATCACCCTGCTGTATTTTGCATAATTACACACAATTTATGTGTTTCTTACTGTATTTACTAAGAAATAGTATGTCTCCCTAAAGGGCTTGCTAACCATTTTGGTGGTTTTGCATGTGGTTTGAGCACTTGCTATTTTTTGGTACTTAGCAAGCACTCGCTACCAGCTATTGACACTCGCTAAAACTTAAACTTAAAACTTAGCGAGTGTCATGTAATGGTTGTTTGTGCTATTACCTAGTAAACCAACAGGGTTTTGAGTGATTTAGCACTTACATTGACTCATTAAGCATTTTAACAAGCACCATGTACTTGCACGTAATTAACTAACTATTAATGCTGTTAGTATGTTACATACTACACAAGCATATTACGTTTTTCCAAAAACTACAGTGGTCCTTTAACAGCGAAGAAAGCAAAAGAATATCTGTCTAAAAAAAACATATATTTGTAAACACAGCTAAAAAAAGCATATGTAGTCCTATATTGTATTTAGTATTGTAGATTGCAAATAAACACTACAGTACAGAATGTGTTACTTCAAATACTTCAAAACTTATGTACAAGAAGCCCTATTAAATTCCCCCAACGTATAAAACCGTATCATGTAACCGAGCCCGCTAGACTTACGGCTATGACATTGGCTTTTTAAAGCTACCAGCAAATGATATGTGGGTTACATGCGTAAAAACCCTACGGGCTATCGAAATCTGAACTCCGTTGCTGCAAAAGCCTTTGATCTGTCAAGCCCGTAAATGTTAAATTAGCAAATTGCTATTAAATTGCTACGTATCCACTGGCGTTCAAACCCAGAACCCGCAAATGGAGCCAAAAAGCCCACGGGTACTAGAGAGGACCCGCAAGGGGGTTAAAGTCCTATACGTAGCACTGAGAATGCAAATATACACACACAACTGTACATATAATTAAAGGGAAAGTGATGTTAGGTAATAAAATTAATAGCACAACATTCTCAAGCTTGCAAATATGCAATATAAAATACTTTTTTTAATGGTTAAGTTCCGTGTTATACCGATCCCGGCAATCAACGTGTTAATACATATAATGGAACTCGCATGGACTTGAATATCATATTTACTGATTTATTAATATTGCATTATTTCTGGAATGCGGGTTTGATCTTAACTTAAACCAGTAAGGGTTTGAAATCTAACCTCCATTTTTTAGTGATGTAATGATGACAATCTCTTTTACCATTGGCTCAGTCTAAACCTGTAACTACGGGTTTGACTAATTGATTATGTTCAAGGCCGCACATGCAACGTGCGCAAGAATGGTTTACAGGTTTTCCTCTCCAGCCCATTGGTATGGTTTAATGTAATAGCTCTGTAACTACTCAGAATTTCAAGCCTGCAGGCTTTGCGGGAGTACCGTTGCTGCTACGCGCTTGGGATGTAATATGGTTGAAGGTATGCTAAAATATTCTTCTACTTTTATTTCAGCTGATTTATCGATCAAACCTTGAAGTGTCCTTGCTAAGGCTCTGTGGGCTTATTCCTCCTAATGCATGCCACTTTTTATAGTTTTGCTATGTTCTGCATTGCCCATATGTGATCAGATAGCCAGAGCAGCATTAGTGCTAGAAATAGTCCTTAGCAAATTAACAGAATTGCTTCACATGGTGTGAATCACATTAGCATGTGAATGGAACAGCTACTCACATTAGCATACAGTAGAAGTGCTATTCAAGCCACTAACAAGCCTAGATGTACTAGAAAAGTGACTAAAAAGCTGTGAAGAGGGCAGGTGGATAGAATCTACACTGAATCAGCAAATGCGCCACATATGTCCTACAGACATCCAGTTGATAACAGTAGGTTGTAAGTACATTTTAAAAGCGGGTACTGTAGCAAGGTAGGGAATTGATATGTGTGGCATGGCATGAATCTCATTGTCAGGCACCTAAAGCTGAGAGGGTGCGTCTCTGAAGATAAAACTAAGGTGCATTGTGCTCAGGGAGCCTTGCATTTGATTTTAAGTTTTGTTCTAGTGTATATGGTAAGCTTATGTAAAGTAGCAGCCAGTAAATTATGAATGAGGTGGATCAGTCTTGTGAAAGCATTCATGATGGATTGGAGTGGGGACTATCTAATGGAACAATAAAAGCTGTGACTAAACAAATGTTTGAATTATACTAAAGCTAAATGGAGGACAGAGTACAGAGAAGGATTTTTTAGAAGTTTAAAAAAACTTAAATTAAAGGGCAACTGGAAGTAATTATTATTAAGTTAATATACACAGAATGTAAAATATATAAATAACTTTTTATAGCAAGTAGATTTATTTTTTACAGGTTGCATTAAGATAATCTAAGCATGTGGGATGATTGTCTCACATCAGCCACTGCAAGGTGCTTGAAAAAAGCTAGGAAAGAGTAGAACCTAGCCATGTACGAGGATATTCACTACAGTCCCAGGTTTGGGTCATCACAAATACGATTTAAATAAATTTTGAAGTGGCGCTTTAGATATATAAATATGCTCCCAACTCTATGTGAAAAATATCAAAAATGATTTAATTTCAACCAACCAAAAGCTTTCCCGAAATTTCTAATTTCCATCCTGTCCTCTGATTAAGAATTATAATAGTTATTATTAATATATGGTTATATGATGAATAAAGTCCAAATCCTGCTCCAAGCTTACAATGTAGGATGAGGTTGAGGTGGTAGAGACAAGATTTGAGGGTGCTGCTTGGTGGACAAAGTAATCAGAAGGCAGGATCCATTTGTGATATGTTAATAGATGGAGATTGTTTCAGTGTATATGTGGCTGAGTTTAGGGTGTATATGAAACTCAGAGCTCATGAGTTTTCAGAGAGAGTTCAAAGCTATGAAAAGGGGGTCATGATGTAGGGACTGAAATAAATAATGTTGTATAGGGATTAACGTCTAGCTGCGTTGAAAGGACATCCAATGGTATTTGATTTAATGTATAATTGCAGCACATGAAGTGCTGATATTCATTAATACACATTCTGTACCAAAATACAGATAAAATACACACACATGAAATGAAAATTTACCAGTTTCAGCAAATAAACCCATTAAAATATTGCTCAATAATGTACCCCTTTGCAGACATGAGCATATTCTCAAAGTTAGAATTCAACAGACGACAATAAGCCCTTTTTCACTTTCAGCTAGTAGCTGTATATAGGTTGCCTCTCACAGTAGGCTAGAGACATGACTCAGGCAGGAAGGCGGGCAATGGAAAATCTTAAATGTCAAAAACAGTGGTTGTAAAACCTGCTTTTTATTGACCTCCTCTATAACCTTTAGCCCTAATAGTTTATGCAAACATGGATAAATGTGTTTTTTGTTTGCAAGTATGACTGTATGAGAAAGAAACACAGAGAAACAGGTATGATGATATAGATAGATAGATAGATAGATAGATAGATAGATAGATAGATAGATAGACAGATAGATGTTCTTAATTTTGTAACTAACACTGTATAAAAATATATTTCTGTTGGGATTTCAATAGACATTGCTTTTAAAGTAAACCCGCTAATAATTGTATCCAAAACAATGAGATCCGGATCTTACTGAAAATATTTGGTATTTGCTATTAGAATTATTGCATTATATTAAGAATCAGTGGGTTTGACTGCCAATATATATATTGTCTGTTCTGGCATGTGGCGATGCTCCTATAACAGATTCTGCGTATTGTTTACTCAGTAGCTCAGACATTTCCACGCTCACTGCATAACACACCAGTATTCCCTGCTTTCTACCACATTAATATGACAGCATTGTTTTTATGTATTAACATATATTATACATGGCAAAATCATCTAGAAAAGCATTCATGGAATGTATATGTTCTGCAGACATTTTATCCTCATATAGATGTTTTTCCTGCCATATAAGCGAATGAAAGGTTTATGTTACACTATTATAAAGTGAGCCCCTAGGAGACAGGAAAGGGGCATTTGGCTATGTGCTGAGGAGGATAGGGTTAGGCTATAAGGGGGGTGGGTGCATAAACAGGGTAGAGTTTGTTTTTATACATCAAGCTCCCTTGCTTGTTTTTAGCCAATCTGCCTAGGCACATGGAAGCATTCCTTTGGGTTAACACCCCCTCCAAACCCAGGCTAAATTAGCATAAAATAAAAAAAAGGGCTTTGGACAATCAGGAGAAAGCGGGCAGCTGATACATTTCAATAAATCTCCGGGGTACCTGTTTGTGTTGCAAAACAGCCTGGGATATGTAGTATGTCTGTGGTGAAGAGCGTGGGCAGCACAGACAGAGAGCAGAATACAGCAAGAAGCACTTTCCAGCAGTATCTTCAGGGCTGACATCAGTGCTCTCTTATTGGCTGAGGAAGGCACAGAAGGTGTGTAATGAGAAAAATTGCTTCCCTAATGCTGCATGCTGGTTGTGTGGGGATCAGGGGCTTGTGTAGACACCCCTTGGGGTGTCAACATAATCATTAGAGGAATTCTTAGATATTAATAAAAATAAAATGTTCTATGAAATGTGCTACATACATCAATTATGCTTTTTGCATACAGAGTGCAATAAATCGAATAACCCAGGTAACTTGGTTATGCCTTTTAACTTCACCCAGTGGATGTTCTGTGTCAAAGTACAAGAGAGAGTTCTGAAAGGTAATCGAGATGGTTATGGTGGGTGGAGTGGTGACCTATTATGATAGCTGATTGGTCAGGTGCAAGTGATTTCCATCCATAAATAAGTAAAGTCTAAACAAGGAATGTGTGGGGGAGGTGCAGGGAGGGAGACAAGTGCTCTTAGAATTTTATTAGATTGTACCCCAGAATAGGAGAGGCCTGGTTAGTGATCTTGCTAAAACAGGCAAACATTAGTAGTAATACTAATAATGATACTTCCATATTCCGGTTCATAAGTGTGATGCAAGTGTGAGGAATTGACTCTGCTGGGTTTTGAACCCTGGTCCCCAGGCTGCTGATCCTCTTCCCTACCCCTGCGCCAACCTGCCTTTGTGAAATTCCTGGAGATCTGATAACCTTGACTCTGCTAGCAATAGCATCAGTGACTAAGTCTCTTCAGCTGTGTCTGGTCAGGTGTCTTGTCCTTGGCCTATATAAGGCACTTCCTGTCAATGTACCATGCCAGATTATTGTGGTTCCTGATCCCTTCAATGGTTCGCATAAGACCAAATGATGAATGGAAAACAGCTTTCAGAACCAGGTACAGGCATTACGAATATCTAGTAATGCCATTTGGGCTTTGTAATGCCCCTGCAACTTTCCAGCATCTTATCAATGATGTACTACGAGATCTCCTGGATCAGTTTGTTGTGGCATATTTGGATGATATCTTAATATTTTCTGATAATCTTGAAAACCACAGAAAACAGGTCTGTATAGTTCTGGAGCGCCTTCGTACCCACCACCTATACATTAAACTGGAAAAATGTGAGTTTGAACAAACAGAAATTCAATTCATGGGGTATGTAATAACTCCTAAAGGTTTAATTATGGACGCAAGTAAAATTAAAGCTGTGCTGGACTGGCCCATCCCCAAGAATGAAAAAGATATTCAGAGATTTGTGGGGTTTGCCAATTTTTATAGGCGTTTCATTAAGAATTTCTCTGCCGTTATTACACCGATCACTGAACTTACACGTAAAGGGACCCCTTTTCAGAGGTCCGATAAGACTGATACCGCATTTTCCCAATTAAAGACTCTGTTTACATCTGCCCCTGTCCTGGTACATCCTCAGCCGGAATTACCATTTATTGTGGAAGTTTCTGATTCAGCTGTTGGTGCTATACTGTCTCATAGGACTGGACCTAAGAAGCTGTTACATCCGTGTGCCTTCTATTCCCGCCAGATGGTCCCAGCAGAAAGAAACTATGACATAGGGAATAAAGAACAATTGGCTATAAAAGCTGCCTTCACTGAATGGAGACATCTCTTGGAGGGAGCTACCCATCCAATTACTGTCCTCACAGATCACAAAAATCTGGAATGTATTCGATCAGCTAAGAGACTGTCAGCCAGACAAGCACGCTGGTCCCTATTCTTCTCGAGGTTTAATTTTTTGGTTACATACCGTCCTGGCTCCAAGAATGGTAAGGCGGATGCCTTGTCTAGAATAGCTGACCCCCTCCATACTACTGTAACCAAGACCACCATCTTGCCGGAGGATATATTTATAGGAGTTACATTTCCTTCTGATCTGATGTCTCGCATTAAAAAGGGCTACGCTGAAGACCCAGTTCTTCGTGATCCTCCTGGTGATCTCCCCATGATGATGCTTAATGGGTTTTGGATTTTTCAACAACGTCTGTTTGCTCCGGAGTCAGTGCGACTGGATCTTTTACGTCTCTACCATGACTCAAAACCAGCAGGTCATCCAGGAATCCGAAAGACACAAGAGCTACTTGCCCGATCCTTTTGGTGGCCGAGGTATCATGAGGATGTTAAGAAGTATGTGTCCTCTTGTGATGTATGTGCCAGACATAAGACTCCTCGCTCATCCCCTGTTGGCTTGCTTCAGCCTCTTCCGATTCCTCATCGTCCCTGGGGATCTATATCCATGGACTTTATTGTGAAACTACCTCCCTCTAAGGAACACACTACCATTCTTGTTGTTGTGGACAGGTTTACTAAGATGCGTCATTTCATACCAGCTCGTGGTCTCCCTTCAGCTAAACAGACGGCTGACCTGGTTATTCGGGAAATATTTTGCTTGCATGGAGTGCCTGATGAAGTCGTTTCTGACAGGGGAGTGCAGTTTACATCTCGTTTTTGGAAACATTTTTGTTCTAATCTAGGTATTAATGTAAATCTGTCGTCAGCTTTTCATCCACAAAGTAATGGACAGACTGAGCGAACCAACCAGACTTTGGAGCAGTATTTGCGGTGTTATATTAGTTACCTGCAGGATGATTGGCTGGATTTTCTCCCCACTGCGGAGTTTGCCTATAACAATGCCCAACACTGCTCCACTTCTTTGAGCCCATTTTTTGACAACTATGGTTACCATCCAACCTTTCTAGTGAGTCTCTCAATTACTACTTCCATTCCTGCAGTCGCTGATCGGCTAACCACCTTACGAGATTCCCAAGACCTGTTGAAGGAGACTCTTTCGAAGGCTCAGGAATGTTACACGAGAGCTGCTGATAGGCATAGAACGGAGGCCCCGGTTTATCATGTTGGTGACAAGGTTTGGCTGTCAAAAAGGAAGCTTAGGGTTCCTTCTCATAAATTGCGTCAGAGGTTCATGGGACCTTTTGAGATCATCGCTCAGATCAATGCTGTCACTTTTCGTTTGCAACTTCCAGATTCCATGAAAATATATCCGGTGTTTCACGTTGCACTGCTGAAACCTTTTCATGCAAACACTTTGCCTGGCCGAGCCCTGCCTGCCCCACCTCCAGTCCTCGGGGATGGTGAGGATGGATACGAGGTGGAGAAAATTCTGGACTCCAGGATCTTCCGCAACAAGCTTCAGTATCTGGTGCGTTGGAAAGGCTATGGTGAGGAGGATAGTTCGTGGGAACCAGCGGACAATATTCACGCTCCTGACCTTCTTCGGTCTTTCCATGTGCAGTACCCTGCTAAACCGGGTAATGGGGCATCCAGAGGCTGCACCTATAGAGGTGGGGGTAATGTGAGGAATTGACTCTGCTGGGTTTTGAACCCTGGTCCCCAGGCTGCTGATCCTCTTCCCTACCACTGCGCCAGCCTGCCTTTGTGAAATTCCTGGAGATCTGATAACCTTGACTCTGCTAGCAATAGCATCAGTGACTAAGTCTCTTCAGCTGTGTCTGGTCAGGTGTCTGGTCCTTGGCCTATATAAGGCACTTCCTGTCAATGTACCTTGCCAGATTATTGTGCTTCCTGATCCCTTCAATAAAGCTTTTTCCTGTTTCACCTACAAAGTTGCTGAATTGGATTATTTCTGACCTAGGCTGCTGGTCTCCAAAACCTTGTGATTCCTATATCATTACAGCAAGCTTCAGAATGTTCTTAGGTTGTACCTCCTGAGCCAGTTCCAGTGCATTCTACATTGATCCACAATAGAGCTACCCTTTATCCTATACGTCAGAAGCAGGATAGGAACATTATAATGTAAGAAACAGAGGGTGCACAAAGTAATGCTGGGGGAATAACTGAGGCTGTTACCAGTAAGGCTGTATCTGTCACAATGCCTCACGTCAATGTTCACTCAAGAGCTAATCTGCCTTGCCTGCTTCATCTATCACCTTACTCAGATACTAGTGAAGGTACATCTGCTAGACCCATTCTTATCACTTCCATCCACAGGACCAGTACACGGCCTGTTACCTCTAGTGCAGGTCTTCAGGTGCATGATTATGATCCACACTAACTTGCTCCTATTTTGAGTGTTTTAGTTATTTTCTTCATTGGGTGGTGGCTCAGGATGCAGATTTCTCTTCTCTAATTTATTACCTTGATGACTTCCTTTTTGTTGTCCCCGTCTGTTCATCAGTTTGCCTTTACTTACTACAAGTTTTCTCACATACACGTTAATAAAGTCATTGTATCAGGTGGTGTTGCAAACCGAAAAAGTCAGTCTCAGGGTTTTGCAGTTGCCGTTGGGAAAATTTTTGAATGTTGGATAGTTCCATTGGGTCGTATATTTTGCTGTCAATTATCTTTGGTGACGTCAGGGACAACCCAACCTCGACATCATATTTGCATCATGCAAGAACATAAATTGGATTTGCAGTGATTTTTCGACAGCATTTCGATGATCAAGGCTTTTATATTACAGGTTCAGGTGACTCATGCACAGCTGGATCTTTATACAAATGTGGCGGGTTTTGGAAGGGTTTTCTGTGTTTTACTGGCCGTAGTAATTGGATCTAATGGATTTGCTGAAGATCTTGGGGATTTTAGAACTATTCCCAATTGCCATTGCACTCTCTCTTTAGGGTGAACAGTTTAGAAACCATCATGTTCTTTTTCATTGTGACAATCTCGGGGTCAGACAGACTATTAACACCACATCTGCTTCTTTGCTTCCTTTTACGTGGTTGGTCTGGCAACTTGCGCTGAAGTGTTTACAACTTATCATGTTTTGCAGTGCTTCTCATGTTCCAGGTAGTCCGTTTACATGATTAATATATGACTATCTTACTGAGCAGGACAAAAATAGACCAGTTACGGTCACTCTGTTCCATATACATGTTCCATGTTGCCTTTTGCTTTACTTGAATCTTTACTTGAAGGTTAAGCCTGGGTTAGTGAGGTAATTACTTGTTAATCAAGATGTTCGTCTTTATCATGTTTCCAATTCTTTGCTGTATTTATTACTTGCTTATTTATGTTAAATCTTGACCCACTTCAATTTTGGCACTCAAATTGAGTCCTCTTCGGAAGCTGCTAGGTTGGGTCTCCATGATTACATGGTAAAACGTATTGGCCGCTGAGAATGCAGGAAATTTAAGGTTTATATTAGACCTTCTTTAATGGCACAATTTTGTTACTCCAAATTGGATCGTAGGCTACTCATTTATCTATTGTCCAAGGCATACCAAAGCTGTTAGTAGCTGGGATTTCCAAAATGCTATTCAAACCAGATTGTTTAGGGTAAGGGTTTTGAAGTGGAAAAATTGGTTTGCTGGTAAATAATGCATGTTTACCTTCTCGTCCCCATATACTCCTTATCCATGCTAGGGTTAATGACTTTGGACCTATTTCCATGATAGAGTTATTGTGCATTATGAAGAGTATTTTCCTGTGGTACAGGAGTTAATCCCAGGTTTATATTTTATATGTCCGAAATCACAGTTTATATGCATAATATGTAAAACTAGTAACTTGCCCGTCAAAGATGATGGGATAATATTTGATATGTCTCTAGCCCTCCTCCCTCCCCTGTATCTCTTTCCCCATGTCTCCCCCCCCTCCTCTGTGTCTCTCCCCTGTGTCTCCCCCCCACCCCTGTGTCTTACCTCGCCATCCTGTGTCTCTTTCCCTCCTCCTCCCTCCCCTGTGTCTCTCCCCACCTATCCTGTGTCCCTTCCCCTCCCCTGTGTCTCTTCCCTCCTCCCCTATGTCTCTTTCCCCTATCCTGCGTGTCTCCTCTCATCTGTGTCTCCCCCCTCTTTCCTGTGTCTCTTTCCCTCCCTCCTCTGCGTCTCTTCCCCTCCCCTGTTTCTGTTACCCCTCTCCCTCCCCTATGTCTCTTCCCCCACTCCCTCCCCTGTATTTCTTCCCACCCTCCCCGGTTCTCTTTCCCCACATATCTTTCCCCCCGCCTCCTCTGCGCCTCCACCCATGTCTCTCACCCCTCCCCTTTGTTTATCCCCCTGTGTCTCTCACCCCTCCCCTGTGTCTCTTTCCCCCTCCACTATGTCTCTTCCCCTTCCCCTATGTCTCCCGTCCCCCTATCCTGTGTCTCCCCTTCCCCTGTGTCTCTCTTCCCCATCCTTCTCCCTCCCATTTGTCTCTTTCCCCCCCTCCTCACTAGCCTGTGTCTCTTTGCCTTCCTCCCCCTCCCCTGTATCTCTTCCGCTTCCTCCCTCCCCTGTGTCTCTTTCCTCCTCCTCCTCCCCTTTGTCTCTTCCCCCTCTCCCTCCCCTTTGTCTCTTTTCCCTCCTTTCTCCCTTCCGTGTTTTGCTCCCCTCTTCCTTCCCTCCCCTCTGTCTTTCTCCCCTCCTGCTCCACCTACCCTGCGCGCCCCCTCCTAACACCACGCTCTGCGCATGCGCAGCTGACACTGCACATGAGAACTTGTCTGGCTTGTACAGATTCAACACAATAGTTTTTGTAGTGAGCCCCCCTGGAGTGTTATACACTACGTAAATTATTATATGTGATATGGGCCCTATGTACAAAAGCAATTACGAGTGTAGTAAATCCTACCTAGCTATGTTAAGCCCCCATCCTTAAAACATTGCGAGAACTACTACGAGTGAACTGCACAACAAAGCCAAAAAAGAAGATAAAAATCTCCATTGATATTTGCACTGACAATAAATTACAAGTTACTCCCTTACACACAAACGTTATGCTAATAAGATTTTACAGATCACTTGCTAATCAGGGCACTGCCTTAACTGCAAAAAGCAGAAGAAAAATTTAACATGGACAACTCGCAAGTAGCTTTCAATTCTTTGCGGAGTCCCCAGAAGCATTTAAAGTGGCACTGTAGCACAAAAAAGCACTATAAAATGATGAAATTTCAACATTATTTGACAATTAAAAATCTGATATTAAAATATGTGTAATTAAAAAATATGAAATGTTAGTATTAAGCTCGTTTTATGATACAAAATCCAGGGTAAGTTTTTTTTTTTTTTTTTGTGGGTGCATATAGAAATATAATGAATATGATGATAGGTGATGAGAATAAATAACTATGTATGAATTTTGTCAGCATCTAATTATATTCACATATAAGATAATACTGTTGATAACCTATAGTGCATTGTATACATTATTGTTAATATTAATTTAATATGACGTTTAATATGTTTCAATCTATTTAAAACTAAAGCTATATTTATATCAACCAACGTAATAGTGTTTGATTCCTTTTCAATTGGATGTGGGTTACCTGAATATTAACAGTGTCTCTTTTTCTGGTTGTAAATATAATTATATGCCTTGGCAATATTTGGGTATCTCCTACTACCCTTAGAAAATCTCCAAATTATTTTTTATATAGCTCCATAAATGTTGTAGGAGATTTACCGGTAACATTAGAAGGATTGATTTTGGGGTGATTTTCTCCTATGAGAATTTACCATTTATTCTTTTTTTGTTTTAACTTTAAAATCCAGGGTAGAACACAACCCAGTACTATGTTTAGTTGCCCGGCAGTCACAGCACTTATTACGGCGCTTCCCACTCATTATAATATTTAAGATGTTCGCATTTCCTATTGGCTTTAAGAGCCGTGTCTCAGCTGTGAAGCTTGGTTTGGCTACTCCCTACACAGACATCTGTTGTGGGTAAAGCAAGATTTACGGCTGTGGGTTGAGTGCCCTCACCTAGGGGAGCAAAAGATTTACGTTAGTATAGAAGTTAGGGGAAAAAAGCTGCCACAGCCGATTTACAGCAGTGCCCTAACTTAGAGCACTTGCAGCCTCATTAAATTCGGGCTACGTGTGACAACATAGCCCGTAACCTTGATTTTCGAACATACGGCTATTAAATTAGCCCTGTAACGCAGCCCGACGAAGACTTTCGGGTTAAAACGCAGCCATCCTTAAAAAAAAACTACGGGTGGTTGAACGTTGAACTTCGCGGCTGCAAATCCTTTGTTCTCTCAAGCCCGTAACCACTACAATTCCAATCATGCTATTAAATTGCAACAAAGTCACTCACGAGCTAGCCTGTAACACGCAAATGGAGCCCAAAGCCCAATGAGTGACTTGCAAGGGGGGTAAGGTCTAATACGTAGGACTTTAAATTCAACCTTTTAAAAAACATTTAGAGAAGGCTACTACCCCTTTTTTTAAGATTTCAAACCATAAGAATGCATTGATTGAAATCTGTGCATTCCAACCTGATGGCCCGGGTATTACCTGCGTTCATAAGGGTAGTGGGGTTAATGTAGTTGTTCACGTTAGGTAGCTATTTTATTAGTATGTAGTGCTGCATGATTGCCAACCAATATGGTGCCTGCTCCAACAGACAATGCTATTAAACTGCTCATGCCTGACCCTTTTACTACCCAAGCGCTACCGTGATCACAATATGTAATGGGGTGGATAGGGAGTGTATACACAATGCAACATCGGGTATTACCAAGCAGCATCAAAAACGTAATTATAATATTAGTGATTTGCTAAATTGTATGGAGACCTTAGTAGTGCTTATGCTTGATGAGCCAAAGTAGATCACAGCTGATCTCAATTGATGTCAGAACATTTCTAAAACCTGTTGCTTTGCCTTTAAATTACACCTACTCAAAAAATCCAACCTAAACTGTAATCATCCTGTGCAAAACTAAAGAATTTTGTAAAGAACATTCAACCCTGCACGCAGGCATAAATAGCACAACGGTTGCTGAAATGTTAGTGTCTTTTAACTATTTGTAAGATTTAACACTTCTATTTTTATGCAGCACAAGACAATAGTGCAGCACATTACAAAACCCAAAATTACCATACTACAAAACAGTGATTTCTACACTGGAGCAAATAAAAATGCTTATTATTATTATTAGGAGGAGGATAGCTCCCAAGTGCTTATCTACAGAGATGGGTAATTGTATCAGTAGAGTTTCCACAGTCATAAAGTAAACTACAATCCCTGCTTCTGTAGAAATGTAAACACCCCTCTCATACACACAACATTCACCAAAGTATCACAGATGCAACCAAGGATGAGCAGAAGCATCATTTTTTGGGGGGAATTAGTTAGGGAATGCAGGAAAAGGGTCTTGATTGTAGTATGATGTACATGTATCCCTGGAAACAATCAGCCTCATCCCCACTACGTGTAAAATCGTAACGTAGCTTGCAAGACTTAAGGCTATTAAATGAAACTCTTAACACTACCCGCAGACGACTTGCGGCTTAGGTGCGAAAAAGGCAAAAAAGACTACAAGACGTGAACCGTGGAACTTCACGGCCGCAAATCCTTTGTTCTCTCAAGCCCGTAACTCACAAATGGAACCAAGAAGCCAATGAGTGCTAGAGAAGCCCTGCAAGGGGGGTAAACTCCAATCCGTAGCAGTTTAAATGCACATATACACACACTACTGTACGTTCATCGAAAGGGAAAGTGATGTTAGGTCTTAGAATCAATAGCACAACATTCTCAAGCTCGCAAATCGGCCCCGAAAAATACTTTATTTCATGTTTAATTTTTGTGTTATATCGATCCTGTTAATCAATGTGTTAATACATATACTGTAACTCGCATGTGATAAAATATCATATTTACGGCTTTATGAATATTGCATTATAACTGGAATGTCAGTCCTATCGTAACTCGTAATTGAACCCATAAGACTTTGAAATCCAACCTCCATTTTCCTGTGACGTTCACGGCCGCACATCCGACAAGCAATATATGGTTTATGGGTTTGCCTCTCGAGATTGTAACTTGCAGCATGTTCTAATTTAATAGCACCATAAATTTCACAACTTTTCAAGATTGCAGCCATTGCGGGTCTCACGTCGCACATCCAAGCTTTGAATTTAATTATTATTATTGTTTATTTGTAACGCGCCAACATATTCCGTAGCGCTATACATAAGTTAAGTTACAGGCAAAGGCAAGTTCAAGATTATTTTTTTCTGTTTGCCTTCCTCTTGATCAAATAACAAATAGTCCACATATTAAAAAGATCAAGAGAGATCTAAAAAGGTTGAACTTGATGGACTAACTCTTTATTCATCCTCAAATACTATACTATTAATAAATAATTAACAACTAATTCATTAATAACTAATCCGCATATTGCAGATCAGAGGAGATCTTAAAAAGGTTGAACTTGATGGACTAAAAGTCTTTTTTCAACCTCAATTACTATGTAACTATGTAACTATGTAACATATTGCTAAGAATGGAG
The DNA here is from genome assembly GCA_027410445.1 of Discoglossus pictus. Classification (NCBI taxonomy): domain Eukaryota; kingdom Metazoa; phylum Chordata; class Amphibia; order Anura; family Alytidae; genus Discoglossus; species Discoglossus pictus. The sequence continues at coordinate 492,944,640 of CM050163.1, forward strand.
GGCCCTGACTTTGAGCTTGGAATCCAGTGGGCCCTGTCTTTGAAACTCACAGACTTACAATCTAAAGGTTGAAGTTTGTTTGTGTTACAGTAGGGAGAGAGTAGTGCTGAGCGTGTTAGGGTGAAAGGTTATAGGCTTCTTTAAAGAGGTGTGAGTTCCAGAGAACAGGGACAGAGCAAGAAAAGTCCTGGAGGCGGGAGTGAGAGGAGGTGACAAGAGTGGTAGAAATAAGAAAGTTGTTAACAGTAGAGGGTGGGAACATTAGGAGTTCAGTCTTAGACATGTTGAGCTTTAGCTAGTGGGCGGACATCCAAGAGGATATACTAAAGAGGCAGTTGGAGACGTGCGCTAGAAGAGAGGGGGATAGATCTGGTGCTGAGAGGTAGATTTGAGTGTCATCTGCATACAGATGGTACTGAAACCCAAAAGAGTTTATTAGAGTACCAAGTGAGGATGTATAGATGGAGAAGAGGAGGGGGCATAGGACTGATCCTTGGGGTACGCCAACAGACAGGGGTGAAGAGAAAAGCAGGTGCCGGAGAAAGAGACACTAAATGATTGTTCTTAGAGGTATGATGAGAACCACGAGAGAGCAGTGTCTCAAATGCCAAGGGAGGAAAGAATGTGGAGTAGAAGCGGATGGCCAACTGTGTCAAAGGCGGCAGAGAGATCCAGAAGAAGCAAAATGGAAAAGTGGCCTTTAGATTTGGCGGTGAGCAGGTCATTGGTGACTTTTGTGAGGGCTGTCTCAGTGGGGTGTTGGGGTCGAAAACCGGATTGGAAGGTGTCCAGAAGAGAGTTAGAGGAGATGAAACTGGTAAGGTGGTTATAGACAAACCGCTCCAGCAGTTTGGAAGCCAGGGGAAGTAGAGAGATAGGGCGATAGTTAGATACAACATCAGAATCGGATGAGGGTTTCTTGAGAGTGGGTGTAATTAGGGCATGTTTTAGAAAAGATGGAAACATGCCAGTGTTTAGGGAAAAGTTGAAGATGTGTGTGAGAGCTGGGGTTAGTGTAGTAGAGAGGGGAGGGATGAACTGAGATGAAATAGGATCTAGAGGACAGGAAGTCAGGTGAGAAGATTATATTAGGATGGAGATTTCATCCTGTGGCTGAATATATGCTACAGAATGATGTATTGGAGAACTCTTGGAAACATCACATAAGCCTTATATTGTCAGTAAGGAAATTACATTTGCAAACACTTCACCCTGTGCACAATTGTCCCAAGGAGATATAAATTAGGATGAAAAGTACAGTAAATTATTGGGAGGTTCAAAACTGTGATCATTCAGTAAAGAGCTGTGAGTTTAAAATCCATAAAGCCCAAAATATATTCAGAAATAATAAATACATTTAAAAAAGCTTGATTTAATCAGTTAATGCAATACATCATGTTAATGCTAATCTTTCACTGTAATATTGAATGTGCTATATTATTATGTTAGTTATATGTGCATACATGTAAAATTTGCATGATCCAGCATATCTTGTTATATAGAAATACATATTTCCAAAACCCTTCACCACAAGCATTTAGTACCAAGCCCTATACAAATGGTAGCTAAAATAAAAAGGACATAAATCAAGTCCAAAACTCCAGAATGAGCTGGATCAGAAAACACATTCATTTGTTAAACAGATTTTGAAGCAGGAAACATGTTAGATTTTTTTTTTTGGCTGTGTTTTTAGACAGAATGATAAAATTCACATTTTCCTGGAGTAGTCTTATGGTTATGTAACTAGCCCCAAGTCCCAGAATTTGAAAATATAAGATTTTTTTAGACAATGAATCACTGGCACAGTGGTATTCAGTGGATAAAAAATAACCAGAAATAATTGTTCCTCGTCGAATTTTTATTAACATGTTGCTGTGGCTAATTCAGAATGTAGCACAGTAATTATTGAAAAGGTTATTGCTTAGAGCGCTGGTTTTCAATCTCTTTTGCTTGGTGATATCCTTAGATGATTTTTTAAATACATTCAACACCCTTATTTTTAAATGCCAAGCTCTTTAAGGTCAGGACTGTCGTAATTAATATTTAGTTCGTTATTTTTACCTTCTGGCTCCAATAGAGTTAAACATTATTTTCTTCCTTTTTTTCTGTGGAAGTTCAAGGTTTTTTTTAATATCTATCAACACATTTATCTGTTTTTATAAATATTCATGATCATGACTCACTTAGCTAAGGCAGTGACATACCGGTCACAGCACCTTCTTTAGTAATGCTATTTTTTAATTCAATTCTGGAAGTATTCTATTTCAGTCTATTTCTACAAAAATATTACAATTATTGGCTATTTATTAGAATGAACAGACCTTGTAAAGAGCTAGAGGAATGTTTTGGAAAATAAGAAAGAGTTAAATCATTAATAAATATATTAAAACCAGAGAAATATCTGTTTGTGAAATAATATACCTATAATGTTGGTATCCTGCCCATTTTTGTAGAATATTTTATCACACAAGGGGATTTGAACTTAATAACTGGGCCCTCCATTATTTTGCAATGTGATAAAAAAATGTTTTGATTTGTACTTAACCCCTGTACAGCGCTACGGAATATGTTGGCGTGTTACAAATAAAGGATAATAAAAATGCACAGCATTTAACTATGGTACTTATTGTATATATCCAATTATAGGCAATACTGCTACTTTTACACAGTGGCGCCTAAATTGTACGACTATCATCACACAAGATCTGTACAATACTGTACAGCATGAGCAATGTTATGTCTAGCTTGAAATATATTTATGTGGTATAAAATGTAATATGTATAGTTCCTATAGGGAAGAGCTTTCTGCTGAAAAAAATAATTTCAACAAATTTTAAAAAGTGACAATTTAAAAAAATATTTGTTCTGTGTAGCAAAACTGACATATTAATAATTTTTTACGTTTGTGTTCTCTGTTTCTCTTATTATAGGGCTCTATACTGAAAGATTTTGCCATGTTTTTACTGTTCCTTTATGTTTTCCTTTTCAGCCCAGTGTCGTGCACTGTGAAGACATGCTCTGTCTAGGCTCTTATCCAAGGCTTGGAAGGGCCTTCTGGCCCTCTGCCTTGATAATATAGAGACCCCTTTGGTCATATCCATCCCAGGGCCCTGATCAAAAGGCACAATAGTTAAGAAGAACCTCTTAGTCCCCCACCTGAAAGTAAGGGACTCTTTAGTTTAGTCTTTGGGCTAGAGCCTTTGGACTCTTCTAACTGAAAGGGCATCTGAGCCCAAAGGTGTTGTTCTATTTAACAGAGATTTAATTTTTTGAACAGCATTGTCACATATTATTATTGTCTAACTACGAATCGTCGTCACGCTGTGTTGCGTAGTGCGTACGACTTAGCGATGAGCGCCGCAGGCGCTCATTGCCTGGCGAGCCTCGCGCAGCGTGGCGAGCCGTTAAACCGTACTACTTTGCCGATCGTACGACTTTGCGATGAACGCCGCAGGCGCTCATCGGCTGGCGATCCTCGCGCAGCAAGGCGAGCCGTTAAACCGTAGCACTTTGGCAATGAGCGCCGCAGGCGCTCATTGCAGATGAGCCTCGCGTAGCGAGGCGAGCCGTTATGTTAAACCGTAGCACTTTGGCAATGAGCGCCGCAGGCGCTCATTGCAGGCGAGCCTCGCATAGCGAGGCAAGACGTTAAACCGTAACACTTAGAAAAAAAATATGAGATGAAAAAAATTACGAGATAAGCGGCGGAACCAAAACAATAAAAAAAAACACTAAATACACACTAAAAAATAAAAAAAAGGTCACTTACAGCATGGGGAACCAGGCAGGACGTCTGGGAGTGAGTTTGAACTCCAATTTACGTCGATTTAGCCGAGTTACAAAGATCGAAAATGGGCGCCGAAAAAAATTAAAACGAGGCTATACTACTACGAACTGCGTAAAACACAGCCACAGACGTATGTGCTCGAAAAACAACGAGACAAAGGATGCGGATTAACCGCGCAATGAGTAAAAAGACAGTAGCGAGTACATTTTACGAAACGCAATTATAGATTTACGCATTAACACAGATTTAACTTTTTTTTTCACGCCTAAAAAAACGCATTTGATGAAATATAAGTTGAAAGTTACAAAAATAAAAAGTAAAAAAAAAAAAAATTGTTTGTATTTAAAGAAAAAAGGGACAAATGTAGTGGAGTCATTTTGTGTTGCAAACAAATTTCACAACATTTAATTTTTATTGCCCGTCATTTTACCCTTTTCCCATATCTACTGTTAAACTGTAGTACTTTAGCGGGCTTAGCGATGAGCGCCGCAGCCGATCAGCGCCCGGCTCGCCTCGCACAGCGAGGCGAGCCGTTAAACCGTGGTACTTTGGCAATGAGCGCCGCAGAAAAAATGGCGGCCGAACAAAACGAAAACGAGGCTACAGCACTATAACCACGGAAAACACGTACGGATAATCCGCTAAGACGCATACCACACATTACCCACCATTAAACGACGTACAGATGATCCGCTAAGACGCATACCACACATTATCCGCCATTTTAGGATAATGCGGAATTACACAGCTACGTTAACGGTTTCGGCTCGCGTACGCACACTATTACACTGCACACGTTCAGCACCTCCACACCACTAATGCTGCAGCAACATCAACACAGATTGCCAGCTCTTAAACACAATGCATAAAAATAGGTAAAGTAGATTCATTTATTAATTTGAATTCTATATTTAAGTAGTACACACAAAACAACATTAGCTACCTTACAATTCCATATGTATATTAATAAATAAACAACTTTCCAAACATATACATCTCATTGCCGTAATTTTTTGACGGGCAATACGCTAGTTATCTTTATAATGTTATTCATGTAACATGATTACCCAGTATAACACCCATTCCACATTGAAGATTTCAAATGAATGAGATAGGATAGGAGGTACTGCTTTGCTGGTCTAAAAGACTATTCATGTTATCTGCTTATCCTAGGCGTTGTCATCTGTAGAGTAAATCAGAGGAGAAAGGTTGCAATAACTATTATGGAGAAAGGAGACTTTTATTGACTCATTACGGCCCATTCTTATTTGAAATGTCTGTGAGTGTATTTGTATTTTGAACATGACCTGTGCATGGTGACTATGGTCCGCACCATTAAATCCCCAACCACCTTCCCAATAACAGACACATAAACTGGAATGGGTATAATCAGGCCACAGCTTTATTAACATAACAATGTAATACCAACCACGGTTAGCTGCACACCTTCCCAAGGACGGAGCTCCTCACAGCCCCAGAGGTGCCAAGGAACCCCGTGCCCAATCGACCTCTGGCCTCGGCTTAAACCGGATACCTTACCCGCTAATGAGCTCCGCCCTAAGGTGATGCCGCACCCCCGCCAAAGCTGTGACAATTGAACAACAGTGTAAAATACAGTACAAACCAAACAACCTGGGAGGGAGGGAGGGAGCTTGATTTATTCCCCTCTCACTGACCCCTAAGGGCGGGAAACTCCCCCTATAAATACAATCTATAGCCACTCCCCCTCTCTTATCCTACCAATCAGCTCCCCTAGCACTTCAGCCAGGTCAAGAGCCCCTAGTTCCTAGGCAGTCACCCGGGGCTCCCATGACCTGTGCATGGTGACTATGGTCCGCACCATTAAATCCCCAACCACCTTCCCAATAACAGACACATAAACTGGAATGGGTATAATCAGGCCACAGCTTTATTAACATAACAATGTAATACCAACCACGGTTAGCTGCACACCTTCCCAAGGACGGAGCTCCTCACAGCCCCAGAGGTGCCAAGGAACCCCGTGCCCAATCGACCTCTGGCCTCGGCTTAAACCGGATACCTTACCCGCTAATGAGCTCCGCCCTAAGGTGATGCCGCACCCCCGCCACCCGCAAGCCCACCGGGCTCAGCACCGCCAAAACTAGCCATGGCCTGAAGAATACCCTCCTTCAATGTGTAAATAAATAATGATGTCCCTATTTCGTTGAGGTGGACGCCATCCCACAAATAATACCCTTGAGCCCCTGGTGTTTCAAAATCCCGATGCCTAATAGCAAAACCCCCCAGTTTCCGAACATAAGAGGACATTATCTTGTTAATTCTGAGTCTAGCTTTATTCAATTTCATGGCATCGTGTGCCCCCCTCCATTTTAATCTAGGTGTAATCTGTGACCAAATGATATATAAACCCGGAAACAATTCCTTTAGCCTAGCTAAATCCCTCTTCATATTCCGGATTAACTCTTTCATGGCCATATACCCCAGGTCATTCCCCCCTGCATGTATTAGCAATATGTCTGGAGGCGGGGCACATCTAGCCCACCCGACTACCTTCAACAATACCTGTTCCCATCTCATCCCCCTAATACCAAACCATTTTATCAACATGGCTTCCTCAGGGAAACCCAACTGGCGGCCCCGATCTGTGATAGCTGCTGCCCTTCTGGCCCAATATATGAAGGAGTGACCCACAATCCATAGCTGCAAAGGCGACCCTGCAATAAAACAAGCAAATTACTAGCATGTAATCACCTTTATCCACATCCCCAGAGTATCCTTAAACCTAGGGCAGTATGTCGTACCCCAGAGACCCGTGATCTGAATCATAAACACAGATTCCACAATTCTTGATCAAATAATGTAGGTTCAACCTGAGCTAAAGGCGCTAACCTCCGAAACTTCTCCCAATCGAATCTGGACAAGGCATCTGCCACTACATTCTTGACCCCAGCAATATGTGAGGCCCTGACCATAATGTTCAACTGAAGACATTTTAATACCAATTGCCTCAGAAGCCTAACCACCGGAGGCGAAGAGGCAGTCGTTGAGTTAATTGCCTGCACCACACTCATATTATCACAATGAAAAACTACGTGGTGATGTCTTAGAAATTCCCCCCAAAGCCACAAAGCGATAACTATAGGAAACAATTCCAATAAGGTTAAATTCCTAGTCCACCCCTCCTCATGCCACCTAGTGGGCCAAGCCTGCGCACACCAATAACCTCTAAAATAGGCCCCAAAACCCTGTGCACCTGCTGCATCCGTATATAACTCCAAAACATCATTAACAGTAGGAGCTTTTAAAATCATACTCCGACCATTAAAACTCTGCAAGAAGACATACCAAATGCGCAGATCCGCCTTGTGGTCCGCAGACACTCTTATATGATGATGCGGCTGGCACACTCCCCTTGTAGCTAAAGATAGTCTCCTAGAAAAAATCCTACCCATAGGAATTATACGACAAGCAAAATTAAGCTTACCCAGCAAAGACTACATAACCCTCAACGTAACTTTGTTTGCCGACAAAACTTCCCCTACAGTTTTCCATAAATCCACCACCTTAACCATCGGAAGCCTACATTCCATGTTATCAGTGTCTATTTCTATCCCCAAGAAACTTAGCCTCTGGCAGGGACCTTCTGACTTATCAACAGCCAGCGGGATGCCAAAATCCGCCGCTAGATCTTGAAATGCCTGCATTAATGTAAAACAATCTGATGATTCTTGTGAACCCACGAACAAAAAATCATCTAGGTAGTGAACCACCGAATATAACCCTGTCTTAGCACAAACCACCCAATGCAGGAAAGAACTAAACTTTTCAAAAAAGGAACAAGAAATACTACACCCCATTGGCAAACACAAATCTACAAAAAACTTCCCCAGGATAGAGCAACCCAACAACTGCTGTGACGCAGGATGAACAGGAAGCAAGCGAAAAGCTGACTTAATATCAACCTTAGCTAACAAAGCCCCCCTACCCGCCTTCCTGACCAGCCTAACTGCTTGTTTCACCGATGCATACGAGACCGAAGCCAACTCTTTTTCAATCCCGTCATTGACCGAGTTTCCCTTTGGATATGACAAGTGATGAATTAGTCTAAACGCATCTGTGTCCTTTTTAGGAACAAGCCCCAATGGAGAAATCCTTAGGCTGCTAAACGGGACACTATCAAACGGGCCCGCCATTCTACCCTTGCTTACCTCATCCATGAGCATACTAAAAACTAATGCCGGATTGTCCCTGGCCGACTTTAAGTTAGCAGGGGGCTCTGCTAAGGCCCCAGCCAAAGATGGGATAGTGAAACCCATCGCAAAACCTTCCCTTAAAAAAGAAGCATCCTCAAAACTAGAAACCCTACTGGCGTATAACTTTAGCCAATCCTCCATCCTTTCCAGAAGCACCGGGCTCCACCCCTTTTGCAACATAGTCCCCGGCTTTCTGCATTTTTGTTCGCTTAAAGCAACGAAAAAGAGGATGGCCACTACCGCATTCCGCACATTCATGTTTGAATTTACAAGATGTTCCCCATGAGCATGAGCTTTCATTAAAAGCAAAACAAAACCCCTTTTTTGCTTGACTTACTCCCACGGTCTTAGCCCCTGTAGCAAAAGATGGGCGTAGCGGGGTCACAATTTTCAACCAACTGCCCATATCCCTGTCATCCCACTGCATGGAGGGCCTAACAGCTAACTTCTGACGAAATTTTTCATCATACGCCCACCACGCCTGCCCACCATAAGTTCTATGAATCCCCTCAATTTCATCAAGATAACAAAATAAAGCAGAACAAAACTCCGGGTTTTTTTCCCCCACTATACTTGCAAATATCACATAGGCCTGTAACCAATTATTAAAAGTCTTGGGGATCTTCCTATATCTCCGCTTACGCTCATCCTCCTCTTTTTTGACATCCTCTTTCTTTTCATCTGTCTTAATTTCTATAAAATTGTCCAAAGGGAGTACTGAGAAAATCTCTATGAATTCCCGTTTCCATATTTTCTCCCTCAATTCTTTTGACACATGCTCCCCAATTGGTCCAATAGAACACAGGGCTGATTTGCTCCGTACTGTGTCTGCCACCCTAATAAAATGTTCTCCCCCTACCGCCCGTGGAGTGTCCGCATCCGACGAACCCGCCACCACAGCCTCCCCCTCCTGCCGACTACCCTCCTGTACATTGCCGCTAAAACTAACATTACTTGCCTGACTCCCAGGTAAATAAACCCTAGTCTCATCCGTCCCCAGCCATGCTACCTCAGGCCCAGCCTGTCTCTCCCCTTCTAACTGATTTACCAAGCTACGTAAATTAGCCAAAACGTTTTCCAAACTACTTTGCATATTATTTTTAGGTTGTGTGTTGTGTAAAGACTCACCAATATGCCTCATATCTCTTTCGGATGATGAGGCTGTAACACCTGCTGCGACGGCTGTTTCATTCTGCTCCCTTTCCCGATTAATGGCGGGAAGTCGACTATTCCTGCTTTTTGCTGGCTCTTTTTTAGCTGTCTCATGTACCCTCCGGTCCTCCCCGGAAGGCAGTCTCCTCTCCCTACATCTTCTTGATTCTGTGCCGCTCCTGTAAAGATAAGAAGGAGAGACCCTATCCCTCTCCCTCCTGTTATTTTCACCCAGCCGACATGTCCGGAAAGGTGACTTCCTCCTGGATCTAGACCTTCCTTTCGGAGAGGGCGTGCGTCTCTTCCTGCGAGCTGGCGATCTTCTGCCTCTGTAATTATATGAAACATATTCCCTTCTCTCCCTGCTACTCCTGCTCCACTGCTTTTTGCCTATCGGCTGCCTGAATACACTTGGGCCTGGATATATTGAAAGGGGCGATGATGCAGCTGACTGAGAATAATCATGCTGACCGCCTCCTTGGCTGCTCTCGCCTTGCTGACCTACAGCCATGTCCTCCTCACCCTGCCTCGGCTGTGACCTGCTCCAGTTGGATGTGCCCTCGCCAGAATCACCATATGTAGAAACTGGACAAAACAATGTAGCTGATGCTGCATCATGCTCCCACCTTCTTTCTTGATGAACTTCTTGACTTGTGTCACTGATGTTGCCCACCAACTCCTGACCTTCTGCACTTCTTTCTTCTATAATCATCCCCATGTCTCCTTCTAAACCTTCTTCCCTCTGCTCCTGCCTTCCTTCTGCTTCCTGCTCCACTGCTGCCTCTTCCACAACTTGCACCCTTGCATTCTTCTTATCTTTTGCTGCCATACTTGCTGTGCCTCCATCTCTTAAGCACTCCCCTGCCTGGCTTAGAATTCCCCTTGTACTGTGTGCTCTGCTGCTTAGCTTGTCCTGGGGCCCCCTCTGTGCTGACGCTTGCCCACTACCTGCTTCTGTTCCCCTGTCTCTCTTTGACGCTGCTCGCGTCATCATCATGCCCCCTTGTTCAGACCTACTACCAGACGCTTCTGTGACCCTTTTCTCACCTCCCGACGTGTCTCCGCCGAGGGCCTCCATGCCGCGCCGGAACCTCTTTCGCGGAGTGATCCGCACTGCAGCTGCCACCTCACTGGCTGTCTCCGCCGTCGCTCGTGCTGCAGCAAGCCCCCGCCGTCTCTCCAGCTGACGTGCTTGGTCCGACGAGGCAGAAGAGGTTCGCGCAGGCCTCCGATAAGGATCTTCTGGCTCCTCTGCCCTTTTCTTTCCTTTGGGGGTCCCGCTGCCGCTCTGCTGCTTCCGGGGGGTCCCCATCTTCTTTTTGGGCATCCGAGCTCCTCCTTTTCTTCTGGGGGTCTGTAAATCCGGGCTTAGCCTCTCTGGAGGCTTAGCCCCTCTGGGCTGACGACTCTGCCTCTGCGCAGCCCTTGTTTCTTCTTCCACCACGGCCACCTCTTCTTGTCTTCTTGTGGGTGTCTCCTCCTGCATGCTGGCCACCACTGCCTGTAGCCACTCAAGCCCATTAATTGCTACTTGGGACTTGAGCTGATCCATGAGGGAATCCATTGCAGGGGACGTCATCCTGCAGCTTGATTTATTCCCCTCTCACTGACCCCTAAGGGCGGGAAACTCCCCCTATAAATACAATCTATAGCCACTCCCCCTCTCTTATCCTACCAATCAGCTCCCCTAGCACTTCAGCCAGGTCAAGAGCCCCTAGTTCCTAGGCAGTCACCCGGGGCTCCCATTACTAGAGATTTCCCTTCCCCTCTCTATTCACTAAACAATGAAATAACAGTGAGCCAGCTTTGCTATGTTATAGAATGGGAAGGGTCGATTCCCTTATGATAACTAATTTGAACCAAACCATTAAAATGGAAATTAAGTGGAGAATGCTTATATTGTTATATTTATATACCATATTCCCACTGATATGGCAGATTTTCACCAGATTTTCATACTAAATATTACAACATTGCTGTTTAAAGATTGTAAAATCCACAGAACACACAGTTATCCTGCGCTTTTAAAGAAAGTTAGAAATCCACAGCTAATACATTTGATAATTTTATGTTTTATTAAACTATTCCCTTTAGGCCTACAAGGTATTGAAATGGCAGGCGTCCATATTAAAATTTTGGCAGGCTACTTTGGGCTTGAAGCAAAAATGTAGTCGTCTTAACAATCACACCTTTTACTTAAATACAGAGTGTACTGTCACTGGCTTTATTTGCTATACAGTGCTAAGTGTTAGGGCCCATTAACTTGAGTGAACCTTAGATGAATTATACTTTACAACCACTTTATAAATATGGACTCAATATTACTGAACTAGCAGACACCACTAAAAACCTTATTTTTTTTTCTCTCCAAAATCTCTTTTTCTCCATATCCCTGTCTACTTTACCACTGAACTCTTGCTCTGTAATACTCCTCTCTGTTAATCGTTCTAACTTATTCAATTACTTTAATGGACTTTTATACAGTTTTATATAGTCTTAACCAGTAATAAGTAGCCTATTTCACTTGAAGGGTTGCATAATAAGATCCTCCGTCAAAAGGATCACATTAAAGCCTGTGCTGAAAAATTGGACTATTTTTTTGTGGATTTATTTCCCATTCCAGAAAAACAGATGCAGAGTCTGCAGAGGAAGGCCTTGGGTGCCACATGAGGAGAACACCACATGCAGCAACACATTGTTTTTTCTTTTTATTGAAGAGCCAGTGTAGTGGTAAAATTACTTTAAAAGAGTAAGTTGTATCTAGCCAATTAAATGCTCTGTTAGCATAATCACAAAAAACTATGAATTATTATTATTAGACTAGGAGTCTGACATGTTGGCCTCTCTAGCGCTTCAAATCCCTCAGAGTGCACATGTGTGATGGGCAGACAGCAATCAGTGAATCTCCATGATGCATCTTCTAATGCAAAAACAGCATTGAGAGTGTCTTCTTTTGTCCCATGTGGTCAGGTGGAGCAGTGCTCTCTACTAGCTGGATAACATGATGTATGGACAAAAAAAAAAAAACTCCTTATTTATATATATTGTGAAACGTCATGAGTCTCCACTGGGTTTGTGCCCTTGTTTCCAGCACTTTGATAGAGGAACACAATTACAAGAGGCTTTAATGCTTTTTCAAATTTGTCTATAATATATTCGCCAGTATTACAAAATAATACATCAAAATAAAATCAAAGAAAACAGCAGGACTAGCTCCCACCACAGCATTACCTTTACCGATAGATAGTTCCTTCACTATCAAAACTCACACTCAGCTAAACCTGGATGGAGCAAAAACAAAACATACATTCCAATACTTTGTTTGCAGTCACTGGCCTATATCCTTTAGAAGTCCAGATTTTCACTCTGCTACAGATAGCTCATCAGCTCCACACTGCTGTCTCTCTGTGTCTTTTCTCAACTTCAGTAAACTCCTCTCTGTGAGTTTCGCTCTCCAGCCCAGACTGACTGTACACTTCATTAGCAGCTCCACCCAAACTCCAACAGCAGACATGCCATATATAGCCATTATATGCTGAAGATAACTAACTGTACATGCTGTATATAGACAGTTAGACATAACACACGCATTTAGGACAGAGCAAACTTTTAAAAAGAAAAACTGGGAAAACATTTTTGTCTGTGCATAGTATATTAAGTGTTAATTTAGATAAATAATTAATATTAAGAGCTAGAAAGATGTTTATATATTTGAAATAAATGTAATTTAATATTTTTAAAATTTAATGAGTTTTTTATATTGATTACAAATTTACTTTTTATGGGCAAATTATTTATTCCTTCTGTAGTCCCAGAAGCCCTCCAGTTTCAAAGATACAAATATCAGATATGGCTACAGACCCAGTGAGCTACTTCATATACTTACATTAACCATAAATTTTCAGCATATAACTTATTTCTCCACATTAATGTGTGAAGTCTACACATAATGGGCCTGAAGATCAGACTCCCGTACCTTAGTTGATAGTTTCATGTATGTATGTATACAGCAGTTCAGGGAGCTACTCACTAAAATCGCATCTGTTTAAAGATGCCTATCACCTGCCGCCTTAACATCCAAACTGCATTTTTCACCCTCCTATTCCACACCCAAAACCTTTAGATTGTAAGTCTGTGAGTGCATGATGCTTTGGGGTAAGCACTATGGGGTAAGCACTATGGAAATCTAAGCTCAAAGACAGGGCCCTGAATTTTTTGTAATGTGTTAATGTTGTTTTGCCTTGATCACAACACATGTATAGCTCTACAGAATATATTGGCGTGTTACAAATAAACAATAATAATAACAATAATTAAAAAACTCTTGAATCCATAACTACAACGCCTATAACTAAAATTGCCTCAGACATCATTTCAGCAGCATTTTTAAAAAGCAAACCACTTTTTCTCATGTCTTTCAACGTATCTATGGTTGTTAATCTTTGTAAATGTTGTTAAGTATGATAAAGCCTGATAAATTAGCAAATATAGTGTAAACTGAATAAAATTTGAGTGTTACACTGAACTTGTCTGAATTGAAAAGATCAGCAGTAAGCCATTAAGCAGTGTCTTAAAGAAAACAATGAGACATAACTGTTGATGTATATCATTAGAATGTAAAACTGAATAGATAGGCAGTAAGGTTGTTAGATCTCTTGTACTTACTTTTATGTGACTTGCAGTACTTGCTTTACATCCTGGATCGTAGCAGGCCAAGTGAAAGTCATATGTAGGAGCTATTCTTCTGAAGATCTTTAGTTCAAGCGACAAAAATACCAGGGACTTTGTGACCATGAATAATACAACTAAATTTTGCATTACAAAATACCAAAATAAACATTTAAACAGTTATCCTAAAGTTTGGTGAATTTCTTGCATTTGCCAACTGTTTTCTTTCAATTTTGAAAACCCTTGAAAATTCCAGTGAAAATTAGCATACATAATACATTGTATTTTTTTCATCTGTGAATTGAGCTGCAGCTTTCCTTTTGGTTTCTGTAATTACCAGAACAAGGTCTGTGTCCCAGGTGAAACTTCCCCCAGCCCCAGTGAATTGCCCCATCACCTTCCCCAACCCCAGTGAATTGCCCCATCACCTCCCCCAACCCCCTGTGAATTGCCCCATCACCTCCCCCAGCCCCAGTGAATTGCCCCGTCACCTCCCCCAGCCCTAGTGAATTGCCTCATCACCTCCTGCAGCCCCAGTGAATTGCCCCATCACCTCTCCCAACCCCGAGTGAATTGTCCCAGTGAATCGCCACATCACCTCCCCCAGCCTAAGTGAATTGCCACATCAACTACCCCAGCCCCAGTGAATTGCCCCATCACCTCCCCCAGCCCCAGTGAATTGCCCTTCTCACCACACAGACATACTCACAGACACACACACACTTAGATGTGAGTAACAATTGTATCAACCAGTGATCCAAAGTATGCACTATTTATAAGAGGGTAGCATATGGAGACCTTTGGTAACAAGGGAAGCTTGCCTTGCTTGAGAAAATATAACACTTAAGTATAAAACGTTCCTGTACTCTTCAATTGTGGACAACACGCGCAACTGTTATTCTGACAGGGTTTCAGTCTATATTGCTTTGAATATAAGAAATTGTAACAAAAAGACTATCTGAGCTCTGTGACTTTGTATTAAATTGCATATATAAAGAGCGAAAAATATCTTCATCTGTTTCCTGTGTATTTTTATAAACAAATAAATTCAAATAGAGGAATCACATATAATAGTTGTCAAACTGCGAGACGTCGTTACGCTTTGCAAGGTGCGTACGGGACTTAGCCACAAAACACTTCCTAAAAGCGGGATCGCCTTGGCCTACAAGCGGTTGACAAATGCAGGACTTAGAAAAAAAAAATACGAGACGAGGTGGAGCGCAAATTTAAGCAAATTTAGATGATTTTCGCCACTCGAAAATCGCCTAAGCGAAGAAAAAATGGCCTTTGAAAAAAATGAAAACAAGGCTACACGACCCAGGACCGAGCAAAACACTGCAAAACGCGTAGCACTTTACACCTCAAACTACAAACTAGAAAATACACTATTACAAAAGCCGGAAAATGCTCACGAGCCGCGTAACACAATTAATAACATTACGACTATACAATGCCGCTTTACACCATAATCCAACTTCTTTCCCTCGCGCACGCAGTCGATTTATAATGCACACTTGGAACATTCATTACACTTTATTAGCAGGGCACCAACACTCAAACTGTATATTCTATGCTGTCGGAAAATACAAACAGATTGTTAGCTCTTCAGGCTATTGCTGGCTGCATATATTAATTATAAATACTTAAAGAATATTAATTTATTCAATAAATAATTCATTATTACTTAACTACATATACATAAAAATATATATCTCTCTTTATCATGGCTGATGAAGGTGCTCAGAGGACCAAAAGTACACGACAGGAGAGGCTCGCAATGAGCGCTGAAGGTCCTCAGAGTACAAAACGGTTTACATTGTGTGTCAAACAGCATTCCCATGGCTTAAAATTGTATTGCTCCGTCATTTGTGATGGGCAAGTCGCTAGTAACATAATAATAATAATAGTAATTAATAACAATAATATATTAGCAAGAATTTTATTTAATCAATACCGAGAAAATATTACAGCAAAAAGAGTGGTTTTATAGCCAAATAAAACACAGCAAATAAAACACAGCAGATTTGGAAACTGAGTTGAAATATGCTGCAAAGAAAAGATTCACATATTTTTTCTAATAATAGTAAATGCAAATAATGGCAATATTATAAAAATAATTTTTTTGAAAAAAGGAAAGAAAAGACACCCTTTATATCCAGTACATTAACCTCTTAAATAATTAGAAGAAGATACAAAACTTATAATTTATTCATACATTTAAAAACAAATACTTATTTCTTTGATTATTTAAAACATATTTAAAAAGAAAAGCAGATCAGCAAATTCCTGGGAACAAACTTACAATTTCTGTATTATATATTATTGTAAGGGCCTAATAAATGTAAATCACTTATATTCTTAAAGTTTCTCTATATTAATAGAGCTGCATCTAATTCAAGGTTTTAATATTCTAATAATCTGTTATTTTATTTAAGTATATCTATAAAAGGTCTTTGTATTCTGGCATCTTAATAAAAACAAGATCCTTATATAGAGTAGTTAGTAGTGAGCTGAGTACTAATATCATATAAGTTATATGCTATGTCTAACCGAGGATATAGTCATCGAATTCTAAAAAAAGCCTATCATAAAGCTTTACACACAACAAGAGAAACCCTACTTATCCCCAAGAAGAAAAATATGATAGATAATCCTCAGAAACCAAGATGTATGTCATCCTTTAATCAACAGTGGAAAGAGATTGCTAACATCTTACATAATCACACTGATATTCTAAGAAAGGATGAACAGCTAAATATCATAATAGGTGAAAAAATAGATGTAGGATGGAAAATGTCTAAGACACTTAAAGACCATTTGACTAATAGTCATTACCGCAAGATCACGCGAACAAAAGGTACATACAGTTGTGGTCATTGTAATTTTTGTAAATATATGGTCAGAGGACAAGAAATAAAGGAAAAACAAAATGCAAATTATGACTTTTATAACTGTTCCAGCTCTAATGTAGTGTACTGCTTACAATGTTCTTGTGATCTAAAATATATTGGAATAACAACTAGAGAAATAAGAAGACAACTCTGTGAACATTTGAGTAATATCAGGATTTGAAAAAGGGATTTAATGGGGAAAAAACTTTAACATCAGTAGCTAAGCATTTCCTCACACATCATAACTCTATCCCAACAATCAAATGTTCAATATTTCAAAGAATAAGTCTGGGAATAAGGAAGGGGGATATAGAACGTGAATTATTAAAAGCAGAAACACGTTGGATTATCTTGCTTAACACCATTACTCCCTATGGCTTAAATGAAAATGCCAATTTTATATTATATACTTAATAACAGATTTCCAAATATTGATGATCTCTACACTGGAATTTAACTAAACTCCACTCCCTTTATGAACGATGTCTATTTGATGAGATTATCATCATCCTAGTAAAATAATTATTGGTTTTGATGCTCCCCCAAACATCTGAGTGATGGAATTTGTCATAAGACTCCAATAAAAAAATATATTATGCCCATACAAGCTAACACAATTAGTTATAAACACATATACATCAAAGAATTACTTACTCTAAACTTAGAAAGTTTTTTTATCAATGAAGAGTTTTAAGACATAAAGACAGGAATATTAAATATAACTAAAAGATATTCCTGTTTCTTCCCATAGTGATATCTTTCTTTAAAAAGTGATCACTACTCAGTCTGGAGGATATATTTCTTTCAATTATGTATTCCTAGATAGAGCTATATATGATGGCATCTTAACAACGTACCTTAGTAAATATTTCAAGTTAGAAATGAGAATATTATATCAGGAAGATTGGCACATGTATCTTATATATATAATAGATATATAAATATAATCTTTAAAGAGATATAAATATTTAACTAATAAATACTGTAACATCGGTACATATAATGATGTATATATTGATTTTTTTGTCTTTATAATATAGTGTATACACTGATGTATCTATTGATCTTTTCTCCTTACAGTATGCTACTATTCAGCCCCTTTAAGTGAGCCCATTCTAGGAGCATCTGAATTCAAGAAAGAAAAAAACAAACAAAGGGTTAAAAGCCTTGTGGAGCCCTACAGGTTATAAATACTCACCTCCGTTATGATTCAGTTAGGTCTTGAAAAAGCAAGAAGCGAAACGCGCACGTCGGCCGCGTTGAGCAGCAGCACTTCCTGGTTGTGACGTCACCCGCTGATTTGGAGCTGTATGAGACGGTCGGGCCGGGCCGGTCTCAATCCACATCCATCGGGAATGTAAAGCTGCATCTCTAAAGATAAGGACTTTGAATTACAACTGCATTAATCATATTTTGAAAATGATGGCTAAATTGTATAAATATAATCAGTATTACCGTATATACTCGAGTATAAGCCGAGTTTTTCAGCCTTTTTTTTAAGACAAAAAGGGGCCCCCTCAGCTTATACTCGATTCACTCTCCGCCGTGTCTCTCTAACCCCCCCTGTGTCTCTCTAACCCCCCCCGTGGGTCTCTAACGCCCCTGTGTGTCTCTAACCCCCCGTGTGTCTCTCTACCCCCCGTGTCTCTTTCCCTCCCCCCTCCTCAACCTAAACCCCCCTCCTCAGCATAAACCCCCCTCCTCCACCTAAACCCCCCTAAATACCTCCCCCCTCTCCTCTCACTTACCTGCTTGTGCTCCAGCCTCCGCTCCTTGACCCGGCGGCGGCGCGCATGTGACGTCACATGCGTGCCACGTCACTAGCATATACCGGGTGCCGGCACCAGGTATATGCTAATGACGCTGCGCGCATGTGACGTCACATGCGCAGCGGGGTAAGGAGCGGAGGCTGGAGCACAAGCAGGTAAGTGAGGAGAGGTATTTAGGGGGGTTTAGGTGGAGGAGGGGGGTTTAGGTTGAGGAGGGGGGTTGAGGAGAGGGGTTGGGGTTGACGGGGATTGAGGGGGGAGGTTGAGGGGGTTGGGGTTGAGGAGGTGGGTTGGGGTTGAGGTTGAGGAGAGGGGTTGAGGTTGAGGATGGAGGTTGAGGATGGGGGGTTGAGGATGAGGATGGGGTTGAGGAGGGGGTTGAGGATGGGGGGGTTGAGGAGGGGGTTGAGGATGGGGGGGTTTAGGAGGGAGGTTGAGGAGGGGGTAAAGGAGGGGGTTGAGAATGAGGAGGGAGGATGAGGAGGAGGGGTTGAGGAGGGGGGTTGAGGAGAGAGGATGAGGATGGGGGGTTGAGGATGAGGAGGGAGGTTGAGGATGAGGAGGGAGGTTGAGGAGGGAGGATGAGGATGGAGATTGAGGATGAGGAGGGAGGTTGAGGAGTGGGGTTGAGGAGGGTGATAAGGGAGGGGGAAGAGACACAGGGAAGGGAGAAGAGACACAGGGAAGGGAGAGGGGAGAAGAGACACGGAGAGAGAGGGGGACACAGAGGGCAGCACATTTCCCACCCTCGGCTTATACTCGAGTCACTCATTTTACCCAGTATTTTGTGGTAAAATGGGTGCCTCGGCTTATACTCGGGTCGGCTTATACTCGAGCATATAAGGTATGTGATTTAGACATTTTTCTGTCAAGCATATCTCAATTCAAGCATCCTAATGTAAATGTGTATATTTAATACATGCCTATTTCACAATGAGCATAGTATGTATTATAATACCTTTAAAGTGAGGGGTTGGAAGAAAAAAAATATATATAGAGTAGATTAGATTCCGTTATTATTAGCCTACGGGTAATTGGTGGGCCCCCAGGCTATCACATTATATAGTTATATTCCCACTAGATTAGCATAGATAGCAGCACCTTGAGTACGGGACAAGTGATAGGTCCCCAGTTCCACCAAAACAGGTAGTTTAGGGACCACCCCCTCTAACTATTCCAATTTTTCTTATTCTAAACACCTTTTTCCACCCTTTAACATTTTAACACAGCACTAGCACTTTAACTTATATGTTATTAGTACTCAGCTCATTACTAACTACTCTATAAAAGGATCTTGTTATTATTAAGATGACAGAATACAAAGAGCTTTTATAGATATACTTAAATAAAATAGCAGATCATTAGAATCTTAAAACCTTCAATTAGATGCAGCTCTTTTAATAAAGAGAAACTTTAAGAATATAAGTGATTTACATTTATTAGGCCCTTACAATAATATATAATACAGAAATTGTAAGTTTGTTCCCAGGAATTTCCTGATCTGCTTTTCTTTTTAAATATGTTTTAAATAATCAAAGAAAGAAGTATTTGTTTTTAAATGTATGAATAATTTATAAGTTTTATATCTTCTTCTAATTATTTAAGAGGTTAATGTACTGGATATAAAGGGTGTCTTTTCTTTCCTTTTTTCAAAAAAATCTTTGCTTTCACATCTTTCCAGCACTACAAAAAATTTATGAATAGTATAGAATAAGTGATCACATATATAATTGTGAGCATGCGAGCCCGCTCAAGCCGTTGCTAACGCTTGCGGGCTCGCTACGGCCCTCGCATACCCTGTGAGCTGACAGCACAATGAGGAGCAGAAATCTGCAGCGTCCAGAAGGAGGCGGTGGGCGGGACTAGATTAACGGTGGGGCGGAGCTGGAGATGAAGTGGGCGGAGACAGTGAGACAGAGACATGATACAGGATGGAGACATGGGCGGAGACATGAGACAGTAGGTTTGAATACTGCATGAGGATGAGTGTGATATGTAGTATTTGCGTATATCTCTCTCTACAATGAGTGTGTGTATTACTCTGCTACGCCTATTGTTGCTAGGAAGACAAATTCTGGGACGGAGCTACGGGTCCGCCATCTTGGTTATGGGCAAGAGCTGAAGACTGATAAGAAGTGCTGGCAGTAATGTTCTCCATGTTACAGCATGAGATACATTACTAGGGGATAAGCTGAAATTACCTCACTGACTGTACTTTATATATGACACTGACAGATTGCATTAAGGATGTGATGCTATGTATGAGATGTGTGTATGGAAACAGCAGCAGCACTACATGTATTCATGTACACTCAGACAAAGCGAGGGACGCAGCGCGCGCAGCGAGGGCTGCGGGCGAGGGCCTCAGTTGCTGGCATGGAGCGCCAAGGGCCTCATTTGCTGGCATGGAGCGCCGAAGGCGCTCCTTGCCAGCAACTGCGACCCTTGCAAAATTTACGTTTAAACGCAAACAACACAACACAACAACCGCGACCCTCACAAACTTTACCTCACAACGCAAAAAAATATACAAGACACGTTACCACACATTACGACCTCGCAAAAATCGCACGCAACTCGCGAACATCACAAAATTTAAAACACAATAAATACACACAGCACATACATAAAAAGCTTACCTACAGCAAGAGGAAGCATCCAGGACCTCAAAAAAACTTACACCTTTATTTTGCTCAAAATAAAAGAGTTTACACACTCGAAAATTCTCTAATGGACAGAAAAAATGGGCGCCGAACAAAACGAAAACGAGGCTGCAGCACTCTAAACACGCAAAACACCACAAAAAACTCGCAAAACACCACAAAAGACGCATACCACACATTACCCGCCATTTTTTGCCAATGCGGAAGTACACAACTACGCTAACGGTTTGGTCTCTCGCACGCACACTATTACACTGCACACATTCATCACGGTTACACAGCAGCTCCACACCACTAATGCTGCAGCAACATCAAAATACATTGACAGCTCTTCAACACAATGCTTCAAAATACGTAAAGTATATTCATTCATTAATGTATTATATATTTCATTATTATACACCAAACACCCTTAGCTCACTTACAATTTCATTGCCGTCATTTTTTGACGGGCAATTCGCTAGTAATATTATAATTAGGAACAGAATCATCCCTCTGAGAGATATGGTGACTTCAAAACGTTAACTAAATATTATTATTATAATAATAATAACAATAATAATAAATGAAAATTTGTATATATATATATATAAAATAAAAGTATAAATATAATTTGTAGAGAATTTGAACTTATTTTAGTATACACACCGTTGTTGTGCGCAATTCTCCCATAGGATTTCATAATAAACAAGCTGTCTGCTTTGAAAGTCTGCTGTGTAAATATATATCCAATAAATAAATAAAATAAAATCCAAGGATATAGACATAGATATTTATGTATACCTCTATTGTTTGACATGCTGTTAAAGTCTTAGACTAAGATTTAATGCTACCAACAATTCATTTTTAAGTAAATCTACAAAACAAAGGATGGCTCATAAGGAATTCAATATATATATACCCTTTAGTTATATGGCAGATAGAGTTTGTTTATGGAGCAATGTACCTCTGAACAAGCCATTTAAATAGAATTCAGATGGTATCTGATAGAAAAGAACAAGCTAGAAGTGGAGCCTAAATTTCAGCAAAACAAGCAAAACACACTGAAATCAGAGAAAAGGCACTTCGGAGCCTGTGGTTAGAGCATCTTAATAAAATTGATTACACATTGAAATCAGTTGTATGTTGTGTTTAGGCTACGGGCAGTGACCAAAAAATCAAACATGTCATGAACTTTTGGGTCTGGCCGATGGACCCTGATGGACATTAGCCACATAGCCAGCTGAATCAAAGGGGTATTAAAATGGCCTAAAGGCCATGTGAAAGACTTTATCACTTATAGATTTATTATGTTGTGTGATGTTTTTCACTGAGCTCTGTTTGTATGCCCTGCACCCCTACGGCTTCTTTCCACCTGGTCATTTGAACCTAAAAGTCTCTGTGTCCAGATTCCATTTTAGGGCCATCATTTTGTGCATTAAGCTAATAAAAATATCCCCCTCAACCCCTAGCACAGGGAGACTCTGCCTCAAGGGGTTATAGTATCTTATCAACCCCTGCTGTGCTGAGATCCTGACTGGAGATAGCTGGGGCCATAGATTCCTCTACACCTAGCTGGGGAAATAGACAGGCCGGGTCTTGGAGTTAATTCAGAGGGACAGAGCTGTGAAACTTGTTATTCTAATGAAGGAAACTGTTAATTGGGGCAAAACCTGTATAAAATGATGTACCAGAAAAAATAAAGTTTATGCTATGTTTGGGACTAATATTCATGGTGTGTTTCATTTAGAGGGAAGGCATTTATTATTTATTTAAAATCAGAAATTAATTTCTGCAACTTGTGCCGGAACCCTATAACTTGGCCTGCAAATCTGCAACTTGTCTTAGAATCCGGTTAAGCTGTCCTACAGAACCTATACAACATGTGGAAAGGATTGGTCCCTTTGGCATTTTCAAGCCTAACGAAGAGCAGGTTGTGACAAAATATACCCAGTCTATAAATTTAGCCTTCATTATTTTTGATGTGGATGAACACGTATTGGGTGTTTTGTTTATTTTGCAATCTTTTACAATAAGGCATTTTTTAATTAGATACCATGTAAATTAGTGAGTGCAAATGATATGTGAGTGATAGAGTTAAAGGATCACTGAAGTCATCCAAACAAATACATATACAAAAAAAGCACATTCTACAGCAATCATTCACATCATGTACAGCTACATTTGCAAGATACATTTGGAAGAGGGAGGAGAGAATAAAAACTTATTTACCCCTCTCATATAACTGTTGAAGGTTGCCCTAGACTCTCATTTCCCAGAGACTAGTAGGAGGAGACATAATGCATCAGCTGCTGTGCCTTATAGCATGATTTGTCCTGCTTACAGAGACACAGACTCAATTTATTGTATATCTTCCTGCCTGTGCCCTGCACAGCTGCCGGTAATAAGGAAAATCAAGTGAAATGTATTGGACAGTATAAAATGTTTGTATGTGCATTATGCATTTAGAGACAATTGAGGACTTTCACAGGTGCAATAAGCTGAAGGTCATTTTCAACCAAATTTGTGTCCTTTTATAGCCAGCTTCCTGGTTTTCTATCATTCATTGTAGGGAACAAAAAGAGCATAAACGCACCTAAAATTGCCTGGCTTCCCAATACAAATAAGAATTTATTTTAATAATATTCTTTGATTCAGCTTTGTAGATTAAAAATAACAAACACATTTTCCCCTGCATGTTTGAGTAGACAATGGTATAAACACATCAGACTTTTACTGAGAAAAGAATAGAGATATTACTATAAGGCTAATTACATTGTTAAAAGGGTAATCAAAAGGGTAATCATCGTTAAAAGGGCAATCAAATTATTCCTGAAGTTAATACAGAATATATATATATATACCCAGGGCCTGACTGGACTGTTTTACACTATGGTCTGTTTTACACTATGGCCTGGGCCTGACTTGCCAGAGTTACCCTGTTTTTATTATTATGGTTATGTATTTCTTTGTGCTTATGGTTAAAATATGATTACACTATTATATTGTATGCATGTTGTTTTATTTATTATGTTTCATGTTATAGGATTTTTTGTAAAAGAAACATATTAGATATTCTGCAGGCTATTGCATCGGCAAAAACGCCCAAGACCGTAGTCTCATAGATAATCCTTGTACACACACTTCAAGATTAGAGCAAATGGTTATCGTTAATACAATCACCAGGATTAGATTCAGACCTGAGCTCATCAGATGTACAGGGTTTCTCAGTAAGCAGGGGAAGCCTATTATGTTACAGTGTTGTTCTCTGGTGATAACTCACTCAGCCCCACGTAAATATAATCACCAGGATAAGATCAGATGTACAGGGATTCCCAGTAAGCAGGAGCCTATTATTCATGGATGGGGCTTACTGTGATTGGCCAGCCTATGTGCCAGAAAATTGTATAAAATGTGACAATTAATAAAGGTATGACAGTTGTGTCTGTACTTAAACAAGGTGTAAGTGTCATTCTGTGCATTGATCCTAATTCTAAGTGATTATAGGGTGTTCCTGAGATCCTGGTCTGTGGAAGCAAGCTCCTGGGCATGGTACCTGTGTTTGGTCCATCTTCTGCTATAAGAGGGGGAAAAGAACCGCACAATTCTGCTGGATAGGTAGGAACTAGGTTCAATTGAAGTAGCAGATTGTGACAAAAAAAATAATAAATAAATATATATATATATATATACATATATATATATATATATATATATATATATATATATATATATATAGTAAATCAATAGTACATCTGTGTTCACATTTGAATGTCTAAAGAAAGTTAGAAAAACCTGTTCCCAGCTCAGAATTCTGAGAAAAACAGTTATTGCACTTCATTCTGGGAAGCTGAGCTGGGACATCTAAATGTGCCCACAAATGCTTCCCTATATATATTGACCATCCTACTGTACAGCTCCGAGTTGTGGGTTACCCACTGCCATGAGCGATTTTATCAACGCTGCCTCCACACCATCCTCAGCATCCACTGGAATGACAACGTCACCAAAACTGAAGTCCTCGAACAGGCACCACATTGAGGCCATGCTTTTGAAGAGCAGTTGCGTTTGGCATCTCTAGGATGGAGGATGATCGGCTGCCCAAGATTGTGCTATATTGTGAGCTCACCACTGGTAATTGTGACAGAAGAGGACCGAAGAAGAGGTACAAGGACTCGCTGAAACAGTCCCTTGATTCCTTTCACATTGCCCATTGTGATGGTTGGCTTCAGCTTCGGACCACTAGAACTGGAGAAGTACCATTCACCAGGCTGTCTCCTCTTTCAAGCCCACACGCAGGGCTGGTCTTGAGGACAAAAGGAGACAGAAGTAAAATCGTGTCACTTCAGCACCCAACCGAGAGCAAGCTTTCCCATGCAACTACTGCGGTTGGATTTGCCTGTCCCACATTGGCCTCCTCAGCCACCAGAGAGCCTGCAGGTGTGGACAGCATCCCTCTTAAATCTTTGTTTGTGAAGCCAAGCCGATGTTGATGATGATGTGTGTGTATATATATATATATATATATATATATATATATAATAGCTCTACTTTTTATATGTAGAAATATCAGCTCTATCCCTGTATATAAATAGTTTTTATAGAAATCCAAAAAAATAAGGATCCTTAACCATGCTGAATACTACTTTACACTCTTAATTAACATAACCCCACTATTCACATTGTTTAATAAAAATGTCTCATTATGAGTCAACTTGGGACTTTTCTGGTATCCTAGAATTAGGATGGATATATGGATTTAATTATAATATATGGGTAAAATTATATAAAGATAATGTAAAAAAGAGAGGACATGAGAGGAGGGATATAGATAAAAATGAGAGAGTCACATTAGGGAGAAGTTAAGTAAAGAGAAGGTGTGTGGAGTTGGAAAGTTGACATATTATTATTATCATTAATTTGTAAAGCTCTAACATATTTCGTAGCACTATACGTGGGTTAAGTTCCAGGCAAAGACAAATTCAATATTAACACATTGCCAAGAATGCAGGGCCCTGTCTTTGTGCTTGGAATCCGGTGTCCATACTGCTTTCCCCAAAGCACCATTGAAAACTACCAAACTTACAATCTATAATACAGTAAATTGTTGGTGGGGGGGGGGTTGTAATATAGGAAAATTAACAAAATTAACAATATACTTGGGCCCTCATTCAATTGTGATTTTGCCAATTGAATAGAGCTCTAAATAAGCACATAATATATAACTAAACTAAGAAGTTTTTAGTTAGTGAAAACCTTGCTTTTGGATAGATGCTTAATAACTAAAAACTTTTTTAAAAAATATATGCGATGTGCATATTTAGACCCCTATTCAATTGGCAAAATTGCAATTGAATGAGGGCCTTGGTCTTTTATAAAGTCAACAAGTCACAAATATACAATGTAAGAGTAAAAATATTTGTATTTATAATAATTGTTCTAATAAAAACTGACAAATATTGGTTAAAAATACTACTCTGCCTTACTTCCATATCTCAACAGTGATCGTGCTTAGCTAGGGATCCAGACAGTTGTCATTATATGAAAAACTCCACATTAACTTTACATTATTAAAATGAATGTAGATTTAAATGGATGTAATAATAAACATTGCCAGACAAAAATATACAAAAATATACAAATCTATTTATTAATTTTTGAAAGGTTTGTTTTTAGTTATTTTATCTGCACTTCCTAAGTATTTTACTAATATAAGAGTTCTGCAGACACTCTGACATAGCAAAAGAGAAGTGTTCCCCTGTCAGTTCCTCATAGTTTTGTGAAAAATTGTCAGTTTCCTAATCCTGTTGCTACTGCTTGACATACATAACATTATGCTCATATATTTGCCTATAATTATGCCAGTTACATTGTTACCGAATATAAAATGATTGATGAATTCCAAAAACTACATACATCCCATACCATTCATATCAATGCTGTGCTATTTATACCATTTTCATCTCAAAACACAGAAAAAAAAAGTTTATTTTCTGTAATATTATTGTATTGTAATAGGTTCATTATATTTCTTCATGAGGACACATTGTGACTTTCAAACTACCGCATTTCTTTATTTGCATTAGATCTGTTTTTCCTAGTTATTACACACATATGGAAGGTTTTGGGATTTTACTGGGTATATATTATTTTATTTATTTCTTTGCGTCGTTCAGTCGTTTCCGACTCTCTGTGACTTCATAGACCTTAACACACCAGAACATCTTTATGTCCATGGTCATGCTGATTCACTTGGTATTCTTGGCAGAGATACTGGAGTGGGTTACCAGTTCCTTCTCCAGTGGGCCACAGCATACAACTCCTGGTATTCGTAGGTGGTCGACCCAGTAAGGATCAGGCTCCACCCTGCTTGCCTTCAGGGTGGTGTGACTTCCTAGTTCCCTGCCTTGCAATCAAACCCAGGTCACAGAGGTGGAAGCACTGAGTCCTAACCACTGGACCACCATGGAACCCCTGGTATATATTATACCTATGTATTTATTTACATTTATATTTTTGATCTAGTTTATTTTATTAAGAAGTGCTTATAAGCTCTGCTTTTATTGCCTAAAATCACTAAAATAGTCACTGATTTTTTTTTTTCCCACTGCAGCATATGCAGACATAGAGTCTGTAAAGTTAAATGTGCAGTGTAATGTCCTAGCCTATAAGTGAATCGGTCTCAGCAGCATTTTGCTGAGAGATGGTCACTGATTGGTTAGTATGAGACATAGGACAGCAAGTACAACAAGTATGTGTCTTTGTGAGTTGTAGTTGGCAGACCCGGGCAGGTAAAATTGGTTTGAGTTTAGGCATTAATAACAGAGCTTATAGGCACTTCTCAATAAAATAAATTAAAGTCATATAGCTATTTTTTAGATAGAAAAACATACATTTTGATGCCTCTGCAGGACTATGTAATGATCCATGATACATTGGTGTTGGAGAGGGTGTTTATATTTCTGGAGAGCTGTGGTTGCATTCTTTGATGCAATGTCTTGCTTCTGGGACAGTGAGTGGGAATAGGTGTGGTGACCCTTTAAGTCTTATCCCGCTATTAAAGCCCAGAACTTCTGTCTGGTTCCTCCTCCCCCATCCCTCGCTCCGCTAATAATACCAAACACACTTCCCATTGCCAATATTGTTAGTTTGGTACATAGTTGACAAACAAATGGCAAACAAAATCTTTTTTCTTGACTGTAGTGGACCATTCACTACAAAGTGCAGATCATTCACTGAGTTGAAATTAGTATCCTCAACCTCAAAGAAGTATGGTTTTGCATGTTTCGAATCACCAAGAATGTCTCTGGTTCGGCTCATTGGTCATTGTCAAATCTCATGCACTCTTATGCGACTAGTGTATGTGAAATGACTCCTTTAACCTCGTTATGGTGTATTCATTTTATAGCATCCAATGCCCAGATAGCATTACAGTGATATTCATATCTGTGGATATTATCTTTTAACTTCTCTGATGAGGACGTATCCCAACAAAGTGAAGAACCCCACGGATAAGTTTGAAATCAAATTTTCTTGCAAGTGCTAAAGAGCTCCCCTAAAGAGGAAAAGATACTGAGGAAGCTGTCAAGGCAGCGAAACGTGTCTATAAATTTGTTGTGCATACACTATACAAGCTAAGAAAACATCATCTACATCTGTTTTTGATACTGTCTAATATAATTTATTTGATTTTAAAACGTTTATATAGAATAAATAAAGAACATTTTATTTCAAACTTATCCGTGTGGTCCATCACCTAGTTGAGATACGTCCACATCAGAGAAGTTAAATGATAACATCCACTCATATGAATATCACTTAATGTAGTGCTATCTGGGCATTAGATGCTATAAAATTAATACACCATAACCAGGCTAAAGGAGTAAAGTCGCTTCACATACAGTAGTCGCATAAGAGTGCATGAGATTTGAGAAGGACCAAGGAGCCGGACCAGAGACTTTCTTGGTGATTCAACCCATGCGAAAACTTACCTCATAGTCCTTTGAGGTTGATCCAGGTGAGAGTCCATTGTAATATACGTCTGCATGTGGATGCTAAGGTAATCTCAGTGAATGATCTGCACTATGTAGTGGTGCGCTCTCTCTCTCCTACCCTACCCTTCTGTCTTTTCATATTTTTTAACACTGAACGTTGTCAATACTGAAGAGTAGCAGAACTCAAAGTGCATGAAAGATCTATCAGAATCATCTGGAAGAACAGAATTGACGTGTGTGTGTGTGTGTGTGTATACATTTATATATATACTAGCGACTTGCCCGTCAAAAAATGACGGCAAGAAGAGTTTAAGGCAGGTAATGGTGTTTGTTTGCGACATTAATATTGTTGGTGTTCCATGATCCTTCGGCGCTCATTGCGAGGCTGTTGGTTGTTTGTGTTCTATGAGCATTTTTTTTTTGCTAATGCTAATGAAATAATTAATAAAATAATGAATGAATATAATTTACCTATTTTGAAGTAATATATGCAGGAAGCATTGTGTTGAAGAGCTGGCAATCTGTTTTCATGTTGCTGGAGCATACAATGTGAGTTTTCAGAGCTGTGTAAGTGTCAGCAATGTGGGCAGTGTGTAGTGTAAATAGTGTGCGTGCGCGCGGAAAAGCGTTAGGGTAGCTGTGTACTTCCGGATTGTGTAAGTTAGTGTTGTAAAATGGCTGTGGCTGATTTAGCGTCCTTGTTTTCGGATCTCGTCCGGCTTTTTCAGGAAAATCCGTATGTGTTTGGTGGTGTTTTGCAAGTTTAGGGTCCTTTAGCCTCGTTTTGGTTTTGTTCGGCACCATTTTTTCTCTTGCTTAGGTGATTTTCGGGTGTCTAATCTCTGTAATTTGGGCTTAAATGGAGGTGTAACTTCACTGGCAGAGGTCCTGGGTGCCTCTTCTTGCTGTGGGTAATCTTTGTATGTGTTTGTTGTGTGTATTTATTGTGTTTTTTAATGTTTTTAGGGTTGCACGGGTTGCGTCCTTGTTTTCGGATCTCGTACGTCTTTTTCAGAAAATCCGTAGGTGTTTGGTGGTGTTATGCGTCTTTAGAGTCCTGTAGCCTCGTTTTCGTTTTTTTCGGTGGCCATTTTTTCTGTCGATACTCTTGTATTTCGAGTGAAATTGAGGTGTAACTTCAGTTTTCGAGGTCCTTGGTGCCCCTCCTTGCTGTAGGTAAGCTTTTTATGTATTTGTTGTGTGTATTTATTGTGTTTTTCATGTTTTTATGTGCGGGGGTTTCGGGCAGTAAGGTTGTATATTTGAGAGGTCGTAGTGTTTTTTTTTCTAAGTTCCGCGTCTTGTATTTGTTTCTCGTAAGTCCGTAAATTTTGCGAGGTCCGCAGTTGCTGGCAAGGAGAGCCTTTGGCGCTTCTTGCCAGCAACTCGGCCCTCGCTTTGCTACACGAGCCTGCACCGTTAGCAACAACCCGCTTGCTCACAACTATATATGTGATATATATATATATATATATATATATATATATATATACACAATTGCAAGCAAAAGTATGTGAACCCTTTGGAATGATATGAATTTCTGCACAAATTGGTCATAAAATGTGATCTGATCTTCATCTAAGTCACAATAATAGACAATCACACTCTGCTTAAACTAATAACACACAAAGAATTAAATGTTACCATGTTGTTATTGAACACACCATGTAAACATTCACAGTGCAGGTGGAAAAAGTATGTGAACCCCTAGACTAATGACATCTCCAAAAGCTAATTGGAGTGAGGTGTCAGCCATCTGGAGTCCAATCAATGAGATGAGATTGGAGGTGTTGGTTACAGCTGCCCTGTCCTATAAAAAACACACACCAGTTCTGGGTTTGCTTTTCACAAGAAGCATTGCCTGATGTAAATGATGCCTCACACAAAAGAGCTCTCAGAAGACCTACGATTAAGAATTGTTGACTTGCATAAAGCTGGAAAGGGTTATAAAAGTATCTCCAAAAGCCTTGCTGTTCATCAGTCCACGGTAAGACAAATTGTCTATAAATGGAGAAAGTTCAGCACTGCTGCTACTCTCCCCAGGAGTGGCCGTCCTGTAAAGATGACTGCAAGAGCACAGCGCAGACTGCTCAATGAGGTGAAGAAGAATCCTAGAGTGTCAGCTAAAGACTTACAAAAGTCTTTGGCATATGCTAACATCCCTGTTAGCGAATCTACGATATGTAAAACACTAAACAAGAATGGATTTCATGGGAGGATACCACAGAGGAAGCTACTGCTATCCAAGCAAAACATTGCTGCATGTTTACAGTTTGCACAAGAGCACCTGGATGTTTCACAGCAGTACTGGCAAAATATTCTGTGGACAGATGAAACTAAAGTTGAGTTGTTTGGAAGAAACACACAACACTATGTGTGGAGAAAAAGTGGCACAGCACACCAACATCAAAACCTCATCCCAACTGTGAAGTACGGTGGTGAGGGCATCATGGTTTGGGGCTGCTTTGCTGCGTCAGGGCCTGGACGGATTGCTATCATCGGAAAAATGAATTCCCAAGTTTATGAAGACATTTTGCAGGAGAACTTAAGGCCATCTGTCCACCAGCTGAAGCTTAACAGAAGATGGGTGTTACAACAGGACAACGACCCAAAGCATAGAAGTAAATCAACAACAGAATGGGTTAAACAGAAGAAAATACGCCTTCTGAAGTGGCCCAGTCAGAGTCCTGACCTCAACCCGATTGAGATGTTGTGGCATGACCTCAAGAAAGTGATTCACACCAGACATCCCAAGAATATTGCTGAACTGAGACAGTTCTGTAAAGAGAAATGGTCAAGAATTACTCCTGACCGTTGTGCACATCTGATCTGCAACTACAGGAAACGTTTGGTTGCAGTTATTGCTGCCAAAGGAGGTTCAACCAGTTATTAAATCCAAAGGTTCACATACTTTTTCCACCTGCACTGTGAATGTTTACATGGTGTGTTGAATAAAAACATGGCAACATTTAATACTTTGTGTGTTATTTGTTTAAGCAGACTGTGATTGTCTATTGTTGTGACTTAGATGAAGATCAGATCACATTTTTTGACCAATTTGTCCATATCATTCCAAAGGGTTCACATACTTTTGCTTGCAACTGTATATATATATATATATATATATATATATATATATATATATATATATATATATATATATAAACATACTGTTCACATAGAACCGATAGAACAGCTTCTGGAACCTAGGCTACCAATCCTGGTATCTACTATCTTTGTAGTGGACCCTTAACAGCTACAATTCTTATTTGCTTATATTATTATGCTCATGCCCATGTGCCCTCATCATAATGCTAATGCCCAAATGAGCTTTCCCACACACATAAATATCTGCCCCTACCATCACAATAACAAGTCGCACATTATACCACAGTCACTACACAAATGCAATGTATAGATGCTCATGGTTTTACACCAGCATCATATATTACATTAACCCCTGCAACTTAAGTACAGTAAATTTTAAACTACAACAAGAAGTTAGAATATCATTTAGCCTCTGTACAGTTACTTAAAGTGACACAAACAAAATTCCCAGTTATTTCAAAAATATAAAGTGCACGTATAAATAAATATAACCATAATTTGTGGTTATGAAAAAGAGTGGAAATGTGAAATAACTGAGCTGAAAAGTTGAGTATTTTAAGTATAAATTATATGAAAAGGTCCATCCTCTCTCCTTATTGTGATTAATTATTAGTAAAGATAATAAGAAGGGTAGGGGAAAGACAGCGCACCACCTCCTAATGCAACATGAGTGTATAATAATCACGTCAAAACATCAGTCATATAGTGTTTCACTCACATGTGGTAACCCCAAAGTTATGAGGTATCTGTATGGTTTAGAAAGGGTAGCTCTGGAAGTACCCGATGTCCAATCCTTAGATCTCCATCCCAGGCTCAGGATACGATCCAGATGGTTTGGTAGCAGGTACAGTTGGATCACCAATATGATTCCAACTCCTTATGTCTACTATAGGGGACAATTGAAACACACTAGTACAAACAATAGTGTGTTTATCATGTGTTTATTGCACCATATAATCCTCAATACATGCCATATATGGCAAATAGGGATAGGCACAATGAAAATGAATAAAATCAATAATCTAAAAACATTAAAAACATTAAAAATTAATTATTAGTAACACTGGGAATGCCCAGCTGATATACATTAGAATAATAATAATACAACTTTAACACTTAAAATTCTCTGGAACTGTTATTATTTATTTCACTGGCCATGGTCTTGTAGGCTATCACCTTTAACGTGAGAGATCATTAACATGAGGTAAAGTCATTAGGAGAGAGAGACGGATTTTTTTGTACTTTATGTTAAAAATATAGATTTTTCCAGTTCTATTATCCAACACTTCCACTCAAAAAATAACATCATAGTGTTATTATATTTATTCATATATGTACTTCTTGTTGCTGCACCAACTGAATTAAAAGTACAGTAAAGAGCTGTTTCTGGAGGAGAATGGAGGAAAAGGTTTGTTTTTTAGTCAGTCAGTCAGTCTATAATTTGAATGGTAGGTGTATTTTGACAGTGAGAGACAGAATAACAAAAAAAAACACAAGAAAGACGCATGTCATAAAAAAAATATAAATTAATTTGCAGGTCAGTGAGGGAAATAAGTATTTGATCCCCTATAATTCAGCAATATTTCCGGCTCTAAAAGGGAGTGCTCCTAATCTCAGCTCGTTACCAAAGCAATCAATAAATCAATCAGATTCCAAACTCTCCACCATGGCCAAGACCAAAGAGTTGTCCAAGGATGTCAGGGAAAATATTGTAGACCTACACAAGGCTGGAATGGGTTACAAGGCCATCGCCAAGCAGCCTGGTGAGACGGTGACAACAGTTGGTGCGATTGTTTGCAAATGGAAGAAACATAAAATAACTGCCAGTCTCCCTCGTTCTGATGCTCCATGCAAGATCTCACCTTGTGGAGTTTCAATGATCATGAGAATGGTGAGGAATCAGCCCAGAACTACATGGGAGGATCTTGTTAATGATCTCAAGGCAGCTGGGACTATAGTCACCAAGCAAACAATTAGTAACACACAACATCGTAAAGGACTGAAATCCGGCATTGCCTGCAAGGTCCCCCTGCTCAAGAAAGCACATGTACAGGCCAGTCTGAAGTTTGCCAATGCACATCTAAATGATTCGGAGGAAAACTGGGTGAAAGTCTTGTGGTCAGATGAGACTAAAATCAAGCTCTTTGGCATCAACTTAACTTGCCGTGTTTGGAGAAGGAGGAATGCTGCCAATAACCCCCAAATCACCATCCCCACCATCAAACATGGAGGTGGAAACATTATGCTTTGGGGGTGTTTTTCTGCTAAGGGGACAGGACAACTGCACTGCATCAAAGGGAAGGTGGGCCATGTACCTTCAAATCTTTGGTGAGAACCTCCTTCCCTCAGCCAGGGCATTGAAAATGGGTCGTGGATGGGTGTTCCAGCATGACAATGACCCAAAACACACAGCCAAGGCTACAAAACAGTGGCTCAAGGAGAAGCACATTAAGGTCATGGAGTTTCCTAGCTGTGGAGGGAGCTGAAGGTTCGGGTTGCCAAACATCAGTCTTGAAACCTTAATGACTTGGGGCCTCATTCAATTGCGATTTGGCCAATTGAATAGGGCTCTAAATAAGCACATCCTGAGATGTGTGCAAACCCGGTGGCCAACTACAAGAAACGTCTGACCTCTGTGATTGCCAACAAGGGTTTTGCCACTAAGTGCTAAGTCTAAGGGGTCAAATACTTATTTCCCTCTTTGACTTGCAAATCAATTTATAACTTTTTTGATAGGCATTTTTTCTTGTTTTTTTATTTGTTATTCTGATAATGTATTTGTCAAACATTGACAAATGTTCAAAATCAGCAGGGGATCAAATACTTTTTTCCCTCACTGTATATACTAGCACATTATTTATGTTTTTTAGATTGATGCATGTCAGTGTTGTTTTTCCAGGAGGCCTAGGGCAGCAGGTTTTCAGGGCTCAGCAGTGAAATTTCTATCTGTAAGAACAACTGACATTTGGTGACATACTGTGCAGGGGTCTTCAACGTTTCAATACCTACTACCCACTTTTGTTGGTAACATTTTCTTACCACCCACTGGTGCTGCAGTAAATCAATTTACCCTCTCTCATTTCTGGAAACATAAATCATATGACCCTCGCTATGTATCACCCTGTATATTTATTCAGTCCTGACTGCTGTACCTAGGCTCTCTCACCAGCTCTCCAACCAGACATGCGTGGTGCTGCGGAACTCCAGTGTGTGACGCCACTCGTCAGCGACACCACCTAGCAATTACCCCGCTGCCCACCATAAAAGCTTGATTTGTCCATTAGTTGTTGGTAGGACACAGGCTGACTACCACTGATATATTTAAACACTCATAGACTTAGTTTTTGTATGTACAGGTCAAAAAGGGGAGATTAGGAGCAGTAAGTCAAAGTGGGGGCGCACAAACCTAAATGGGCCTAGGGCAGCGTAAAACCTAAATATGCCTCTGATGCCTGGTTAATTATTTCACAATAGTTTATTATTCGCTATAAAAAACAATGTACATTGGCAGCTGATTGGCAGAGGCAGAGATACAATTTCCTGACATTCACTTTAATTATTATTTTGGTAGATCCCCTTCATTTAACACTGCCTGCCTGGAGGAATGGAAATTGATTTCGTCATCTTGGCAGGTGAAGATCTAGAGGATGCCAGTCTAGCTCTTGGAAGCAACATTCTATAGTGGTGTCAGAAACATTACGAAGCGCAGGCTGTATTGTGACAGTCTTCCCACAGCATTACATAGTGTGGTGCCAACCTGCTCCTGGCACTCTCACATTGGTGGAGGCTGGTGAATGTCATATTATATTTTCCATCAAGCAGATCTTGCTAAATGCCACTATTTTTTAATCCACACTAAAATTCATCCTTAGGCTAAAGTGTCAGATTTTGTTCACCATGACCCATAATTGCCAAGTGCAGTTTAGACTGGATACCAACACCATTATTTATTTTTCTATATTTTAATGTGCATCCACAATAAAAATGTATATTGTTAAGCCGTCTGCCATATCTGTTATTCATAGTATAACAAAGCACATTGCAATTTTAATACATTTGCAAAAGGTTGCACATAAAAAGGCTGCTGTAATGGCAAAGTAGTTTTTCTCGTTAAAGGATCACGGCACAATGAAAAAAACATGTTTGAAAAATTTCAGTCTGACAAAGAGCGTAGTTAAACAGAGATAATGTCAAA
Source organism: Discoglossus pictus (assembly GCA_027410445.1). Lineage (NCBI taxonomy): Eukaryota > Metazoa > Chordata > Amphibia > Anura > Alytidae > Discoglossus > Discoglossus pictus. The sequence continues at coordinate 492,981,081 of CM050163.1, forward strand.
AAGATAGTTTTTAATTAAAACAAATAAACTCTGGTCCTGGAGAGATGCATGATATCTGCATGTATGAGGGGGGTGTTTACATTCCTGCATGAGCAGCACTTACAGTAATCCTATCTGCTTCTGAGCATATGCAGATACCTGACAAATTGTATAATCCCACTAATGTATAAATTCTGCTTTCCCTCTTCCCTTCTTCCCCATTTCTGGTGAAGTGTTTTGTATAAAAAAAAAAATAGAATTAAATAAAAAAAACTAATTTAAATAATAAGGAAAAAAATATTATTATTTTTTTTAATTAAAAGTGTTTGGTAGCACTTGTTCCCAGATTTCATCAATCCGGTAGGGAAATTGCAGATTACGTCATCTGTTTATAGTTTATTATTATAGTTTATTAGGATTTTATTTAATGTTTTTTTTTTTTATTGTCATTGACACACAGAAAGGCATAATCTAAAATAGAGTAAGTAGCACAACAAATAATGTACCATTGCATGTTTTCTATTTTCAAATGATGTTCTCAATGCAGAAACAATTATACAAATATTTAACTGACTTGGGGGCTAGCCTCTGTCAGCCAATCAACAGTAATATAGATGTGTGAGTCATTCATATCTACCAATTAAATCCACATATGTATGTATGCTCTATGCACTTCTTGTTATTTTCAATTAAGTTTAATACATTTTTTTTCTGTGCAAATCACAACTCTGGTAATGTTTAAAGCTGCTCTTTTAAATACGTGAGAAAAACAATTGTGTTCCATGTCCCTTTAACAAGGTGTTGAGTAACATACAAGCAATGAGTGAGTTATTAGCTCCTTATAATAACACAGATGTGTTAGAAATATAGAGCAGGACAAACCCATAAGGTGTTCTATCAACATGGAAGATGCTTCTTGGAACTCTGAAATAAAGCACAATAAAAAAAGAATCAAATAACAAGATAACTAACAAATAAAGTAAAATATAATGAAACAAGAGAGTAATTTTACATGCCACATACGTTAATCTGTAGTTTGGTAGGCCACCAAAGTTTGTGTTTGTTATATGTAAATGTGCAAGAGATTACAGGTAATATGAAGTCAAAATGCTACTCAGATAAAATAATACACAGCTAAACATACTGTGAACCAAGAAGTTTATACAGTCTGAGCTTTCAAATATTCTCTCATATGGCAGTGAAGGGGTTTGAATAATATTCTAAAGTGGAATATCTTCAAAAGTGACCTGAAGCTAGAGATGAAAATAGGAATTGGCAAAGGATAAGAGGTAGGGAATTCCAGAGGTGGGGGTAGCAAAGGAAAATGCCTCAAGGTCCACGAGCAGCAAAGGCATTTTAAAGGAATGAATACAAGAGAATGGTCTGACATAGTTCTTTTTATTTTATATAGTTTTATCCTTTCCTCAACATTATAAATATAAACCAAATTTCTAGTACTAAATATAACATTTATGTTTGACCAACACAATTACATGTTTGCTTTATATATGTATTAAACTCTAAAATTGCATAACAATATATTAAAGGGCACTGTAAATTCAATTTCCTAACACGCATTTGAAAGAATTACAGTTTGTTATATTGTAATATAATCTTAGTGAGTATGACACCAAACCTATTTCCTAAGCATGAAGGCTACTTACAACAATAAATGCAAGTCCTGTCTTACAGAAATATAAACAGTCCTCTCATACATACAACCTTCACCAAAGTGTCATGCATGCCTCTTGGGACCAGCAGATGCAGCAATTTTTTTTTCTTTCTAATAAATAACTACTTTTCCTTGCCTAAACATGCCCTTAGATTGAAAGGGCCATATTCAATTGAGGTTTTGAGCGAACCGGTATCCCGTAAGCAAGGTCGCAAGTTAATTTGCTATTCAATTTCTGTCTTTTTGTGTGCTCCGATCGGCTTCCGAGTTACGTCCTTCGGAAAATGTAGATGATTAAACTTGTAACTTACAGCTACCCGAAGCCTTTGATCTCTCACTTTCGCAAGAGCTAAAATCGCAAATCGCTATTCAATTGATCAATTTCCCCAAGCCCGCAAATGTTTTTCCACCCGTAAACGGCAAATGAAGGAGAAATCAAGTGCTAGAGAGGACCCTCAAGGGTGGTTAAACACCTATTCGTAGCACTGTAAAAGCAAAAAAATACCCAATACTGCACTGTAAATAACGGGGAAAGCGATGTAGGACATTAGAATTAATTGTACAACAGTCTCAAGCCTGCAAATCATCAGGAAATTAAATTGATTTTTATGTTTCATTTTGGGGCTAAATCGATCTCGCTTATCAGTTAATTAATACATATCAGGCCACTCACATGGACTAGAACAGTATTGACATTAATTTTCATAATTCTTTATTTTGCAGGTTTGCGAGTCTGATCTCATATCGGACCCCCGAACCAAATTGATTGACAAGTAACCTCCATGTTTTACTGCAGTAATAATGTCTCATTTTCTCATTTTTTTTTAGCTTGCTTAATTGATTATGTTCCCTCCCTGAACTGCTACGAACCAGTGCATGGTTTATGGTTTCGGCTTTGGGACAGTAACTTGCGGGCTTGAGCAATTGAATAGCATCGCAAGCAGTGACGAACGGGAGCCTGCACACCCGTAGACATTCAACTCATAGTTTCCACCACGTAAACAAACCTCCTAATGTTGAAAAAGTAATTGTTCCACCATTATTTCATGTGTTCACTGATAGAGAGGTACATCATTGCCTAAAAAGGCGGCAGCTTAGAATTAGTCTATTGACTGCCAAAATAACACAAAGTTAAAATTAGCAAGTTATTTACAAGAATTTATATGTAAGTTGACAGCTTCCCTTTAACTGCAGGAGGGGAAAATATACCCGGAACCTAAAAAGAAGAACTACTAACATATTTGCATCTGGCACAACACAATTAAATCATGTCCCCTAAAAATATTAGTTCTTTACAACTTCTTTGCCATCATAATGTTTGTACAGCTGAATTCCTACCTTCATCTGGAGAAACACATACCCAAAATGAAAATAATTTGGGAAGTCTGTAGGAACTGAACTTGGTACTTTCTTCATCAGAGGCAGTGTTTCATTCATCTATACTATTTATACAGGTGTGTTCTCGTCAAGATTTGGGGATTTTTATTGGGGAAGGTTCTTTTAGGGCCAAAGAATTATAAATACATACTTGATTTGCCTAATCCAGGCGAGTGCAACATGTTACTGCGGCCGTCAGTGACTACAGACTGTCAACTTTCTATCTTGGATTATACTCATCGAACATGCTCAGGACATAACATAAAAAAGTTAAAGGAACACTGTAATGTATACAGAATATGAATTAAAAAACAAAACAAATTTAGTGTAACTTCTAAACTTACTTGTGAGCTTTAGACCCTCAACTTCAGCATATCTGCTTTCCCCCACTTCCTTTCAAATGCCATGGGGGGGATTATCTTCTCTAGAGGCTGCCCTGAAATGTGCCTTCATCTGTATCCTTCCTTCCAGTGGTCACTATATTCAAAGCTAGACAAGCCTAGTAGACATTTTTGGAAAGCTTCTTGGGCAGATCCTCTACCACCCTTGGAACCTAATATGGATTTGGTGCTAGAAACTAAAACACAGAAGTTCAATTGCACATTTTAATAGTTTTCTTTTTCTTGAAATACTGATTTTATTGATAATCAGTTACTAAATAAACAAATGAAAGCATTTTAGGACAATTACATACAAGGTTTAAACTTGTTTATGCTCACTGGTGTGTATGCCAGGGGTGTTTGAAGGTGCTCACAGAATAGAACTAAGAAAATGTGTGCAGAATTAAAGATTTTTTTGTGTCTTTCTCAAACATCATTTGTTATCAGACAATCTTAGTAAATATGGAGAACGATGCTAACGTGAATGGTCAAGGTCACAGTCCTTCACTTTGTGTTATACTGATGTGGTCTTTATAAAATCCTATAAACAGTTCTTTATATTATATTTCTATAAATCTTTCCTTTTTTTCTAAAGGGACACTGCACACATTCAATACCCTACAAAAGTTGTATATTGCATGAAAAATAAATGATATTAAAAAAATTAACATCAAGCCTTTTTTTTGCATTTTTTTAATTTTTCTTTTGTTATATCATGAGTTAGGAAACACACACAAATTGAGCAGGTATACTTAAATTATTATTATTTATTATTATTATCTTTATTTGTAACGCGCCAACATATTCCGTAGCACTATACTAGGGTTAAGTACATGGCAAAAACAAATTTAACACCTTATAAAGAATGGAGGGCCCTGTTTTTGAGCTTAATATCAAATGTACATAGTGCTTGCTTCCAACGCACCGACACAAGATTGAGAACTCGCAAACTTACAATCTAAGGGTTTAGGTGTGATACAAGAGGGTGATAAATGCAAGATGGCAGTGTGAAAGCAATTTGTTTAGTCAAGTGGAGGTGTCTGGGTGTTTTACTGTAGATTGTGGGTGTAAGTGTTATTAAGCTGTAGAGTATACAATTGTGCATATTAAGGCTGAAGGTGATAAGGTTTTTTAAAGACTTCATTTTTTGTTAAAAATTGTAGGGAACCACGACTGAAGGTTAGACTAAAGCTGAAGAAGACAGTTTACTGAATTAAATATCCCAACGTGATCATATTTCTTGTATTATGAATAACATATGGGTATTGTGTGTAATTACCTCCATTTAGGATGGTGCTTGGTTACAGAGTGATTCTCAATCTAGATGAATGTTTGCAACAATAAAGATTGTACTGGAATATGTGAAAACCCTGAAAGGTATAGACTAAGAAGAAGATTGAAACCTGATATTGACATGCCAACACTTATAGCACGAGAATTCTGAATTTGGTCATGAGGTGTTATTGTACTGAAGTAAAGTATTCACTCAGGTGTACTAAGGTATGTTACTGTGAAAAACTCTCCTTCCAGATCCTAGTTTTCCTGGACATATTTACTGAGATTACAACTCTCCAAGCTTCACACCGTAGTTCATTTAGATGGTTCTGTATAGATCCGGCTTGGAAAATTGGCTTTGTATATAAATTTGTTACTATTATTATTATTAATATTAAATATCTTTATTGGCCAAAATGCCTCAGCATAGATCCTGATTGGTTCTGTATAGGGCCTGACTGGCCCAAATAGCTCTGCATATGTTCTGGTTGACTGGAATGATTCTGTATAGGTCCTGATTCCCAGAATCGTCCTGTAGAGGTCCTGAATAACTGGATTGGCTTTGAATAGGTCTTGATTGGTTGAATTGACTCTGTACAGATTCCGATTGGCTGTGTCAGCATTTAACAAAACTAATTTGGCAAACACAGGTGGGTGTAGCTGTGAACAAGTTGTATTGCAAATTAAATGCAGCTTTACATCACTCATTTTCTATACTATAAAAATACCTTTTGTAATTTTTCAAACATGCTCTTAAATACTGGATAGAACATTAGGGAGTTCCATGTTCATTTAATAATTACATTTTCGATTGCTCACTACTAGCTACAATTCAATGACACCCAAACTTGGCCACCTCCTACTTTATCATCACTTTATAAATAATAGTACTAATTTTCTTCTCTGTTCTACGTGTATAAATTACCAACTGGCTTCAGGTCAAACAAACAAGTTGAACCACTCTAGGATTCAAACAAGGACAAGTCAAAGCACTAAGGAGCGGCTGCCTTCTTTTTAATACAAACCATGTTGTATGTACTAATTCATACTAAGGGATTTGGTACACAGCCATGTGTCATGTGATAAGAAACTCAAGTTTTGCAATAAATATTACCACTGTTATCATGAAATATGTTGTCATGAATGGGGAGTATTTTGTCTATGCAGTGAATAGTCATAGTTCTGTATATACAGTAGGGTGAGAGTTGTCTCAATAATTAGGTAAGAACATCCACAGTTACTCTGTCTTTCTGGAAAAAAAAACTCTTGCAAGTTGAAGAGATCACTTCACATCAAAGTAAATATGCTCTCTAAATATAGGTTAGGAAAAGAAGATCTCGGTTAATTTGTGAAAAATATCTTGCCACTGTAGTTCAAGAAAAACTGAGTTTTTTTGTGAATTATGTAACAACCTAACAACAGTAGTGTAAGACATTTTTAGAGAAAATCTGAATTTTTGATGACTGTTTTTTAATTAAGGATTTCATATTGTCTTTGTTGTTGCACTTCCTCTGGACAAGATTCAGTGTGTTTTGTCATAGATCAGCGGAGAGAAGGAAGTCAGAAGGATTAATTAGGTAATTGAATATTATTGAAATTGACTCTAGTCCCCTGTCCCCTCACAATCCTACAAGCAGGCTGCTTGCATCAATAAATGCAAGCATTGTTCTCCAGAAATGTAAACGCCCCCCTAACACCGATGACTTTCACCAAAGTATAATTGGGACATCAAGGGTCCAGAAATGGCATCATATTGTACTTTTCTAATTAAAAATGAACTTCATATCATTTCTCCTCCTATCTATGCTCTTACTATTTAGTTTTTTTTTTTATAGGCACTATAAGATACCGCATCACTTGCGTATACAGTTTATTTATTTAATAACAGACTAACCATACAATCAGTATTTAAAGAAACAAAAAGTCAACAGATTTTTGAAATTACATTTACATAGTTACATAGTTACATAGTTACATAGAAAAAAATATGTATAAAAAAAAATCAATTCCCTCCTGAGACCAGACACCGGCGACCGGACTTCTCCCTGGATCAATACTGCCTCTCTAATTATCCATGATAACCCTGAATTTGCTTTTTAATTAGAAATAAATCCAGTCCCCTTTTAAAGTTATCTATCAGATCTGCTGTCACCACCTCCTCTGGTAGAGAATTCCACAGATTTACATTGCAGCTACACATTTTTTTTGCTAATTATTTATAAAATAAACAAATGAAATAAAACGTTGTTATTAAATGACCACTACCGTGGCCCTTTAAGTTATCTCACAGGTTTGTTTTTATAACAATAATTAGTAGTAGATATAACAACTAAGCAAATTACTCAATTAGACAAGTGATTTATAAAGCTGTACAACAACAGATGGATAAAAAATAGACCGTTCTGTTATTTTCCATATATAATCAGTTATTTAGTGTCATCTTATTCCCTTTTACACTAAAATAGGTGATTTTGTTTGCCAAGCTTACTTTCCACCTTTAATGTAGTGTTGGAAATGCTAGCCTTTTGTTCTCAAATTTGGACACTACGAGCTATATATACTAAAATGTGAATGGCTAGAAAAAAATTGCAGAATTATTATTATTATCGTTTATTTATAACACGCCAACATATTCCGAATCTCTGTTTCCCTTTTTTTTTTTATTTGTTATATATGAAATAGTATAATTAAATAGGCAAGGGTGTTATCTTTCTTCAGCCTACAAAAAACAGATACTAGTGGGTAAAGTATTTATTTATTTATTTTTAAACCAGAGTATCATTTGTTCAAAACAAGTTTAAAACACATGGAAAAGTTAGTCTTCCTGTCACATTGCATAGCAACCAACTTATTTCTCTAGTGCAGATGCAGGCAGCTATGTTTTACTTTGCATAGAGTCTTTATTTTGAACAGTTCATAGCTTTGACAACCATTATCTGACTTATTGCTTATAAAGTGTAATTTAACTAAGGCAGTCCTTCCCAAACTGTGTTCAATTGAGCCTCACACTGGTTCGTAGAACATGTAATGTCATATTATAAATATGCTAAATAACAGCACAGGGGTATGAAACTAAATTCTCAGTTTGCACATTTTACCAAAATAAAGAGCTTAACACTTTTCCTTTCAGTGAAATAAAAGCTATAGTATAAAAAAACATGAACTCTTCTGCTACTGAAAATGTCAAGAAAACCTATGATCACTAATATACATAATTTAGAATGTTTTCTCAAATAAGCAGATGGTTCAGCACTTACATGACCTTTACACATGTCCAGATTTCTCAAAAGGCTATCATGTCCGGGCCCTAGAGTGTCAGGAAATCAAGAGCTGGGTCTTTATTCTGCTTCTTCTCATCTCCCCCTCTTTATTTCTTTTTCCCATTTGCTCACTCCACCTCCCCCAAGTCTTCCCCTCCTTTTAACATTTTTCTGTTTTCCCCTTTTCTTCTTTTGCCCTTTTTCTAATATTTCCAGCTCAACTACCCCTCTCACTCTTTCTCCTAGATTTCCTTGTTCCTCTGCTCTCTCTTTATATCCTCTCTCTGTCCTTTACTTTACCTTTCTTGTTTGTTCATCGTTGGCTACACCCACTATATATATCTATTTCTTCATTCTTAATCTATATCTAGTCTGATATTTTCTTTGTCCACTCATCCTATCCTCTTTAGATACCCACTGAAACAAATAAGCATAGATTTGACAGCAAATAACTATATAAAAGGTCAATTTCTGAGAATTATTACATTCTCACATTACACCTAAATTTTCCATCCTCCAACTTCCAATCATGAACTTTATTAAATCCTTTGATGTATTTTTAGGTTGTTGTATATTAGCTTCCAATTCCTAGACTGATATATACAAATGGATTCTGAAATTGGTTTTGGGTAGCAGTTTAGTTAATTGTGTCCCTTTCCCTGCAGTATCAGCTAAGTGCTGGCCCTGTGCCTTTAAGTATCTGCATATAATACTTCCGTAAAACAAGTCTGTGACTGCATAATATATCAAGTCTTGTTCAGTACCCACCAAAGCAAGCAAATAATTGGAACTATGTGTTCTACGTGTAACCCACAGTTTAACCTAAAGAAAAATGTGATCACCTGTATAAAAAAATATATATATGTTCTCAGTATTTTATTGAGAAAATATATTAATAATCTAAAATTTATAGTACAAAGTTTAGATAAAATGAGGCTGTTTCAGATACATAACTCCTCCGCTGTCAAACTTTATATCACCTTGCTATTTTTCCATATTCATGTCCAATAGATTTCTTCACAAATATCCAATATTTTTCTTACATACTAGAAATGATGTATTCTGTAGTGTGTGACATTTTCTACTGTGCGTATACTGTACTATGAGCAGGAAAAACACTTGAAATCTCATTTGCATGAAAAAAAAACGAATTATTTTACTCTATAAAAGATCAACTGCTGTATAATTTAATGAGTATTTCAGAGACTAAGCATTATCAGAAGCATCATCACTATCTATTTTTATAGTATGTGCTAGAGATACCAATTAAGAATATATATACAATAATATTTTGATATGTGTCATAATCCCACTTAATGTACATATGCTCAGATGTAAAATCCAAGTTGCTTAATGTAAATGTTGTTTTCATAGTTTGTTTAGACAGCAATTATTAATGGCAGCTTAATTACATATATTTAAATCACCTAAATGTTTTAATATATTCATTTCAAATATTTATAATCATGCATGCAGATATATAATGATGCTAAATGTACTCATTTGTAGATGTTTAATGAAATTCAGAATAAATATTCAGAACAGTGATGTGGGAATAACGAAACTTTTTTCTTAGATCTAAAATTATATATTATTAATATTATTATTGTTGTTTAATCATCATCATTATAATAGGCACATCAAAACAATATCTAAATGTAAGTCTCAAATTCTGCAGTGTAAAAGTGAGAGCTGATCCTTCCTCATCACAGGTTTATAAATTCACAGTTAATGTACAAACTGTCAAAGAAATGAGTACGTCAGATTTTCCTGCTGTTTTATAATAATGCCAAGTGAGACTGGGCATTTTATATATAATTTGTGATATTTTAATATAGAAATAATGGGAATTGTTTAAAAATTATCAATAGAAATGTTACTTGAAAGCAGGTACCAAGTAGTCCTCAAACCTCTTGTCTCCAAGAGCCTCAAATACTTCACTTCTGTAGCATAAGGTCTGCCACTGTACCCCTCTGTGAAGTACAAATGAGTATATTGGCCCTTTTGTACTTAAAGGATAATAACAATGGGCTAATCTTGGCAAAAGCAATTACGAGTGCCGTAGAAGAACAGAAAATTCTACCTAGCTATGTTAATCACCCCTCCAGTAAAATGTGCGATATTACTGCTAGGAGTGACTGCGGAGTACTGAAACTAACATTTACAGCACTCCTTTCCATTAATTTTTGGTTGGATAATAAATTACCGGGAGACTTTTCCCTCAAAACCCTATGCTAATAAGACTTTAGTGATCACTCACAAATTAGGGCAGTCCCTTAAGTGCTAAAAGCTGAAGAAAATTTTATGTGTAGCAAAGACCATTTGCTGTGTCCCGCAGCAGCAGTTAAAGTGACAGTATAGCACCAAAAAACATAAAAATGATGAAATTTCAACATTATTTGACATTTAACAGTCCGATATCAGTATACAGTATGTGTAATCAAAAAATATGATATGTTATTATTTTGCCAGTTTTATTATACAACATCCAGGGTAAGGTAACACACAACCCAGTACTCAAGGGGTTAATGCACGTCACAAAATCACATTGCCTAGGAACACATGCTCTAATGCATATAATATTTAAACACAAAATCAACGTATATTTATCTATTGAAGCTATAAATACAATTGTCATATCTTTTTAATATCAATATGTATTATTTTATAAGATAAAATAAATGTGGATATATATATATATATATATATATATATATATATATATATATATATTTATATATGTATATATTTATAATGGTTCCTTGCCGCAGCAGTCACGGCACTGGTAATGGCACTTCCCACACTATAATATACATGACGTTTGCATTTCCTATTGGTTCCTAGAGCCCTGTCTCAGCTGTAAAGCTAGGTTTGGCTACTCCCTACACAGAAATCTGCGGGAGCAAAAGATTTACAATAGTGTAGAAGAGAATGTAGGAGAAAAACTTCTGCCTGCCGATTTACGGCAGTGCCCTAAATTATAGCACTCGATTATCATGGAGGCCAATAATATCAGATCAGTTAGAGAGTTAGTTAAAATACATCACTAGTACAGACGTGTCAGCTGGTGGAAATAGTAGTCTGTACTTATATATGCATCTACTTACTTTTATGTACGTACTTTTATAAAGAAGTGCTTATAAGCTCTGTTTTTAGCATATGTGTCATTATCAAACTTGAAATTTAAATTGAACCTCCTGTGTGAAATCATTCTCACCTGATATTTATATAAAGCTTGTTACAAAAACTTAGCTCACCACATTAAACATTGCCTCTTTACTTTGAAGGTAATATTATCTACATTTTCTCTCGCCTCAGGGAATGAAATATTTTCACCACTTTCATCTCAACTAGGTTCATAACAATTATTTTATTTCAGGCACAACCCTTTAGCTGTTGGCTTTATATTATAGGACTTTTATTTGAGATCAATGTGTGACAATTGTTAGCAAGGCATCTGACTTTAAAACATTTTGACTGTTGATTTGCTTATTTCTATGGTTAATCGTAAATTTGCATAACTTGAAAGTGAGAAACAAGGAATTTATATGAGATACAAAATGTTGCGATTGGATGCGGAAGTCGACTGGAAGTTACTTCCTCGATCTGTGAGATCTCCAGATCGCCCTCTCTGAACGGCTTCCGAGTTACGGCCTTGAAAAAATGGCGATTGTTAAACTCGTAACTTACAGCTTCCTGAAGCCTTTGATCTCTCAAGGCCACAAAAGTTACAATGGCTAAAATCACAAATCGCTATTCAATACTACACTGTAAATAACGGGGAAAGTGATGATAGACATTAGAATTAATTGCACAACAGTCTCAAGCTCGCAAATCGGCAGTATATAACATTTATTTTTATGTTTTATTTCGGGGCGAAATCAATCTTGGGTATCAATGAGTTAATACATAGTACAACAGTATTGGCATCACATATCGGCCCCCCGAACCTAATTGATTGACATGTAACTCCATGTTTTACTGCTATAATAATGGCAGTCTCATTTTCTATTGGCTGATTCTAAATGACAGGTTACGGGCTTGCTTAATTGATCATGTTCCATTCCTGAGCTGATACGGCCCAGTGCATGGTTTACGGTTTTGACTTTGTGACAGCAACTTGTGGGCTTGAGCTATTGCATAGCATCGTAATCGGAGACAAACGGGAGCCCAGAACACATTAGCAGACATTCGGCCATCTGCGATCAAGTTGGAATTGAATGTGGCTCCATATATTTTATGGACATACGCATGAATATTTAAATATACCAGGATTTAGAAGGATTCTGGGAATAATCATTCATAGTGAAGAACAGCCAAGAAAGGCACATCATCTAATGCTAGCCTATTGTTGAATACTGTTTCATCCCATACTTTACTTTTTTTAATCGATAATTGTAACTCTGGATTGCAAGGAATCCAGAGAAGGGACTTCTATCCTTTTGCATCATTATATCTATTTGAGTACACTTTTTGTATACCTTATACTTTGTTCTACTTATTTACTATATTATTTATGATTTGCTGCACTCCTTGTACATAGCACATCAAAATATGTCAGATATTTATAAAGAGTAAAAATAATAATTAGCTTTACAGTAATATTAAATATGTGGATACTTTTTAGTTTTATTATCAGACATTTCTCAGACATTTCAGACATTTCTCACTCTGCATTAGCAGGGGCGACTGGTGCATAGGGGCAAATGGGCAACCGCCCTCCCAAAATTAATGCACTGACTTAAACCCCCCATCACTTACTTAATTGTATAATTTATATAATAAAAAAAATAATGTTATCATGTTTAATATTCTATTTTTTTAATAGCTGCTGTTGTCACTTTAAATCACAAAACCTCTTGCGCTGCAGTTAAACACACTGACTTATCACATCTAGCGCCCTGCTGGTGACTTGTCGAGTACTACAGATCAGGGTACATGTGAGAATTAAAAACAAAACAGTCAAAATGCTGTCTTTACCCGACTTGTGCTCTAACATATAGGACTGAGCATTCCTGTCAAATTCAGCATCATCTAATCAGAATGGCTGAGAGGAAAAAGTCTTGGATCCTACAGGGATAGCACCTCTCACAGTCCCCCCGGAAGTGAATACATTGCTGCAATCCTGAGAATCTCAATAAAAATGTATTGAAAAAAAAAAAAAAAACTCCCAGTTTATAGTGCATGCTTCAGCTTTGTCAATACTCTGATGGTCTTCTTGATTCTGACTACACACCAAGCTTGTGACCTATCTGTCACCACCCCAGTCTATACCAGACAGAAGCAGCTGCAGAGGTCAGGTGAGTCCATGTGTCTTGTTGTTGTACTGTCCTTCAGTCGTGTTTGACTCTCAGTGACCACATGGATGCAGCACACCAGGTTTATCTATCTGTTTTTCTGGTTGTGCTTATCCATATGGTTTTCATAGTAAAGATACTGGAGTGGGTTGCCAGTTCCCACTACAGTGGACTGGGTTTTGTGTGACCTCTCTGAAATTATCTTACTTTTGGGGGAGATCTCTTATTGTATGTGTAAGATATATATATATATATATAATGTGTCTCTGTGTGTGTGTATATCACATATAATAGTTGTGGTAACTGCAAGTTTGTTGGTAACACTATGTTAAAAATTGCGCCAAAATTTGCAATTACCACCACTAGAACTTGCGCATTTCGCCGAGAGTTGTGCAATGAGGGGGGGAGACACATGGGAGGGAAGGGGGAGGAAGGAGACACGGGGGGAGAAACACGGGATGGAGAGGGGGAATAAACACGGGAGGGATGGGGCCAGCAAGTGAGAGGACGGAGAGCTTTGCAATGTGTGCCAAACAGCATTGCCAGACTTCAAAAGTTATGGACTTGCGCATGTGCTGAGCGGGCTGCAATGAGCAGCAAAGGACCGTAAAGTAGAGGGGGGAGAGGCTCGCAATGAGCACCAAAGGCCAAAGGCGCTTATCACAAGGCCAGCAAGTGAGAGGAGGGAGAGCCTCTCAATGTGTGGCAAACAGCATTGCCAGTCTTCAAATTTTATTGACGGCAATAAAATTGTAAGGTAGGTAATGCTGTTTGCCACAGAGAGTAAGTGTTTTGGTGGTCTGAGATTCTTGTGCGCTAATTGCGAGGCTGGCGCTGAGCCTTCGTCGCTCATTGCGAGCCTCTGGGTTGCTGTATTTGTTGTTATCATAGGCACTTTTGCGCTTATTGTAAGGTCCGCAGTGATCTCGTTTTGTCGCTTATTGCAAGACTCTACCCTGGTGTACTTTGTGTCCTATGAGCAGCATTTGCTCTCCTTGTGGGTAGCGCGGTGAAGGTGTTTGTGGTTGTTTGCGCTAGTGTTTATTAATTAATTTGTTAATTAATTTTAATTTTGTGTCTATTTTGTTTTTTATGCTAATTAATTAATGAATTAATTAAATCATAAATTAATATACTTTACCTCTTTGTAATTAATATATGCAGCAAGGAATATGCTGAAGAGCTAACAATCTGTTTTGATGTTCCTGCAGCATATAATGTAGATTTGCAGTGTTGTTGAGCTGAGGTGTAAGTGTCAGCAATGTGTGCAGTGTGTAGTGTAAATAGGCTGCGTGAGGGGAAGCCGTTTGTGTAGCTGGGCACTTCCGCATTCTGTACGTTAGTGTTGTAAAATGGCGGCGAATGTGTATGTGGTATGCGGGTTTGTATGATTTAGCGTCCTTGCTAATGGTGTGTGTTGTAGGTCATACAGGTTTTTGTAAAAGCCGTATTAGCTTTGCGGTATTTTGCGGCTTTAGGGGTTGTGTAGCCTCGTTTTCATTTTCATCGGCCATTTTTTCTCTCGCTTAGGGGATTTTCGAGTGTCAAAACTTTGTAAATGTGACTGAAATCAATGTTAACTTGTGTTGCAGAGGTCCTGGGTGTCCCCCCTTGCTGTGGGTAAGGTTTTTATTAAATTTTTGTGTTTTTTAATGTTAAGGTTGTTGTCTGTTAAGGTTGTATTTTTGCGAGTCCTGCGGGTCAAAATGTTTTTTGTGTAAGTCCGCAATTTTTTATTTTCGAATAAGTCAGTTTTTTGTGTCCGTTTTTTGTGTAAGTGCGTAGTTATCATTGCGTGTTTGTTGTTTTTTTTTCAAAGTGCCGCTTGTGTGGTCGTTTGTAACCAGTCGCAGAGCGCCGTAGTGCCTCCACCTCTGTAAATGCGGCCCCTCGCTTTACGAGGGTCCGCATTTGCGGTCCGAAAGTCGTAGGGGGTCGTCTCCACAAGCGCAAGGAACGCAGTTGCGGCTGGATCGCTATGCGAGCCCACCAGTGCAAGGCGTGCCTTCCGCGCTCCTTGCCAGCAACTGCGACCCTCGCTTTGCGAGGGCCACAGTTGTGGCAGACTCACTATGCGAGCCCACCAGCACAACAAGTGCTTTTGGCGCTCCTTGCCAGCAACTGTGGCCCTTGCTTCGCGAGGGGCGCAGTTGCGGCAGGCTCACTAAGCGAGCCTGCAAGCGTTAGCAACAACCCATATTGCTGACAACTATATATTTGATATGTGTATATATATATATACAGTAGACTCTCACTTAACCAGAACTCAAGCAAACAGAACTCTCAAGCCACCAGAAAAAAGTTTGAAAACTGTGCTTTAAATAAAAATGTTACTGTGCTCAACAAATGTCAGGAGCCAGGATATCATACCCCAACATGCTTACGGGCACCTAGATTTCATCCACTGTACGTCTCTGCAATTAAGTTTTACCTGGAAGCAGACAGGCATGAGTGACCGAGCCAGTGTCGTTTTGGGGATACATTCCTCCAGCAGAACGTACCTGTGTGTAAGTGGGGAGTGAAAGCTGCTGCTGATAGAACAACCCACACTGACAAATATACTTAGCAGAGCATGTGGGAGGTTTGAGATACTTTTCCCACATGCTATTTAAATTATGTTTAAAATGGACGGAGAAACAAAACAGTACTCAGAGTCATGCAGAACCAGCTTGGGGTGCAACCTTCTTGTTCTGGTCTGTTGTTGGTGAATTGTCACCCTGTCCTGTAGGTGCAAGATGTTTCTCTCACGTGTTCTTTTGTCTCCTTTTGTTTAATTAATCTATTTGCTCATTTAACAAATTATTTATTCATGCAGTTTTACTCTCTCAGTATATTTGCTGCTATCATAGTAACTGCTTGTATCATTATTGACTCAGTCATAAAACACAGGGGAGGGAGAGGGGGGAAAGAAACACCGGGGAGGGGGGGGCGGGAGACGGAGGGGGGGAGACACAGGGGGGGAGGGGGGAGAGAGACACAGGGGAAGGAGAGGGGGGAAAGAGACACAGGGGAGGGGGGAAGTAGACAGGGGAGAGACTCTCAATGAGCACCGAAGCTGCTCACATTGGGTGGCAAACAGCATTGCCAGCCTTAACATTTTATTACCGTCATTTTTGATGGGCAAATAGCTAGTCTTAAATAAACACAGGTTTCATACCTTTGTTAACAAATTCATACAGTGCTAATACCCTACCTCCTCACTCTTTTAGTTACTCTCATTCTGTATTTCATTATTTCTTTTCTTTCTTTTCCAGTTTTCCCTTCTTTCTTTATCTCTCACTCTCCTTTTCACTTTTCCTCTAGTTTTTTCATTTAACTTTTGTATATATTTATAATTGACCATATTAAACTGTTTCCAGTATTGATTTCCAGCGTCAGTGTTTGTCTCTCAGCATATTATATATAATTATATAGAGTCAGTATTTGACAGGTTTTCAGAGTAAAATTTTTAGATTCATTTGGCAAGACAGACCTCCAAGAATCAGTAAAACTACTATATTTAAACACAAAACTATGGGGGCTTGTCCTGCCCGGGCCTGATAAAATACTATAGGGCAGTACCACTTTCTTTCATCCCTATCATACACTGACCCCCGCACCAATCCTCGTGGATGTTTACTGAAAATCGGTCCATGCATCCTATTCGTTGGATACTCTGGTTTGGCTTAATAGTGCCCCGGAGCAGGTTATTCTGCATACAATTCACTGCTGCAAGTGGGCCATGAAACACTCCAACTTATTCTCCAATCCGTCACATTTGACATCAATAATCTCCCATATGCGGGCCCCGAAAGACCTAAGTAGGGAATCCAAAATTTGGTGGAAGTCGAGGGGACTAGATAGACTGGGTGCAAGGATAGAAGCAGGACTATCTATCACTTTTGATATAATTAAGGATAAACACAACCTCCCACTAAGCAAACACTACAACTTCTGTAATTTCAGATATTTTGTGAACCTTTTTAATAAAGCTCCGGGACCCTACCAAGAAAATTTGGCTGACTCCTAATCAGTCAGAAACTTCCTCTTTCTAAAGGAATAATATGGGGGTATATATGACATCTACAACTCTCATCTCAGCAACACCAAAGACAACTATGTTAGAGAGTGGGAGAAGGATTTGAATCAAATCTGGGATATGGAGAAATGGGAAACTGCCATAAAATAAGTAATTTATAGAGGGTCCCTTAATCAAAATCTACTAGAAACTGCAGTGAAGGTACTGCACCGAACATATATAACACCAGAAAGCTTTCCAAGTGGACAACGACAGAAAACCCATACTGCTTTAGGGGTTGCCAGGTTACGGGGTCCTTTATCCATATCTGGTGGCTTTGTCCCAAAGTCCAACAGCTATGGAGAGCTGTTTCACAACTAGCCATAGAGTTGCTCTGCACCCCAGTAAGGAGGGAATTAGAGGTGTGTCTACTAGGGATTCCAGTGAAAACCCTTACTCCCCCTCAAAACAAGCTCCTACAGTTCTTCTGTAACTACCAAGAGCAATATTGCAAATAACTAGAAGTCTGATCAACTTGGTCTGTCAACAGTTAAATACAAAATTAACTATATATCAATAAACTAAAAAATGACTCATACACTGGAAGACTCTATTCCTCGGTACATGGAGGTTTGGGGCCCGTGGCTGGAGAGTAGAGAGGGACAACCCTAGCGTTCACACAATTAACATATCTTGGCATGGAGGGGGACGGGGCTCGGCAGTCATGATGGGGGGCTGGAACCTGGAAAGGAGACCCTCTATTTCTAGAGGAGAAATCGCTCTAACAAGGTTGGAAATTTCATTACTATTTTGAATTATATGTATATTTATGTGAACTAAATTGTTAATATTTGTTTTTTTTTAAGATGTTTAGTTTAATTTAGGGGAAACAAACGGGTTATGCAATCAATACAAACAAGATAACGTAGTCATACAAATTCAGTTTACTTTAATGGAAATTTAACAAATAAGAAAGACAGTAAGATATACTTAGATAATGTCGATATTACAAATAATCACCATTTAACCCGCAAACAAAAAAAGAAAAGTTGGAGAGGAAGACAGCTAACGGAGTATTATAAAGTGTTAGATCATAAGATATCACACTGTGTATTTTATCTCTATTCATTTGTTGCCTATTGGTGATGTTTATATACCTGACTATCTGTCTAAAAAAAATGTATCAAAAAAAAGTTAAAAGAGTCAGAGATGACCCGTGTATAACAACTGTAACATACCCACTATGGTTGGTAAAAGGTATAGGATTTCCACTAAGTTTCAGCAGCCAGACATTCTGCTTTCCTAGGGAATGTACAAAATGTACAAACTGATCTTAACAAAATGTACATTTTCCAAAAAGACCACTATAGCACATTTACAAGTAATGTGAATATGTTTGTTTGCTTGTCATAAACTATTAAAAACAGTACATACAAGGTAACAAAGTTTTCTTGGATTTTAAGTTGCCCATTTTCTCCTCAGGCAGAGCTGCGTATCTCCTCCTACCTGTGTCTATCAGGGGCATGGCCAGCTCTTCCTGTTTGCAGGAGTAAAAATAAAGGGCCATATTCAATTGAGGTTTTGGGCGATCCGGTAGCCTGTAAGTGAGGTTGCAAGTTAATTTGCTATTCAATTGGCGTCTTTTTGCCGGCTCAGAACAGCTCCTGATTTACGGCCTTGAAAAAATGGCAATGGTTAAACTAGTAACTTACAGCCGTCTTAAAGCCTTTGATCTTTCACTTTCCCCAAGCTCGCAAATGTTTTGACACCCGTAAATGGCAAATGAAGGAGAAAATCCTACGAGTGCTAGAGAGGACCCACAAGGGAGTTAAACACCTATTCATAGCACTGTAAAAGCAAGTAAAAAATCAATACTGCATTGTAAATGAAGGGGAAAGCGATGACAGACCTTAGAATGAATTGCACAACAGTCTCAAGCTCGCAAATCGGCAGGAAATTTTATTTATTTTCATGTTTAATTTCTGGGCTAAATTGCTCTCGGGTATCAGTGAGTTAATACATATCAGGCCACCAATATGGACTAGAACACTATTGGCATTCATTTTCAGAATTCTTTATTTTGCGCGTTTGCGAGTCTGATTGCATATCGGACCCCTGAACCTAATTGATTTGACATGTTACCTCTATTTTACTGCATTTTCTATTGGCTGATTCGAAATGGGTGGTTACGGGCTTGCTTAATTAATCATGTTCCCGCCCTGAACTGCTTTGAACCAAGGATTGGTTTACGGTTTCGTCTTTGGGACAATAACTTGTGGTCTTGAGCAAATGAATAGCATCGTAATCAGAGACGAACGGGAGCCCACAACACACCAGCAGACATTCTGCCGTCTGCGATCGAGTTGCGGGCTTGGAATTGAATGTGGCTCATTGTCTGTCCAGTCTAGGTTCTGCTTCAGACTGAGTATGCTCGGTAAAGGTGGGAGAGACTATGATGGCTCATGCACAATCCTTGGGGAGGTGACAATAGTGCTTTTATCTCTTTGTAGGCCCTGTTGGTGGAGCTATTAATATTATGGGGTGGGGCACTGACATCAGCCTAGGCTGTTTCCAAACTCCATTATAGTCCAGCACGAAGGCAGAACTGGCCACATATCAGATAGACACAGGTAGGAGGAGATACCCAACTCTGTTTGAGGAGAAAACTGCCAGCTTCAAACTTAAGAAAACATGTTACCTTTAATGTATCTTAAACTGAATATTGTTTTTAATAACCTATACCAAGAAAACAAGCATATGAACTTTACATGTAAAGCAGTACAATGGTCTTATAAGAATAAATAAATCATTGGTGACCATATGAATATGAAAGATATGGATGCATGTATGTGCATGAATGCTTTCATGCATCTTAGTGGTAAACAACTGTTGGAAAGTTGTACTTGACCATCCTCTGGTATTAGAAGCTTTTGTTGCAGCGAGACACACACATTCCCTCATCTCTGTTTGAAGTTCCAGGATAAACAAGCTCCTTCATTGCTCTAATAAATGAAAAGTTGGATGATTTAATGTTTTGCTCAATTACAACATTACTCTATGAGAACAAGTACAGAAGTAGATAGCTCTAAAACTACTGCTGATGATCAGCTTCTGATAGGCTACAGGTACTACTGGTTAAAACAGAGATATATTGACTAAATGGATTAGGTTGACATTTGTTCAATTACATTATTATTATTACTAGTATTATTGTGTATGTGTCATTCAGTCATGTCCAACTCTCCATGACCTCATAGACTACAACAGACCGTGCTGATCCACTTGGTTTTCATGGCACAGATACTGGAGTGGGTTGCCAGTTTCTTCTCCAGTGGGTCACAGCATACAGCTCCTGGTATTCCTAGGTGGTCTCCAAACCAAGTACTGATCAAGCCCAATGCTGCATGGTTTCAGGGTGGTGTGACCTCTTGGTTCCCTGACTGAATCAAACCCAGGTTGCAGCGGTGAAAGCACCAAATCATAACCACTGGACCACCAGGGAACCCTACTATTATTATTACTATGCCTTATTTATACAGCACCAACATATTCCATAATGCTTTAATAATCCCATATTCAAAGGATTCAAATTCATTGATTTTCTGTAAGAACCACTGAATCCTAAGTTATTGCAGAAAGTAATAATAAAAAAACAAATTCATTAAAATTATAAATCCTAAGAGAAAGCTTCATAAAATTGACATAGAAGTTAGAATTATTTTAAGTATAAGTTAAACTAAAGATCCACCCACTAAGCTAATCATTTTTAAAACAGCAAACAGGTAAAACTGACAGTGCTTTCAACAGTATTAATAAAATTCTCATTACTTTAAATCCCTCTTGAAGGTAGCAGACAAAATCATCTGAGAAATGTAGACATATAAAGGTTGTGAGGCTATTTTTTTATTCATCTTTCTAAAATCATTTTGCCATTATCAAGTTTCATTATTCAAAATACCATGTAGCAAAAAATAAAAGATCCCAATTGCCCTATAAGTCTGGGTGGCATTTCCATGTGTTGGAATAGTTTTGTGATCATCGAGTTCTGTCACTATTTTGAAGCAGAAAAGGAGTTCCAAGGCTGAATTGGTTTAGGAAACACTGTGTTATATATCATTTAGTTCGTTAAATATGACCAGCAGGTTGCAAACTAGAATGAACAGGCACGCAATTACAAACCGTGACATAGGAAATTGCTGCACTCTAGTTTAGACACCACTTTTACAGCCTAATCACTCAATAAAAGATCTTCAAATCTGGATCCTGAAGAGAGATTTTAAAAGCACTCAAGGAAGCAAGACTTTTGAACTCAAGAATAATTACCACTAGAGAACGAGGATTGAATTCTTCCTACTCCTCCCAAATTCTCTTCTGCTGTCTATACATTTGCCACTCTAATCTATTCTTTTCAACTATTTATTGCCGTTTGTTTATTTTCCTTTTTTACTTCCATGCTTTCACTATTGATTTTCAGATTGCTATCTTTATTTGTACATCTGTATTCTATTCGAACAGTATAATAAACCCTTCAGTATTTAGTGGTAGCCTTTTTTTTTTATGAAATTAACAATTCATGATATGATATAGCATTCTCTAGTTAAATTAGGTCAAAGGCTTGTACTGATTACTGATTTCAGACTAAATAAAAATATTTAAATGCTGAATCTTTCTTTTCTTGACTCTTACAGCATTTATTCAGTGACTATTGCCATTGAATGATTGCTGCTGATCCCAGACATATTGCTATAGACCAGTGGTTCCCAAACCTCTCCTCAGGGCTCTCCAGACAGGATGGTTTTTTTTAATGTAACACTGTGTAAGGCTATTCATATTCAACAGGCCATGGAGCCTTTAATTTTTAATTTTGTTACATTGAAATCCCGACCTGTCTGGGGAGCCCAGGTTTAGGAACCACTGCTATAGACTATTATTATTATTATTTTATTTGTAATGCGCCAACATATTCTGTAGTGCTATACAGGGGTTAAAAATAGGGCAAAATACATTAATAAGAAGTTCAAAGAATGGAGGGCCCTGTTTTGAGCTTATGTAGAAAGTGATTTTCCCCAAAGCACCATACAAGACTGGAAACTCTCCATTTACAATCTAAAATAAAAATAGGGGATGTAAACAATGCAAATCTTTCCAAAGCCATCCAGCAACTAAAAGGTGACAATAATATCCACAAATGCAAGTTTTCAGATTAAATATCACAGACTTTTGACACTTTAAGAACAAAGGATATTTGTTTATATTTATATTTTTGGGTACATCTTCATATTTCTGAGATAATATTCTTGAGCTTATCATTCAGATGACAAAAGGAACAATTTACTACATATTCTAATAGCTGCCCAGTGATTCATATCAGCTGTATGGAAACAGATCCAGGATACATCTGAACAAGTAAAACATATGATTAGGAAGTTATGATGATGGCAAATACAAAACCAACATCAAAATAATTCTGTTATGGATGGCAAGGACAGAATTCAATGTATTTGTGTCATTCAGTTGTGTTCGACTCTCCATGATATTCATGGCAGAATTACTGGAGTGGGTTGCCAGTAGCTTCTCCAGTGGGCCACAGCATACAGCTCTTGGTATTCCAGTGGGCCACAGCATACAGCTCTTGGTATTCCAGTGGGCCACAGCATACAGCTCCTGGTATTCCTAGGTGTTCTCCCATCCAGGGACTGACTAGGCCCAACCCTGCTTGGCTTCAGGGTGTTTGACCTCTTGGTTCCCCTGACTGGAATCAAACCCAGATTGCAGTGGTGAAAGCACCGAATCCTAATCACTGAACCACCAAGAGAACTTGCAGTTAAAGGGCCACTATGTTGTCTTTTTTCTGCATTGTCTTTTGAATAAATAAAGATGATAATGGTCAAAATGTTTTTGGAAAAAATAATAAACACAACATTTTGTTATTATGTTATAATGCACCAATTTTGTTTTCTTGCCTATTTCTGCCTATTTCTCTAGAGTGTTTCCTTGCCTTCCCTTTAGTGTTGTTGGAAGTACTGGCAATACCAAATTCAGTTTGTGCAGACAAAAATAGTACATTTTAACAATATGACCACAACAAACCTATCAAGTATTTTAACGGTCTAAGGGCAGCAATACAAAGTATAGACTGGTACAGAGAACTGATTGGTAAAAATACTGAACATAAATGGACAACATTTAAATCCTTACTAAATATACATACACATCGGCATATACCGTGTGGGAATAAAAGTAAAATGAGTAAATCCCATCCCATGTGGCTTAACAATGATTTAAAGATCAAGATACAGAGTAAAAAACAGTCATTTAAATTATAGAAACAAGAGGGGACAGAGACTGCTTTATGGGAGTACAAGGAAATCAACAAGGCTTGCAAAAGGGCTATTAGACTGGCTAAAATAGAAAATAAAAAATTAATTGCAAAAGAGAGTAAGACTAACCCTAAAATATTTTTTTTTATATATATTAATGGCAAGGAAGGAAGCTATAGGAACATTACAATGTGACACAGGCCATCTGAAAATTAGTGACCAGGAAAAGGCAGATGAGCTAAATAGGTTCTTTTCTTCGGTATACACAAGGGAGGTACCAGTGGTTGGGACACTGCTGCATAATGGGGCTACACTACCTTTGTCCAATAATTGGTTAACGCAGGAAGTAATCCAAAAGAGGTTGGAAAAAATAAATGTTAAATAAGCCCCGGGTGCTGATGGATTACATCCAAGGGTACTAAGGGATCTGGGTTCTGTAATAGCCAAACCATTATATTTAATTTTTCAAGATTCACTCAACACAGGGTCTCTACCAGATGACTGGAGAAAAGCAGATGTGATATCTATATTGAAAAAGGAAGCAAGAGCAAATCCAGGGAATAATAGACCAGTGAGCCTCACTTCTGTAGTGGGGAAGCTTTTAGAATGGTTAATAAGCGATAATATACAAGAATATGTCTATTTGAACAGGATTATAAGTAGGAGTCAACATGGATTAATGAGGGATAGGTCATGTCAAACAAGTCTAATTAGTTTCTATGAGGAGGTTATCAGGAACCCGGAACAAGGCAATGTGGATGTAGTCTTTTTGGATTTTGCAAAGGCTTTTGATACAGTACCACATGGGAGACTTTTGTGCAAACTAAGAGATACATGAATTGCAGTAAATATCTGCTCATGGATTGAGAGCTGGCTAAAAGACAGGAAGCAAAGGGTTGTTGTAAATGGAACATACACTGATTCGACTAATGTGGTAAGTGGGGTTCCTCAGGGTTCAGTATTAGGTCCTCTCCTTTTTAACATATTTATTAATGACTTAGAGGTGGGACTGGAAAGTAGTGTCTCCATTTTCGCTGATGACACAAAGTTGTACAAGGTAATTAAATCAGATAATGATGTGCTTTCCCTCCAAAGGGATTTACATAAAATTGAAGAATGGGCATCTAAATGGCAGATGAGATTTAATATGAATAAATGAAAAGTTATGCATCTGGGAAGGAAAACTAGCCATGCAAATTATAATGGAGCAAATATAGGGATATCAGATATTGGAAGGGACCTGGGAGTGCTTGTGGGCAACCACCTAGGTAACAGTGCTCAAAGCCAAGCAGCAGCTGCAAAGGCAAATAAAATATTAGCATGTATTAAGAAGGGCATAGAAGCAAGGGAAACAAATACAATTCTGCCAATATAAAATCGCTAGTACACCCTCATTTGGAATATGGAGTACAATTTTGGGCACCACTTCATAAAAAGGACATTTTAGAGCTGGAAAAGGTACAGAGGAGGGTAACAAAACTAATAAGGGGCCTGGAGGGGCTAAGTTATGAAGAAAGAGACACCAAATTAAACTTATTTTCTCTAGAAAAAAGGTGTCTAAGAGGAGATAGGATTACCTTATATAAATACATCCAGGGTCAGTATAAAGATTTGTCAAGGGAGTTTTTTGTGCCAAGAGGTTTTCAGCTGACAAGAGGACATCCCTTGAGGTTAGAAGTAAAAAGATTCCACCTTAAAGAAAGAAAAGGGTACTTCACAGTAAGGGTGGTTAATCTGTTGAATTCTCTACCAGAGGAGGTGGTGACAGCGGATTCGATAGATAACTTTAAAAGGAGACTGGATTTATTTCTAATTAAAAAGGTAATTCAAGGTTATCCAGGATAATTAGAGAGAGAGTATTGATCCAGGGAGAAATCCGATCGCCAGTATCTGGGGTCAGAAAGGAATTATTATTTTTTTCCCTTTGAGACGATTGGCTAAGTTTTACTTGGGTTTTTTTGTTTTCTGTTTGCCTTCCTCTGGATTAATTAATAATTTAAAAAATAAATAAAATAAATAATTAACAACAACAATCAACAAGGAGCGAGTTGCAATAGTCAAGTTGAGAGATGATACGAGTGTATTAGGATTTTAGTTGTGTCTTGTTGTGTAAGATAGTGGCGAATTCTGCAGACGTTTTTTAGATGGAGAAGACAAGATTTTGTTAGTGACTGTATGTGAGGGATGTAAGACAGGGCGGGTCCAGTAGAACCCCAAGGCAATGGGATTCGGAGGAGGGAGTGATGATGTTGTTGTTGACAGTGAGACAGATTTGAAACATTGACGCTGTGGTAGAGGGAGGGAAGATTAGGAGTCCAGTCTTAGACATGTTGAGTTTTGAGATAGTAGGTGGACATCCAAAAGGATATACTAGAGAGGCAGTTAGAGACGTGTGTTAGAAGAGAAAGGGATAGATCTGGTGTAGAGAGGTAGATTTGAGTGTCATTTGCATAGAGATGATACTGAAGCCCAAAAGAGTTTATTAGGGTACCAAGTGAGGATGTGTAGATGGAGAAGAGGAGGGGGCCAAGGACTGATCCTTGGGGTATGCCAACAGACAGGGGGTGAGGAGAAGAAGAGGTGCCAGAGAAGGAGACACTGAATGATCGATTTTGTAGGTATGATGAGAACCACGAGAGAGCAGTGTCTCGAATACCGAGGGAGGACAGGATATGGAGTAGAAGTGGATGGTCGACTGTGTCAAAGGCAGCAGAGAGATCTAGAAGGAGTAGAATGGACAAGGGACCTTTTGACTTAGCGGAGACCAAGTCATTGATGACTTTTGCGAGAGCTGTCTCAGTGGAATGTTGGGGCCAGAAGCCGGATTGGGGTGTCAAGGTGTCAAGAAGGAAGTTAGAAGAAATAACGCTGCTAAGGCGGTTGTAGACGAGTCGCTCCAGCAGTTTGGAATCCAGGGGAAGTAGAGAGTACGGGGGGTAGTTAGATGCAACATCAGAGTCAGATTAGGATTATCTGAGGGTAGGTGTGATTATGGCATATTTTAGAGAAGATGGAAACATGCCATTATTTAGGGAAAGGTTGAAAATATGTGCTGGGTCAAAGCAGTTTAAATTGGCTGTGGGCTTGGGGAAGGGAGAAGACTGGGTCTTGTTGGTTAGTTGAGGGGGTGCAGTGTGTGAGCCACTATGAGAGGATAGTTCATTGCTGATGTTTTTAATTTTATGCATAAAATGGTTGGCAAAGTCTTCAACCTTGAGAGAAGGAGCGATGGGAGGAGGTGGGGGCAGAGGAGAGTATTGAAAGTGTCGAAAAGACGTTTGGGGTTGCAGGACAGGGTTGATATCAGTAATGTGAAGTAGTGCTCATTGGCGAGGTTGAGGGCAGATGAATAGGAGCGTAACATAAACTTGTAGTGGAGGAAATCTGCTGAAGTGTGTGATTTCCTCCATAGTCGTTCAGCAGTGCGGAAGCACCTATGGATGTATCGTGTTTGTGTCGTGTGCCATGGTTGTAGATGAGAGCGAGGGCGTCTGCGCGTGGTTCTGGGGGCAAGGGTGGAAGACAGAGTAGCGTTGTAGTGTGAGGTGGCAGTGTCAGGGTAGTTGAGGTTGGAGAAGGGGTTAGATAATAGTGGAGAGCTGCGCAGGGTCAAGTGCTAGCAGGTTACTGTGGGTGATGATGGCAGGGGTTGAAGAAGGGTGGTGAGAGAAAGATGTGGTGAGGTTGAAGGTGAGGAAGTGATGGTCAGATAGAGGGAGTGGGTAAAAATGCTATGAATATAGAAGATTTATGCAATAGCCAATTTTACACCTACAAGGAAATCTGAGTGCTATACTTCCAATCCATCGAGGCGAGTTGGTTTTCCATGGGATTCTATCAATCCAAAGACATATTACTACGTTTTTATTAAAACTATTTTCATAATTGTACACAAAACAGCAGTCTATAACCTTATATGTATCCTTTTTTCTTTAGTGCATGTAGATATTTTATTTGTTTTATTTGTTATCAAAAATGTGTACTTCATATCAAATCATAAGGAATATTATTATTTTTACAGCTTGAAGTGCCTGTGATTTTATCTGGTGCTTTTCAGCTGTCAAAGCACTTCTTGACAAATAATGTGTTCAAATACAAATAATACTTACATATTTTGTAAAGCTTCTTTGTTGCTGGGTGCATATATATATATATATATATATATATACTGTATATAAAAAAAATATATATATATGTATATATATATATATATATATATATATTCTAAATTGAAAAAAGGTAAAGTGGTTGTGAACCTGCTTAGTTATTTCATTGAATATTACAAACACTATATATATTGTATTTCTAGCATCAGATTAAAATATCTATTACAAACACTATATATATTGTATATCTAGCATCAAATTTAAATATCTATTATCTAAGCAGGTTCACAACCATTTGATTTATTTCAATTTAGAACAAAAATTATATATATATATATATATATATATGTGTGTGTGTGTGTATCCAACAACATATGCTTTACAAAATATGTAAGTGTATTATTTCTATCTATGTATATTTGAAAGAAGTGCTTTGACAGTTGAAAATAACCAGACAAAATCACAAGCACTTCACTGTGTAAAAAAATCATATTCAATAATATTCCTTCATAGATTCAATATGGAGTACACATTTTAAATTACAACTTATTGGGACACTCAGTGACAAAACAAATAAAATGTCTACATGCACCAAAGAAAAGGGAAAACATATAAGGTATGTATATATAGTATTTGTAAAATCAATAAAATATCTAAGCATGTTCAAAGCCACTTGATTTATTTCAGTTTAGAAAAGAAAAACATCCTACTAGAAATTAGATTGTAAGAGGAAAACATTTGATTTCAATTAGGAGAAATGCAGTTCAAGTTTGAATTTATATCAATATTGTTGTTTTTATGGAATGGTTTAGATCTGTGGTAGTCAACCTGGTCCCTACTGTCCACTAGTGACAAGTGATGTCACACGCCAGAGACCCACAGTACCACGCTTGGCTGGTTGGAGAGCTGGTGACAGAGCCTATGGACAGCAGTCAGGACTGGATTCCTATCTAGTAAATAAAGGGCGATACATAGCTAGGGTCATATGATTTATGTAAACAGAGAGAGAGGGTAAATTGAGTCACTGCAACACCGGTGGGCGATAAGGGAATTTCACCATCAAAAGTGGGCTGTAGATATTAAAAGGTTGACAACCCCTGGTTTAGATATTATTAAGAGTTAAACGGTCATTGTAGTTTCCATGCAGTTTTTTTATTTAGTAGCTGATAAAATGTCAAAAAAATCAGTATTGAAAGAATATAAATTGAGTCTAGCTTTTAAAATTGATATTTGAAATTCATTGAAAACAGTTCAGCTGCTTCTCTCCACCCCATAGCAGAAGTTCATGGTTTCAGGGTGGATTTGCTCATGCTGCCGTCCAAATTTTTTAGTGACTTCTAGGTTTGATTGTGGCCACTGCATGGAGAAAGTCAGATAACGACTCATATAAGGACAGCCTACTGGGCAGATCATCTCCCACCACTTGATAGGAACATTATCTACCTGCTGAAGTCTCAAACACTAGTTTCAGTTCTGTTGAATTTCTAACTGAATTTTTTTGTCTGACAATTACAGTGCTCCTTTAAGAGATGCTATTAGGTGATGTACCATCAACATGAGGGACTAGGGCAGTCTGCAAAAAGGCTCTCCCATGTTCTAGCTAAATCATACATTTCTGTCTACTATCTCTCCACTTATTACTCTTTTTTTTTTACACTGTTACTCTCATTTGTTTATTTATTTATTTACCACCTCCTGCACACTAAGGCCCTCATTCAATTGCAATTTGGCCAATTGAATAGGGGTCTAAATTAGCACATAACATATATTTTTTAATAAGTTTTTAGTTAGTGAAGACCTTGATTTAGGATAGAAGTTCACTAACTAAAAACTTCTGTAAAAAAATATGTTATGTGCTTATTTAGACCCCTATTCAATTGGCCAAATCGCAATTGAATGAGGCCCTAAGAGTGGGTCAGAAAACATGTTTAGGACAGCAATGCCATTAAACCTGGCCCAGTTTAAATGTAATACTCATATTCAGTATAAACACAACTGTGCTTGAACATAAAATTCGATTGTCCAATTCGTAAATTTATACACACTTAAAACTGCTCTTAATATTGCCACATATTCTATTAGCTACTTGCAATCAGATTACGAGTTACCCGCTTTTTCAAACACTTATTATAGCTGTAACCCACAAAAATGCAATTAAATTTGATATATTATTTTTTAAATGCTATTTCTGAGTAATATTGTTACTGGGACTCAAGGGGTTAATACATATCATGAAAATTCACATGGACTAGAACAGATGCTCTAATGCATTTTATAGAATGCTAGATTGCTTGATTACGAGCCAGCACATATTACCTATTGGCACTAATTATTTCTTAGCCTCTGATTGCAGATTACGTGTAACTTCCATGTTTTACAGACATCATGATGACGGTCTCATTTACTATTGGCTGTAAATTACGGGCTTGCTTAAATATTGTATATTGTATTGTATATATGATCATGCACCCTGAAACCCTACATAAAAACGCAATAGAATACATCTAAACATTTAGAGAAAAAACACCTGCTGCCAAATGTACAAGTTTGAGGCATTTGATTGCCTTTCATAGAATAGGGCATATAGTCCTTAATACATGTCAGTTACTCCTGAATGTGCACTTTGCATATTATTGTGTAAGAATGGGAGCCAAGGTAAATGGAAGAGAGATCCTGCTGTAATAATGTTACTACAGAAAACAGTATAGATTAGTCTACGTGTACATGATAAATTGAAGGGAAAAAAATCTGCTGAAGTAAGAGGTTCAGGTTGACAAGTATTTAATTTATTTGCTTAAAAATCCCAGGAGCGACATTATCAAGAAGGAAGTTGTTGGTGCTGTGGGCTGGCAAAAGCTGATTGGATTAGGGGAAGAGCAAGGAAATATAACCCAAAGATTTCATAAGTAAGTTTTTGTCAGTTGTGCATGGGTGCGGCATTCGCCTTAAGTGGGAGCTCATTGGTATGGAAGGTATCCGGTCCTGGTGGGTCCCGGAGGTCCTTTGGGCACAGGGTTCCATTGGGCCTCTGGGAAGGTGAGCAGGCGAGTGTACAGCTACCTATTGTGTTCTGGTTGTATATATATGTGTTATCATACATTATGATAATAAAGCTGTGGCCTGGTTATACCCCAGTCAATGTCTTGTGTCGATATTGGGTTGGGTTATGTAACTGTTCACGTACCTTGTCACATATGCCTAGGTAAAAAAAAATCAATTTTCTTAGTGGAATGATGCTGAGCTCATCGTCCTGGATATACAGTGCCTTACGAAAGAATTCCCCCCCCCCCCCCCCCCCCCCTTGGCATTTTTCGTGTTTTGTTGCCTCGCTAACTGGAATTAACATGTTGTTTGAGGATTTGCATCATTTAATTTACAGAACATGCCCACAACTTTGAAGATGTTTTCTTTTTTTTATTGTAAAGCAGACAACAAATATGACAAAATAACAGAAAAAGTCAATGTGCATAACTATTCCCCCCCCTAAAGTCAATACTTTGTAGAGCCACCTTTTGCAGCAATCACAGCTCCAAGTCCCTTTGGATAAGTCTCTATTAGCTTGCCACATCTTACCACTGGGATTTTTGCCCATTCCTCCTTGCAAAACTGCTCGGGCTCCTTCAAGTTGGATGGTTTGCGCTTGTGAACAGCAATCTTTAACTCTGACCACAGATTTTCTATTGGATTGAGGTCTGGGCTTTGACTTTGGCCATTCCAACACATTTACATGTTTTTCCTTAAACCACTCAAGGGTTGCTTTAGAAGTGTGTCCTGCTGGAAGGTGAACCTCCGTCCTAGCCTCAAATCACGCACAGAGTGGTACAGGTTTTGCTCAAGAATATCCCTGAATTTAGCACCATCCATCTTTCCCTCAACTCTGACCAGTTTCCCAGTCTCGGCTGCTGAAAAACATCCTTTGTGTCCTTTGGGTGATGTGATGTGTTGGGTTTGCTCCAGACATAGCATTTTCTTTAATGGCCGAAAAAAGTAAAATTTTAGTCTTATCAGACCAGAGCACCTTCCTACATACATTCTGGGAGCCTCCCACATGCCTTTTCACAAACTCAAAATGTGCCATTTTTTGCTGAAAGTAATGGCTTTCTTCTGGCCACTCTGCCATAAAGCCCAACTCTATGGAGTGTACGGCTTATTGTCGTCCTATGTACAGATACTCCAGTGTCTGCTGTGGAACTCTGCAGCTCCTCCAGGTTTATCTTAGGTCTCTGTGCTGCCACTCTGATTAATGCCCTCCTTGCCCGGTCCGTGAGTTTTGGGGGGGCGGCCGTCTCTTGGCAGGTTTGCTGTTGTGCCATGTTATTTCCATTTGGTTATGATAGATTTGATGGTGCTACTGGGGATTAAAGATTTGGATATTTTTTTTTTATAACCTAACCCTGACTTGTACTTCTCAACAACATTGTCCCTTACTTGTTTGGAGAGTTCCTTGGTCTTCGTGGCAGTGTTTGGTTAGTGGTGCCTCTTGCTTAGGTGTCGCAGCCTCTGGGGCCTTTCAAAAAAGGTGTGTATATGAAATGACAGATCATGTGACACTTAGATTACACACAGGTGGACATCATTTAACTAATTATGTGACTTCTGAAGGAAATTGGTTGCACCAGAGCTTTTTATGGGCTTCATATCAAAGGGGGTGAATACATACACCCATGCCAATTAAAAAAAAAAAATAGTTTTATGTATCTATTTTTTTCATTTCACTTCACCAACTTAGACTATTGTGTTCTGATCCATAACATATAATTCAGATTAACAAAACATTGAACTTAAGGCTGTAATGTAACAAAATAAGTAAAAAGTCAAGGGGGGTGAATACTTTTGCAAGGCACTGTAAGCTTGTATAATGGGTCACACATTACCAGACAAGCTATATATTAATGATAATAATACACTAATAAATTAGCCTAGGTTGGACAGACATGTTATTGGTAGTTTTGAAATAATATTATTATTTTCCTTTATAAAGCACCAAAATATTCCATAAAGCTAAGTACAGGGGATGCAGTGAGTATATAAGACAAAAGTGACAAAAGTTGCTTGCTGGTAGAGAAGGTGTAGAGGGCCCTGATGTCGTAAGAGCTTACAATCTAATATATAAACAAAGTGCAGAGGCTGTGTAAACTCAATATTTCAACTGTAAGAATAGAAAACAACTATTTTAAAAATTAGCAAATTGGCTACACCTCTATTAATCTTTTACCAACATTAAATTGGTGATTTAAGTATTGTATTTCCTAGTGTAAATTCGATTGGTGGGAGAGTTAATGGGTCCCCTCATTTTATTATATTTTTAACAAATTCCCCTTTGTGGTTTTTAAAGTGTCATAATAAAGGTTAAGCTTTATACTTGCTACAGTGAGAATTCAAATATAGTACTTTTGGTCGCAGGCAGTGTTAGTCTTTTTAGCACTTCCTTTTTGGAATTTTTGATGAAATGTTATGCAGACATGTAAACTTGACTTCTTATACTTCTTATCCTTGGAACTATCCTCTGTTAGTTAATTAACGTATGCAGGATTGTAAGTATCCCAACTCTAGTAACATTTATGAGTTTATTCAGGTTGTAACACATTATTATTATTATTACTAGCAACTTGCCCGTCAAAAAATGACGGCGATAGAATTGTAAGGCAGGTAATACTGTTTGGTACAGAAAGTACGTTTTTGGTTGTGTGAGTACCATCGGCCATCATTGCGAGCCTCGCGCTGAGAGCCTTTGGCAATCATTGCGAGCCTTGTGCTGAGCGCCTTTGGTGCTCATCGCGTGTCTCGCAATGAGCGCCTTTGGCGCTCATTGCAAGCCTATTGGTTGGTGTATGTTTGGTTATGAGAGCTCCTTTGGCGCTGATTGTAAGGTATGCGCTGATGGGCTTTTGGCGCGCATTGTGAACCTCTCCCCTGGTGTAGTTGTGGTTCTTTAAACACCGTTGGCGTTGCTTGTGAGGCTTGTGCATGATCGCCTTTATTGTTTATTGTGATTCTGTAAGTTTTGTATTTGGTTTTGTGTGTTTATGTATTTTTTTAGGTAAATTAATTAATTCTTAAAGTTATCAATTAATATACTTTACCTATTTGTAATTAATATATGCAGGAAGCAATATGCTGAAGAGCTAACAGCATACAATGTAGATTTGTACTGTTGGTGAGCTGAGGTGTAAGTGTCAGCAATGTGTGCAGTGTGTAGTGTAAATAGGCTGCGTGCGCAAGGGGAAGCCGTTTGTTAGCTGTGTAGTTCTGTATGTTGTAATGTTAATGTTATTAGTTTGCAGATAGTTTCGTAAAATGGCTGCGATTGTGTATGTGTTAGGCGGGTGTGGAGCATTTAGTGTGCTCCATAATAGTGTATTTAGTAGGTCGTACTGGTCTGTGTAAAAGTCGTATGTGCTTGGCTGTGTTTTGCATGCTTAGGGGTCGTGTAGCCTCATTTTCGTGTTTTTCGGCTGCCATTTTTTCTCTCGCTTAGGGGATTTTCGAGTGGTGAAAATCTTTAAATTCTATTAAAATTGGCGTGTAACCTCATTCCCAGACGTCCTGGCTGTCCCACCTTGCTGTGTGTGTATTTAGTTTTTATTTTATCTTGTATTTAGTGTGTTTTTTTGTGTTTTTCACTGTGTGTGTTGCGGCCGTAAATTTTTTGTTTTTGCGGCTCATATTTTTTTTTTCTCAGTGGCGGTTTTATTTTGTAGGTGTTACGGTCCATAATTTTTATAGGCAATTTTTTCAAAGTGCTACAGGTCTCGCACTTTGAATTGTGTTTTTGAGTTGTGTGTTGTGTAGTCCCCCGGATTGTAGGTATGATGCGCAAGGCGTGCGGGGTCCTAGGGATGAGCGCCTATGGCGCTCATCTCCACCAGTGCAGTGAGAGCCTTCGGCACTCCCTGCCTTAGGTCCTACAGGGTTGTAGGGATGAGCGCCTACGGCGCTCCTCTCCACCAGCACAGTAAGTGCCTTCGGCGCTCCCTGCCTAAGTCTTACAGTGTCGCAGGGATGAGTGCCTACGGCGCTGATCTCCAGCAGCACAAGGAGCGCCGCAGTTTCCCTGTTGCATTAGCAACAGATTTTTCCAAGCCCGGCTGCTGACAACTATATATGTGATTCCTTTACTTGTAGCGCGCCAACATATTCTGTAGTGCTATACAGGGGTAAGTTTGAGTCAAACACAATATTAACACAATGGAAACGAACGGAGGGCCCTGTATTTGAGCATAAAATCAAACGCACACAGTGCTTTTCCAAAACACTTGGTAAAACTCACAAACTTACAGACTAAGCGATACATTTGACAAGAGAGCAGGATTTTTAAGATAACCCTTTCTAACATTATTATCCTTTATTTATAACGCGCCAACATATTCCGTAGCGCAATACAGGGGTTAGGTACAAGTATAAACGATACCCCACCCACAATGAAAATAATGGAAGACCCTGTTATTGAGCTTTCAATCTGATATACACTGTGCTTTCCCTAAAGCACCTCACAAGATTAAAACTCGCAAACTTACATTCTAAAGGGTATGTGTGAGGTACAGGAGAGTGAGAGATGCATAGTGAATGAAGAGGCTAAAGATGATATGCTTTTTTGAATAGATGTGTTTTTAAAGAGATTTTGAAGGATCTGAGGCAGGCAGATAGTCTGGTGGTGCGAGGTAAAGAGTTCCAAAGAATAGGGGCAGCACGTGAAAAGTCTTGAAGACGGGAGTGAGAGGAGGTGATGAGAGAGGAGAAGAGAAGAAGGTCATTAGCAGAGCGAAGAGGGCGGGTGGGAGTGTATTTTGGGATGAGAGCAGAGATGTAGGAGGGGGCACTATTGTGGAGGGCTTTATATGTTAGGGTCATGATTTTGAATTGTATTCTAGACGCTATGGGAAGCCAGTGGAGTGCCTGACAGAGAGGTGCTGCAGACACTGATCGTTTAGTATGGTAGATGAGTCTAGCGGATGCATTCAAAATGGATTGGAGTGGAGACAGACGGGTGATAGGAAGGCCAGCAGGGAGAGAGTTGCAATAATCGAGGCGAGATATGATGAGAGCGTGAATAAGAATTTTAGTTGTGTCTTGTGTGAGGTAGTGGCGTATTTTGGATATGTTTTTTAGGTGAAAGTGACAAGATTTTGTGAGTGATTGGATGTGGGGAATGAAAGAGAGGGAAGGGTCTAGTAGGACCCCAAGACAGCGGGCCTGAGAGGTGGGAGTGATGATGGCATTGTCAACAGTGAGAGATATTTGTGGAGTGAAAGCTGTAGTAGAGGGTGGAAAAATAAGGAGCTCTGTCTTAGACATGTTGAGTTTGAGTTGACGGGCAGACATCCATGAGGATATGCTCGAGAGGCAATTGGCAACATGAGCTAGCAGAGAGGGGGATAGTTCAGGTGCAGAGATGTAGATTTGGGTGTCATCAGCATATAGATGATACTGAAATCCAAAAGATTGTATAAGGGCACCAAGGGAGGAGGTGTAGATGGAGAAAAGGAGGGGGCCTAGGACTGAGCCTTGGGGTACACCGACAGTTAGAGGGCGAGGAGATGAAGAGGTGCCAGAGAAGGAGACACTAAATGTTCGATTTTCTAGATAAGATGTGAACCAAGAGAGAGCAGTGTCACGGATGCCAAGAGAGTGGAGAATTTGGACAAGAAGAGGATGATCAACTGTGTCAAAGGCAGCAGAGAGATCCAGGAGAATTAGGATAGAGAAATGACCCTTTGATTTGGCGTTGAGCAGGTCATTAGTAACTTTTGTGAGAGCTGTCTCTGTAGAGTGTTGGGGCCGGAAGCCAGACTGGAAGGGATCAAGGAGGGAGTTGGAGGAAATGAATTGTGTAAGGCGAGTGTAGACGACACGCTCAAGTAGTTTAGAAGCCAAGGGAAGTAGAGAGATAGGGCGGTAATTAGATGGAGAAGCTGGATCAGATGTGGGTTTCTTAAGAATGGGTGTAATTGTGGCTTGTTTCAAAGGTGATGGAAACTTGCCAGTGTCTAAGGAAAGGTTGAATAGATGTGTGAGAGCTGGGATAAGTGTGGTAGAGAGGGGGGGATCAGCTGTGATGGAATAGGATCATGTGGACAAGTTGTGAGACGAGAGGTTGATAGAAGGTTAGCAACTTCATCCTCAGATACAGGGTTAAAGGAGTTTATAGTGGCAATAGGTTTGGGAAAGGGTGAGGGCAGACTGCTGTTTGTTTTTTGAGGAGAAGGTGTGATATGGCCGCGTTGAGAGGAGAGTTCATTATGAATATTTTCAATTTTACTATTAAAGTATTTTGCAAAATCTTCAGCTGTAAGAGAGGAAGGGGCGGGAGGTGGGGGAGGGCAGAGGAGAGTGTTAAGAGTGGAGAACAAATGTTTGGGTTTGGAGGCCAAATTTGATATTAACATTGTTGACATTCGATAATAAATAAGATTGGTTACTACTAATAGTTAATTCACTAACTTAAGTTATTAGTAGAAAAATATTTTGATGGACAAGCATTTCACTTTGTATATTTCATTGTATTACTTTAATCAATTATATAATGTCATGCTTAATATTTAATGATTGATTCATAAATAAGACACTAGATATTTTTTCTAGCGGGTTGTATGTTCACACCAGAGCCTTCTGGTCATCTGGTTGCCAAAGTGATGTATTCTTAACAAGAAGGCAGGGAAAGAATCTTAATGGGGTCCTAAAACCAGCTTAAACCAGTGCAAGACCAAGATTGACACGTGCATCTCAGTGTCTCTCCATATGGAGGAAGAGCATACTGCAGGGTTCACAGCACATCAAACAATACAATGACACCTGGAAGTATAAAAACTGACACAGCAGAAACAAACCATCACAGCTTGAATCAAAATGAAGGGCCACCCATTGGATCTGGAAACCCTAATTTGAGATGCAGACAAGTTTTTAGGTGCAACTGTGATGAGGTGAGGAAGTTGGAGACTCCCTGACCTGCTGTAAATAAACTGACACCTACATCTTTGTCTGGGGGGCCCTGAGGAGAGGGTTGGCAATCACTGAACACTATGGTCCTCATTCAATTGCAATTTTGGCAATTGAAGAGGGCTCTATATTAGCACATAACATATTTTTTGACAGAAGTTTTTAGTTATTGAAGACCTTGATTGTGGATAGAAGTTCAGTAACTAAAAAGTTCTGTATAAAAAATATGTTATGTGCTTATATAGAGCCTTATTCAATTAGTTAACTCGCAATTGAATGAGGCTCTATATATAGTGATAAGAGTGAAGTGCTGATGAAGTCTTGGTCACCTTTCCATGATCACCTTAGGGGCTCTTTTATTCATCTCTACAGACACCTTCCCTGTATAAATAAGTTTTAAGGGAGGAGCCCCAAGTTAATTTGCACTGGGATCCTCCATTTACTTGCTCCACCACGATTTTTTTCAGATACATCTATTTTATCAGATATTGTGCACATAGGTAATAAAGCTTTCAATGTAGGACATCATCCTTAACAAGTGAAATTGTTTGACAATTAATATAATAAGTCTTATTGAAATAACTGTTCCATTCTTCATATCACATATTATAATTGTCTAACTATGATTCGTCGTCACGCTGCGTAGTTCGTACGACTTAGATAAAGGATGCGGATTAACCGCGCAATGAGTAAAAAGACAGTACCGAGTATATTTTACTCGCGCAACATCGGATTTACCGCCTAAACCAACGCATTTGATGAAATATAAGTTGAAAGTTAAAAAAAGAAAAATTAAAAAAAAAAAATTTGTATTTATTTTAAGAAAATAAAAAAGGGACAAATATAGCGTCATGTTGTGTGGCAAACAAATTTCACAACATTTAACCGTCATTTGACCGTTTGACCATATTTACTGTTAAACCGTAGTACTTTAGCGGGCGCAGCGAGGTGAGCCGTTAAACCGTAGTACTTTGGCAATGAGCGGCGCAGAAAAAATGGCGGACGAACAAAACGAAAACGAGGCTACAGCACTATAACCACGGAAAGCACGTACCGATAATCCGCTAAGACGCATACCACACATTATCCGCCATTTTAGGATAATGCGGAAGTACACAGCTACGTTAACGGTTTCGGCTCGCGCACGCACACTATTACACTGCACACGTTCATCACGCTTACACAGCTGCTCCACACCACTAATGCTGCAGCAACACCAACACAGATTGCCAGCTCTTCAACACAATTCATAAAAATATGTAAATTAATTTATCAATTTGTATTCTATATTTCAGTAGTACACAGAAAACAACATTAGCTACCTTACAATTCCATATATATATTAATAGATAAAGCAACTTTTAAAACATACACATCTCATTGCCGTCATTTTTTGATGGGCAATACGCTAGTTATATAATAAGCTTTCATTTGTCTCCTGTGATATCACTGTGGCTTTCAGTACAGTCATTGTGAATTTGATGTTATCATTATCTTTACAATAATTGCCTTTTGGTGAACTAAATGAATAGTTATAAAAAGTACAGATCTGTAAAGTCATTGTTTAAATGTACTGTACTTTCACATTTGGCAAAAATGTACAAAATATTAATATAAAGTTTAGATATGTGAGAATCTTTGGGATGCTGAACTCCACCCTGGTCCTTTGGACTTGGTGGTAGGGTATAGCTGCAGTTGTGACCAACAGCCCTGTTCATGGCCCCTGCTTACTTTTTGAAAAAGTTTATACAGGAATCCAGTTAATATTTCACACCCGGAAAATTGGATCATGAGGGTGTGTGTTTGTCGTTATCAGTGGAGAGAGAGGTGTCAAGAGTTTTCTGAGGTTATCATGTGCTTTATTAAGGCTATGTATATGAAAAACTTAAGTTTAGGTAGAACTTACCCTTTAATTGCAGTAAAAAAAACTGATTCTAAAAATTGTAATTTCCTTATTCAGATGTTTAAAACATTTTTTTTCTGGTAGACATTGACTGGAATTGTAATATGATAAGTCGTATTTTGGATACATTTATTTTTACAACAGAATCTCCTCTAAGGTTGAGTCCACCTCAAATTAAAGCTATTTTTTTTATTGCTCAGAAAAAATAATTCACACTTTAACTGTACACAGTCTCAACATTTTATCAGGTCATTGTGCCATTTCTTCTGTACTTGGCATCATTACATTATTTCATTAACTCTAGTTTTCCGGAACTCTAGATTGTTTAATGCTTCTCCAAATCTTTCATCACACACAAAGATCAGGGCCACAAGTATGAAGAGATCTTGTAAAACTTTTGGAGATCACCGGTGGGCAACAATTCGCACTGGTGCTGAAAAAATGATATCCATGTGCTAATTGTATTCCTAGTACTGTGTAATCTACTGGCACCCTACAAATAAAATATTATAATAAGAATGACATCTGGAAAAGAATGGGAAACGCTCCAACCTACAGATGAAGGGAAAGGCTGTTTTTTTTTTTCAATGTAATGTTTTCTCACAAAAGATCATTTTTTTATCTCAACAAATTGAAAATGTGTTTATAGCGATAATTACTGCTTAAAGGGCAAGTTCCACCTAAAATTAAGCTTCTTTTATATGTGCAATCTCTCTTACAGAAATTAAATAAATGCATAAAAAAATGGAATTTGCAGAGTTTGCCATTTACTTCTCCATATTTGTGGTGAGCAGAAGCTGCAATTGTAATGGATGCTGGTCACTGACACTGACTTCTGAGAGACAACCAGACTGGAGTTGAGTTCTAAGCTGTGACAGTTTCATTCATTTTTCTGCTTTGCTCACATACAGAGGACTTATAGCTAAAAGACAAGTTCTACAACTTTTACACTGATATTTACATAGTTACATAGTAATTGAGCTTGAAAATAGACTTTAGTCCATCAAGTTCAACCTTTTTAGATCTCTCTGATCTGCAATATTATTATTACTTTTATTTGTTACGCGCCAACATATTCCATAGTGCTATACAGGTGAAAAGAAGAAGGAAAAATATAATTTTAACAAACTGCAAAAAATGGAGGGCCCTGTATTGAGCTTAGAATCTTTGTAGAAAGTGTTTTTTTCCCAAAGCACTCTACAAGATTTAAAACTCTCTACTTACAATCTAAAGGGGATGGAAGAGGCAGATAAGAAATAGCAAGGGTCAGGAGCAAGTGAAGTTTCATTAGGTAGGAGGGTATGCAAAGTTAGAATGTTTTTTTCATATAGAAGGAAAAGGAAAGCATCTGAGAAAGTAATTTGGATAGTGATTCTAGTATGTAATATGTTATCTGCCCCTAGTGGTCAGATAGTATAATCTGCGAGTGGGAGGTGAGGGGCCTTTGTTAGGAGGTATGTCCCAAGAAGCCAGCAGAAGAAAGAGAGAGAGGGAGAGGAGGTGGGATTTGGACTTGCAGAATTGTTTCTATTTATGAGCTTTAGAAGTGGGAGGAGATAGTAAATAGAGGAATGAGAGTCTCATGGGAGCATAAAAGAGGAGATTAGAGCATGGAAGGTGAGATGGTTATGTTGGAGACATGATGTGGAAAAGTTGAGAAGAGGAGCTTGAGGAAAAGACAGGATGTAATGAGGAAGGAACAGGCATGAGGAAACATTGTGTAATAGATTAATTAGGTATAGTTAGCAGGTGTTGCTAATTGATCAGCTGTAGGAAATTTGAGTGACTCAATAAATAAAGAGAAACAAGGTGTGGGAAGTGATTGTAGTTCCAGAGAGAGTGAGAGATGAGAGACTGAGGCATACAGGTATTGGAGAGACTGCAACAGAATATGAGAAGGATGGACAAATGTTATTTCACAGATAAGAAGCAATAAAACCAGGCTTTGGGGGTGGGGGAGCAGGCAATGTAAGGGGGGTTTCAGACAAATGCATAGGTATAGATTTGCTTAGTGAAAGTTTCTATCTCATCAGATATTATATCACAGAAACATGCATACAAATATTGATAATATTACATATTGTACAAGTTAAAATGGCTCCACGGTGTCTTTAGATACATTCAGCACAGCTTCAGACAGTGTATTTGATTGTAGTTCCAGAGAGAGTGAGAGAGGAGAGACTGAGGCCTATAGGTAGTGGAGAGACTTCAGCACAGCTTCAGACATTGTATTTGATTGTAGTTCCAAAGAGAGAGTGAGAGATGAGAGACTGAGGCCTATAGGTAGTGGAGAGACTTCAGCACAGCTTCGGACAGTGTATTTGATTGTAATTCCAGAGAGAGTGAGAGACTGAGGCCTACAGGTAGTGGAGAGACTTCAGCACAGCTTCGGACAGTGTATTTGATTGTAATTCCAGAGAGAGTGAGAGACTGAGGCCTACAGGTAGTGGAGAGACTTCAGCACAGCTTCAGACAGTGTATTTGATTGTAGTTCCAGAGAAAGTGAGAGAGGAGAGACAGGCCTATAGGTAGTGGAGAGACATATGCGGATATGCGGATTAGATGTTAATTGATCCAGATCCAAAAGAAAAAAAACAAACATTGAAATTTTGCCAACAATTCCTTCCTCACCACAAATACTGGCTATCTGATTCCTCCCTGAATCAATACTCCCTCTCTAATTATCCATGATAACCCTGAATGCCCTATTTACTCAAAAATATATCCAATGCCTTTTAAAAGTTATCTATAAATGAACTCTTTCATACAAAAGCAACTCGTGTTTAGTTAAAACGTTCCCTTTAAATGTTATGAATGCTAAACCAATGGTCCTTTAAATATATTATGCAGCATGTCAGCTCTTAGCAAATCTGTCCC
The DNA here is from genome assembly GCA_027410445.1 of Discoglossus pictus. NCBI lineage: Eukaryota > Metazoa > Chordata > Amphibia > Anura > Alytidae > Discoglossus > Discoglossus pictus. Next base: position 493,023,460 of record CM050163.1, read on the forward strand.
TGTTGGATTATCTTGAAATGGATAGTTTTAGTACATCTTAGTACATCTGGCCCAAGACTTTTAACCATTTCACATAAAGATTAGACTAGAGTTTTTTTTATGTAATCACAATGTAAAAAAAAATACAAAAATGGTGATTTAATAGAAGCCACTCTATCTACTTCTACTTGAAACTGAATGTAACTAGTGGAGAGCACTAAGTCACTGGCTGTTAAAGCAATTACTGCCACCTTCACCACCTTCAGAATATATATTGAGAAAAACCTAGAATAACCTAGCATGTGCATATCAGGGTGCTGTACAGTTACCTATAGAAAAGTTTATATTATGTCCTTAAACTGCATGGGTTAAAAAATCTGGCCTTCACATTCTAAAACACTTATTTTTTTCTTCCTAAGAAAGGGCGCGGTGCCTGACTTCATGTGTTCTGTAACACGTCTTGACATGTGACAGCAGATAATGCAGAACATTGACTTCTGATTGCGTAATTAAATGCTGAGGACACACACAGATGAGTGACAGATTTTCAGAAAAATGTTGATACATGTCTAAACAACAGACAGAACCTACACTGGGAAAGTAGTCTGAGGAATAAAAGTCGCCCAACAAGTTTGGGATTTAAGGTGCATCTATGGCGTCCTCTGCTCGGATATTTTCACACTTTGGCTGGTGTAATATGTGGCCCTTTCACACAATAGTAAGGGATATCAGCAGTGGCTTATAAAGTAGTTTTTAATCCACTGACACTTAAATGTATTTAAAGAGCAACTGAGGTCATTAGAAACTGATCTGCACCATCATACAGAGTTATCAAAATCACATAAAATATGTGTTAAAATATAATTTGAAGCTTTTTTTATTTTATTATAATTGTCTTAAAGAGTTTCCTATTAGCTTGTAAAACACTCTAACTGTATACGTCGTGTTGCCATAAATCTGGCTTGAATTGCAGGGTTTAATGAACTTATGGGGAAATTATCACTGATCCTGAAAGGGGTAAAAATTAAAATGTTCATTATTTTTATTATTATCGGTTATTTGTAAGTCCCCCCGCTAACATATTCTGTAGAGCTACAGAAGGGTTAAGATCAAGGCAAAAAAAAACAATAGCAATATTAACAAGTTAAAAAGGATGGAGGGCCCTATCTTTAAGATTAGAATCCAGTGTCCATAGTGCTTTCCCCAAAGCATCATGCAAGATTGAAAACTCTCAAACTTGGCACGCCGACCTCTGAGTGCACCAACACCAGCGCACCCGAAAACAGGCCGGGCAAAAATATTGCGGACGACAATTCTCTCCCTGGAGAATTTCAGTAGTCACCCCATGACAATTCCATGATGGCACCCCGACTTCTGTGCGCATCCTATACTGCAGAGCCAGGTGAATTGGCTCAATTGTGCAGTGGCACAATCATTGCACATTATAATAAATACTTGACATACAGAAGATGCTGTGTGTAACAGGAGACATTGGCCCCGTTACACTGGCTAGTTACACACAGCATCTTCTTTTTTTCATGTATTTATTATAATGTGCAATGCCAGTCTCTCTGATGGATACATATAGGGCATTACACCTCATTGTGCCACCTGGCTGGTATAGGATGCGCACAGAAGTTGGGGTGCCGTCATGGAGGAACTCATCTGTCAGAGAATTGTCGGGCGCAATATTGTTGCGTACCCTGTTTTCCGGCGCACCCTGTTGGTGCGTGCATTTTTCGGCGCTCACATTACAGAGCGCACGAGACGTGCGCTCAGAAGTCGTTCTACCCTCAAACTTACAATCGAAATCCTTATACATAGAGTGTCTAAATAACCTCAAAAAATAAGCTGACATTTTTTGTTGCAACAAGGAGAATGAATTGTCAATTGTAGGGACTTGTGATTTTTGGTCCTTACAGGACCTCCAAGTGAAGGAACCTCAACAAGCCAGATAACTTAGTGATATACTTTTAATTTAACCTAGGTGAAATTGGTAACATGTTTAACTCATTCTACACAAAAATTATAATTTACAATTTGAACTTGAAGTCTCCAGACATATTATCAGAAACCCTAAAAGGAATAGCTGCACATCACAAGCTAAAGAGTGACTATTAAGATGAAACAGGACAGAATTTTATTCTGAAATGTAATATTCTACCACTTCGAAACAGAATCATTAACCATTTAGAACACATCTTAAAAACAAGAGAGATTCTCCCAAGCGCTAAGGCTGATTTATTGGGATCTAAGAAATCCCAACAGCACCAGCTGATATACCTTTATTAAATGCCATTTAAATAAAATCTCTACTGATGCAGCTAAGGAACTTGATGCCCTGATAACCTGTTTTGAAGTACAACACAATATGTCACTTCTTTCAAAGGCCCTGGACCCAAATGGATTTTCTAGTATCACATATATAGTTGTGAGCGTACGGGCCGTTGCTCACGCTTGCGGGCAAGGGCCACAGTTGCTGGGATGGAGCGCTTGCGCGTAGCGAGGGCAAGGGCAAGGGCCTCAGTTGCTGGGATGGAGCGTGAGCCGCGGCCCTCGCATAGCGAGGGCTGCGGGCAAGGGCCTCAGTTCCACAGAAATGTGATCTAGACCCGGGGACCCGCGCCAGGCCCACAACCCACCACACAGGAGTCCACCAGCCACCCGGACAGGCCTCCGACACCCATGGAGGAGGCTGGGAACCCCGCCCCCAGGGAGAGGGCCGAGCCCGACATCCAGGGCCCCCAGAACACAGTGAGGGTCATGAGGAACACAGGAGAGGGAGAGGGGGAAAGGGTGGAAAGAGAGGGAGGGAGTGGGGGGAAGAGACACAGGGGGTTAGAGAGGGGGAAAGAGACACAGGAGAGGGAGTAGAGGGGGAAGAGACATAGGAGAGGGGGGAAAGACAGGGGAGGGAGAGGGTGTGGAAGAGACACAGGGGAGGAAGAGGGGGAGGAAAGAAAAACAGGGGAGGGAGGGGAAAATACATAGCGGAGGGAAAGGGCAAAAAGAGACACAGGGGAGGAAGAGGGTGGGGAAAGAGACACCTGGGAGGGAGAGGAGGGGGAAATGACACACAAGGGAGGGAGAGGAGGGGGAAATGAGACACAAGGGAGGGAGGGGATGGCAGAAATGAGACACAAAGGAGGGAGAGGAGGGGGGAAAGGAGACACAAGGGAGGGAGGGGAGGGGGAAAAGGAGACATAAGGGAGAGGAGGGGAAAAGGAGATACAAGGGAGGGAGAATAGGGGGAAAAGGAGACACAAGGGAGGGAGAGGAGGGGGGAAAGGAAACACAAGGGAGAGAGAGGAGGAAAGAAATAAGACACAAAGGAAAGATAGAGGAGGGGCGAAATGAGACACAAGGGAGGGAAAGGGTGGTAAATGAGACACAAGGGAGGGAAAGGAGGAGAAAAGGAGACACAAGGGAGGGAAATGAGGGGGAAAGGAGACACAGCAGCTCCCCACTCCAGCAACATCAAAACAGATTGCCAGCTCTTCAACACAATGCTTAAAAAAAGGTAAAGTATATTCATTTATTAATGTATTATATATTTCATTATTACACACCAAACAGCATTAGCTACCTTACAATTTCATTGCCGTCATTTTTTGATGGGCAATTCGCTAGTATATTATAAAACATTTGTAGAAATCCTAGAGACCCAATTGACGACGATGTTGATATACCATCTCTCATATCCAGATGACTCAATGCAAGAGGTCATTATCATTTTAATACATAAAGAGGATAGGGACCAATTTCAGTGCAGTAATTATTGTTAAATTTCCCTGATTAACATGGACAACAAAATTCTGAACAAAGTATTAAGATTTTGATTGAATTGCATTTAAACTCTCTGGTTTTATGGGATCAGATTGGCTTTATGCCAGGAAGGCAGGTCGGAAACAATACATTGGGGAATTATTTATCACATTTGGTATGCTAATATACAACAGAAAGAACTCCTGGTGTTGTCTTTCAATGCTGAAAACTTTTGATCGGGTCACTCAGGCCTTCATTCTATGTACTTTAGAAATGGGCATAGGGGAAAACTTTATATATATTGGATCAAGGCCCCATATGATTCACCTTTGGCCAGAACTTGTAAATCAATATGGAAACTCCCACATTCACAATCACTAATAACACAAGACAAGGCTGTCCCCTACCTCCTCTTTGCCCTTACATTAGAACTTCTACTGAACCTTATCAGACTAAACTCATCTATAAAAGGCCAAATAATTGGCAACAAAGACTACAAAATAGTGGCATATGCCGACGATCTAATAACATAGATTAATCCATTAATTGTATTACTCAGAGAATTAAAGAGTACAGGAAATTGTCAGAATTTAAAATGAATGTCAACAAATCAGAAATCATGGGTATTAATATACCGGCTTCTTATAAACCACACATACAACAATATTTCAAATATGTCTGAATAGGAGAAGGCTTCCAATATTTAGGAGTAACCTACTCCCCTAAAATTAAAAGTGTATCATGAATGACTATATAAAACGACTCTCTAATATTAAAAAAATCCTGGAGAACAAGCAGACATATGGCATATTGTGGATGAGAATAAATGCATTCAAAATGATTATACTTCCATGTATATGATACTATTATCAATTTTCTACCCTTTCCATTTATCAAACAGGATTAAAGTATTTTAAATGTAGCAATTAAATAACTTATGTGGCAAGGGAAAAGACCAAGGATTAGTAGGTACTAGCTAACTAGATCATGAAACGAAGGAAGGCTGGCTCTCCCTGATATTGAAAAGTATTTCTGGGCAGAAGAACTCACTATTCTTATTTAATTTTAACGTATCACTACAGTCAAGGAGGTTGATAGAAATAGAGACATCTCTCCTAGGAGATTAGTTTGGCTACAGTTCCTTCTCCGTTTCTGTTCTCTAATGGATTGATCATTTGCTGCTGGCCCAGATTGTTACTGACCTTGTTGGATTTCTGCTGGCCCCTGATCTTTGGCGTGTCTGACCATTCTTTACCTGTGTCATTGGACTTGCCGTTCTCTGGTATTTCACTCCTGACTGGTTTTTACCTGAACAGTTCTGCTAAAACCTATATAATAGAGAACATAAATTTAATAAGATCTTCACCCAATACTTATAGTATGGCTAACAATTTCCAAGACAAACCACTATAGCGGGCATTACCCAATTGGCCCAAAACCTCCAGCCTCCTTTCCTTTCCCTGATACCTACACCCTTATTAAATTGTGATTCGGCCAATTGAATAGGGCTCTATATAAGCACAGAGCATATTATTTTACGGAAGTTTTTTATTTAGTGAACTTCTATCCAAACACTTCTGTAAAAAAATATGCTCTGTGCATATATAGAGCCCTTTTCAATGGGCGAATCACAATTTAATACGGCTGCTAGTCTTTATTGGATTATTTGGCTAAAAGGTTCTAAATTGGAATCTGTTTATAATCTATAACACAGGGTATATAATTGTAATATAAATGATATGGTGATGATAGTTTCACTCTGGATACTCTGCAGTAGTCATTGTTAAAAAAAAACAACAACAACAAAAACGGTGAAAATTAAATCTTTTTCTTCCACTTGGTTTTCAGTGCTCTGTTTGTTTATGTACAGCAATATTTATGAACTCTGTGTCCTATTTAAGGACCATATTAGTCTCATACTATACCAAACCAATACTCTTTTCCAAATGTTACAAATTTTTCCCTAACTACACATTGATTCACATAAAAGCCACAGAAATAAAAATATCTGCATGAAAAAAAAAAACATTTTAACAGGGGTGTGTAGACTTTTTATATCCCCTGTGTATATATATATATATATATATATATATATATATATATATATATATATATATAGTGGATATAAAAAGTCTACACACCCCTGTTAAAATGTCAGGTTTCTGTGCTGTAAAAAAATTAGACAAAGATAAATCATTTCAGAACTTTTTCCACCTTTAATGTGACCTATAAACTGTACAACGAAAATTGAAAAACAAACTGAAATCTTTTAGGTAGAGGGAAGAAAAAATATAAAAATAAAATAATATGGTTGCATAAGTATGCACACCCTTAAACTAATACTTTGTTGAAGCACCTTTTGATTTTATTACAGCACTCAGTCTTTTTGGGTATGAGTCTATCAGCATGGCACATTTTGACTTGGCAAGATTTGCCCACTCTTCTTTGCAAAAACACTCCAAATCTGTCAGATTGCGAGGGCATCTCCTGTGCACAGCCCTCTTCAGATCACCCCACAGATTTTCAATCGGATTCAGGTCTGGGCTCTGGCTGGGCCATTCCAAAACTTTAATCTTCTTCTGGTGAAGCCATTCCTTTGTTGGTTTGGATGCATGCTTTGGGTCGTTGTCATGCTGAAAGATGAAGTTTCTCTTCATGTTCAGCTTTCTAGCAGAAGCCTAAAGGTTTTGTGCCAATATCGACTGGTATTTGGAATTGTTCATAATTCCCTCTATCTTAACTAAGGCCCAGTTCCAGCTGAAGAAAAACAGCCCCAAAGCATGATGCTGCCACCACCATGCTTCACTGTGGGTATGGTGTTCTTTTGGTGATGTGCAGTGTTGTTTTTGCGCCCACCATATCTTTTGGAATTATGGCCAAAAAGTTCAACCTTGGTTTCATCAGACCATTTCCCACATGCAACACCTTTTCCCACATGCTTTTGGGAGACTTCAGATGTGTTTTAGCAAAATGTAGGCTGGCTTGGATGTTTTTCTTCGTAAGAAAAAGCTTTCGACTTGCCACTCTATCCCATAGCCCAGACATATGAAGAATACGGGAGATTGTTGTCACATGTACCACACAGCCAGTACTTGCCAGATATTCCTGCAGCTCCTTTAATGTTGCTGTAGGCCTCTTGTTGTGCCATATTTTCTCCACTGTGTTCCATGGTATATCTAATGCCTTGGAAATTCTTTTGTACCCTTCTCCCGACTGATACCTTCTAACAATGAGATCCCTCTGATGCTTTGGAAGCTCTCTGTGGACCATGGCTTTTGCTGTGGTATGCGACTAAGAATATTTCAGGAAAGACCAACTAGAGCAGCTGAACTTTATTTGGGGTTAATCAGAGGCACTTTAAATGATGGCAGGTGTATGCTGGCTCTGATTTAACACACTTTGGAATGTGATTGCTTAATTCTGAACACAGCTGCATCCCCAGTTACAAGAGGGTGTGCAGACTTATGCAACCACATTATTTTTCCCTTTTTTTTTCCCTCCACCTAAAAGATTTCAGTTTGTTTTTCATTTGAGTTGTACAGTTTATAGGTCACATTAAAAGTGGAAAAAGTTCTGAAATGATTTATCTTTGTCTCATTTTTTTTACAGCACAGAAACCTGACATTTTAACAGGGGTGTGCTATAACAGCCCTCACTGGCAAATAAACTTAGCAGAGAATCCTATGTGCATTTAGTACTTTTTTAATAGTAACTCTCTCTCAAGCAACCAGAAACTACATTTATCCGGCATCTACCAATCCCCATGGGTGCTGAAGTCTACTATATATATATATATTAATCTCTCATTATTTAAAAATGTTACCATTTAAAATATTGTAAATACCAGAGTTATCATAATTGTCACTTTTTAAATTTAACAATATTTATTGTATTCTTTATTAAGCTATTAAAACATTTCAGAATTTTGTACAAAATTAGCTTTTATATCTTCTATGTTCTAACTAGAATCTAACAGTTTTGTTTACTGCTGGTGTCGTTCCTCATAATGTTCCTGTACACATTTGATCAATGCAGCATTATTTCAATGTACACGATGCATCATTAATTCACTATTTCAGATTACATTATTAGACACATCTACTAGCAGCTACAGGAAGCACCAAGAGAATAAGGTCATGGGGTTTTTATATTTCTTTTTACTTAGGGCAGCATCTAAGAATAGCAGGATTCATTATAATGTTAGTATACAAATAAATCAAGAGCAAATATAATTTACAATGAAAATCCAATACCTATAGATATGGATTAATTTTACTCATTTCCATTAAATGACAATTAACTTTAGCACCTTGTAAATAAGGGATTAAACAGCATGAATTTTGTTTGCCAGAATCTGCTGTTATCCATTATAATCTAATTTAGAACTCATATCTCCACTAAACATTATAGATACAGTCGACCCTAATGAAAAAACATGTACTTTTTGGGTTTACAACCAATGGCTCTAGATATTTGCATAATTAGTTAATGGAGGGCCCTGGGAGCAAAAAATGTTGGCACTTCTCTATAAATGGTATTTGTCTATAGGGTAAATAAAAAGCCAAACATATATGTAGGTAGCCAGATCAGCGCTAGGGTGATCAGATCACCCATATTTAAAATAAAGTGTTATTAAATCAAGAGACCTCCTTACTCCTGTTAGAGAAAAAAACATACCCACAAACCACTTTTTACTCTAAAACCCAGTCGTGATACCCAAAACACAGACGCATCTGATTTTGTTTGGTTTATTTGGGAAAAAATGAATTACCAACAGAAGACCAGTTACAATTGTCTCCTGCTACTGGCTCACTGGACCACTAGACACAAATATAAACAAAACACAGCTTTTATAATGTTTACATAAAGACAATGAGATGATCAATTTTCACCTTTCAGAAACATGGTATAACCCACCAACAGCCAATAAACAATTATTTACATTAGGTGATCCAATAAAATATAACACATGTAATCAGCACTTTCCAAGCATATCTTGGTACGTCACACTAGATGCGCAAAAACACTTTTATTTTTTATCTTCTGCGCATAGGGCAAGTGCTGGCCTTGTAGACTTACTGAAATACATATTTGTTTAGACTAAATAGTTGTTTACTGTCTCTTGAGAACAATTTATTATGACTAATAGGGAGTTTACATTTATAAAATAAAAGCAGTGAATTTATAAAAAGGCCTACCTTATAGCCTACAATAGAAAAATACATAGTTACATATTTGTAATTCTCCACAACACTCCAAGTTACAGAGGGCCCTACCCATTAATGGGTCCTGGTGCTTTGCACCTGCTACTCTAGCAGTAACTCTACCACTGGCTCTAGAGTCAAATATAGCTAAGCACAGATCAACTTGTGACTCTTTTGTCATTCCCAAATATGGCAACACAACTAGCCAACAATGAAGAAAGCCCACTGTTTAGTGTTTCACATTAACATTATGAGATCAATATGTGCCAGTTTGGATAGTTTCTTCTGTATTTGCACATACAAGCTTTGAGGAGCAATAAAAGGCAGAATTGGCATAACTTTGACATTTTGAACTTCTCTTATTGTGCTATTTCATCTATAGGACCAACTTATGCTACACTTTACTGTTAGAAATGCAAGCTCTATTACCTATTTTTTTTTTAAATCAGTTTTATTAATCAGTAAGGATGTCAACATACAATGATGCGGCAAAGTACAATAAAGTCGCCAATGCAAAACACAAACAAAATGAATTGAATTAACATAAAAAAGGGTCTTGTAGAAATTGAAAGTATATATTTACCAAAGGTTACCCTATCTAGATAAACAAATTCTACTAGATGAGCATCATTTTGTATGGCATCTCCACTAGTGATTTTTATTTTTTAGGATATAGAATATTGGATATTAGACAATAATATAGATTAATAAACATATAAATTGAAAATAATAAAAGATTAAAACGGGATAAAAGGGGATCCTCAGCCAGCCATGGCAAGTTCCAAATTGAAAAACGGTAGGTTTGTTAGGAGATGGGGATACTATGAGGGGAAGCCAGCCATTGTGTCAATATTGTAAGGAAGAGGGGTAAAGAGTCTTCTAGAATGTGGGAGAGTCGCTCATTATTTAAAAGGTAATTTAATTTGGAGATAACCATTCATAATTGCAGGGAAGATTATTTCCACTGGCGAGCAACGTGACTGGATTAATTTGTAACCCGTAACCTAATTTTAAATGCACGTCAATTAATAATGTTACAGTATGTATTTACATGTATGTACATAATCTCCCTTATACATTGTCTCCTTGGTCATCTCTTCCTCTGAAATATGATGTAGAGTGGCTCTAGTATTTTACATATCCCTGATGTAAAGTGTTACGTGAGCATCCTATACATTATTAAACTTGAATCAACTTTAAAAACACCTCCCGCCTCAGTTATTACTATATAAAGTTTTGCTTTGTCAAAATTGAATATATCCTTAGCCAAGCTTTAATTCACAGTTTTTAAGGAGATTTTACAGCCACAGAAACAAAGTTATGGCCACTTTTCCAAGGCCTCTTATACTCACTCTCCAAGTCATGGTTAAAGCTAGCTCTGTGAGTAAAACATATAATTGTTTCACATATTTCTTGCCAGCAACTAGTTATAAACAAACAAAGGTTAACTATAACAGTGAGAGCCACTGTCTGGACCCAGCATGCATATAACTTCATCCATATATATAAGGCTTGCATATAGAACACAATAATTAGCAAAAGGGGCCACTGAAAGTATCATCTTTCCAGCTTAAATGGATACAGAAAACAATTTCAATGAAAACATATTTCAATAGTACAGGTCATGAGAAGCAACTTCCACTTTTAAATTATTTAAAAAAATGTAATTTACTAGGTATTTTTACACAACTTATCTGATCAGCAGCTTCACCCTTTGAAAAATGTGCAGTTTAGTCATGGGATCTAATAACATAGGACCCAGTGCTAATCAGGAGGTGTAAATTGCGGTATAGCCTTAAATAGTCTGCAGGACCTTTTTTTCCCTGTGTTATTATTAATATTATTAACTTTTATTTGTAACGCAGAAACATATTCCGTAGCGCTGTACAGGGGAAGAGATCAAGGAAAATGCAAATTTAACAATTGAAGAATATGGGGGGCCCTGTTTTGAGCTTAGAATCTTTGTAGAAAGAGCTTTTTCCCAAAGCACCATACAAGATAGGAAACTCGTTACTTACAAGCGAAAGAAAACGTTTATGTGAATCTTTAGCTCCCCCACATTATGACACTCAGCCCACATCCATAAATCCAGTGTTATCAGCAAGCGATTTTGGTGTGGGACATATCTAAACCAAGCTTTATGAATGAAAATTGGCTCTAGTAACCAATAGAAAATGAGAACGTCATCATTATTATAATGAGTTAAAAGAAGTGCTGTAAATACATCAAGGAACAATTATATTTATATATAAAAATATATTATATTTAAATGAATTAAATTATTTGAAATTAAATAGATGCAACAATTGTATTTATAGCTTCAATATATAAAAATGTGTTTATTTTGTCCTTATACTGTATATTATTATACATAGACAAAGCATTAGAGCATTTGTCCTAAGCCATGTAGTTTCCTGAAATGAATTAACCCATAGAGTACTGCGTTGTGTGTTACCCTTGATGTTGTATAATGAAACCAACATAATAATATAATATTTTTTTTTTTAAACCATTTCCGAGTGGAAAATCTCTTTCAGCTTTTTGTAGTAATGGCACTGCCCTGGTTTGCGAGTGATCCATAAAATCTTATTAACATAGAGTTTTGGTGTAAAAGTCTAACGGAGTAACTCGTAATCTTTTAGCAGTGCAAAAATCAATGGAGATTTGTGCCGTGTTTTTTGGGCTTTGTCATGCCGCAGTCACTTGTAGCAGTTTTCTCACAGTGTTTTCGGATTGGTGATGAACATAGCTAGTGGGATTTACTTTGGTCTCAAACATGATGTTTGATTTGATGGCAAATTGTAATAAAATCTTCCCCATAGATAGACATGAATAGTCTCTATATAAATTACATTAGTAGCCACAGCTCCTAGCTATATTATCCCTAAATATTGTTAGCACCTAGACATAATTAAGTCACAGCAATCTTTTAACTGCAGTAACAGATGGAAAAAAATGCATCCAATTTAGTACAAATAAACTATTTAATATGGTGGTCAATACCCAGTAGCTTCATTGCTTCTGGTGAGAACTTCAAATTGCCGGCCTTCATTTCTGTGCCTATCTATTAAAATTAATAATCAACAAAAAAAGCAACTAATGAACAACAATCAGCACTGGGGATGCATACAGGTGACCCTCACCTCCTCCTGTTCCAATGTGTATTTACAAATTTGTCTTCACTATACTGTCTTCAAATATATGTTGAAATGCTACCTACATGACTATTATGCTCCTAGTACTGCAGCATCTCCAGAAACAAACCTGAAACCATATTCCAGTATTGCTGATAGTTGTATGGAACTACCATGAGAAATTCTGGGGGAAATAGGTATCCAAAAGCTGCCTGTCATGGAGAGTCACATAAGACTCCAAACTGAAACAGGGGACTACAGTCAAATGTTCAGTCACCACACACAGTATATATATTAGATGAGGTTGTTCTTTCAAATCAATATTCTCCTGGCAGGATAACTGTATTTAGTGACTAAGCTACAATAAGGCAACATTTCTTCAATATTTGAAGGAACATTATTTATGTGGCACAAAGGTATAATATGATTGTAAAATGACTGATTTCAGCATATTGTTTATTTTATGTTAAAAATTAGAAGGTATTATGTATGTAAATCCATGTAAATGGAGTAACATTTTACAGGAAACCTGAAGCTCTTGAAGAAGGTATAATACTCCATGCTTGAGAAAAAAAAAGTTAACATTTGTTAGGGAGTAATTAAATATGCAAATGCACAAAAACAAGGCATGCAGAGTAATTCTGTTTTGTTTGAATTAAATAATTATTCTCTCCCTGAGCTCAGTGGCCTAGATCGGTGATTCTCAACAGTGGTGTTGGGAACAATAATGTGTCATGACCCCCAATTTATACTGGCACTGGGAATTAGTTATATGTGAGAAATGTAATGATTAAACATTAAGGGATTCTATTTATGAGGAACAATGATATGTAAGAGGGATACCATTAAACTTTGATACATATATATAATAAATATGCAGCCCACATGTTGTTTTCTTAAATAAACTGTCTCAGTTTCATAAAAAGGGACAATGTATTGACTCTATGTTATATAGTCTATAAATATTTTCTTATTTTATACTATCATTACATATATTAGTTGTCAAACTACGAATCGTCGTCACGCTTTACGAGCTCGAAAGAACTGTGTCCCTCGCGAAGAGAGGGATGTAGTTTGGTCCGCAAATGTGGACCCTCGCAAAGCGAGGGGCCGCATTTGCGGAAGGTGGAGGCTTTAAGGAGCATGACTTTGGAACAACACAACCCCGCATAATCCTTAACTCGCAGCACTTTGTCCAACACCGCCTCCAAACAGCAACAACACAACCCTGCATTGTTAACTCGCAGCACTTTCCCTACGGCGCCTTAAAACACCATACAAATCTCCCACACAAACCTTAACTCGCAGCTATTTACTTCTATGGCGCTTCAAAACAACCCACAAAAGTCCCACACACTAACCTCAAGTCGCAGCACTTACACCTACGGCGCCACACACCCCCGGACAAAACTCGCATCACTTAGGCGATCAAACATGCCGATCACAAGACTTAGAAAAAAAACAGAAAACCAAAATACGAGTTGTAAAAATACGAACTTAGCGGCCGAGACGCTCAAACCAAAAACCAGTAGAAACACACTACTGTAAATACACCCGAAAAAATTACAAACACATCACAGAGAGCATGGGGCAACAGCCAGGACGTCTGTGACTGAGCTGGAATACGAATTGAAGTCGATTTAGATGATTTTCGCCACTCGAAATACGCCTAAGCAAGGAAAAAAATAGGCGGCGCAAAAAATTAAAACAAGGCTACATGACCGTGAATCGCGCAAAACATAGCCAGACACATAGCAGTTTGACAAGGCACGTACGAGGCACAACAACGGACTGTTACTAAAGACGGAAAATTCTTCCGATGAGCGTAACACATACAATATCGTCGCCATTTTACGACAATCTACACAATAACTTAACTGAAATGGCGGCTTTCCTGCCTAAACTAACGGTTCTGGCTCGCGCACGCAGCCTATATGGAGGTCACACTTGCCACACTTTCTCCTCAGGTGATGACAGTCTGACTGGACATTTTCTCCTGCTGGAAAATCCAAAGAGATTGTTAGATCTTCAGGATATTGATTGCTGGCTATTTATTATAAATAGGTAAAGTATATTAATTAATTAATTAATTAATTATTTATTAATTTAAAAAAAATATTAATAAAAAAACAAAAAAAAAATACTACATTTTGCAATACCTGTAGTTTATCAAAGACATTAATCATTAACCATTTCAAATATGTTTATTAATTCATTAATTATTAATTATTTATTAATAAAAATTGTATACAATTGTCACTACCTTTACTTTAGGATTACATTATTGATTAACTCTTTATACTATATTTAGTCATTGATTAATTACTAATGTTCATTCATTAATTAATAATGAACTAGTCATAATAAGAAGGTTTATAACAAATTGATAAGAAAATATGTATATTTCACACTGGACTTACATTTTGGGGTTGATGCTCAACTATTAATGTTCATTAATTACTTAATTAATCATTAAGATTAGTAATGTTCATTAATTCATTAATTATTAATTAGTCATAATAACAAATTTTGACAAAAAGGATAAAAAAAGATGGATATTTCACACTGCTTTTTATTTTATTTCACAGTTTGATCATCTGGGCACCTGACTACACAGAGGGGCGTTTGCAGCATTTGATCTGCAATCAGATCACCTTCACAGGTATATAATTTTTCAAGATTTAAATTTCTTTTAGTAGATGCATGTATGACAAGGACAACAAGTACTTTCAATGATTCATACATTTATTCAAACAAAAAATTAAATATGATTTTTACATCTTTTGACAGATTTCTCAAGTCTACACCTGCCTAAACACAGGAGTCGCCTCTGCAGGAATTAACATTATAGAACATCAAATTCACAGGTATATGATTTCGTGATGACATTCTTTACAAATATAGGATTAAGTATTTTTTTTGATGACAGATATTGCTTAATTAATTTAAGTCATTAATTTTAAAAATTAATCAATAATTACAAGCAAAAAAAAAGGAATACATATATACTTAGCTATTGATGTTTTAACTAATTACACTTTAACATCATATCTTGAGTTATTGATTAATTATTCATCATATCTTCATTTATTCATTAATGTATGTACTACCAAAAAAAGCCTTTCATGCCAATCTATATTTTGCTCAGAGCCATTTCCGATTGCCCTTCTTTACGAAAACATGTTTACAGGTTTAGATTTTGCAGTGATAACACTTTTACATTCTTTCATTCATTAATTCATCATTATGTTACTGCTCATTGTCTAACAGGGATAGGACCTTAGAAGCAGTTGAATATTTCATTTCTTGTATTATATTAGGTAACTTTTTAACATTTTAAAATGCTTTTGACATATATTTATTAGGATTTACGTTTGCTATGTATGCCAATTAAAATGCATGTTTTAAAACTCTTTTTATGTTATTTTACAGACCGATCATATTTGCACCTCCCTGAAGACACAGAGTGGCGTCTGCAGGATTTCAGTTGATATCACATCTAATTAACAGGTATCATTAATGATGACATTATAAAAACAGGATTAACAGCCTTATTAAATTGCAAGTTGCCCTATTAAATAGAGCTCGATATAAGCACACCACATATTTTGGAATACAACTTCTTACTTACTGAAGACCTTGCTTTTGGTTAGAAGATAACTAACTACAAACTTACATAACCAAAATATCTTATGTGGTTATATAGAGCACTATTTAATTTGTTGAATCGCAATTTAAGAAGTCTCTAAGTGTTTTTTCATCAACATTATTCACAGGTTGTCATTCATTAAAAAATACATATATGGAAACATATTTATCTTTACATGAAGGAGAATTACACTTCAGATGTTTTTTCATGTCAATCTATAGTTTGCTAATAGCTCTTTGCTTTGCCCTTCTTTAGGAACACATGATTACCTGCTTATGATTTTGCAGTCATGATAGAGAGAGACACAGAGAGAGAGAGAGAGAGAGAGAGAGAGAGGGACACACACAGAGAGAGACAGAGACACACACAGAGAGAGGCACACACAGAGAGAGAGAGAGACAGAGAGAGAGAGACAGAGAGACAGAGACAGACAGAGAGAGATCGCCATACTGATCAAAGACGGTATACTTTACCAACAGCAAATTAGGTTGCCATGGTATTTAAAAATGATGATGGGGAACCACCATTTGAGCGGGATATTAGAATATATCCACGCAATCAAGAACAGCCTTTTATAAACATAAATATTTTAAGCAGTAATTTGGATCCTATGACATATCCCATTTTCTTTTCAAATGGGGAGCCAGGATGGCAACCAAAATTACAGTTGCAAAGTTATCCCAATAGTAAAGTTCGTGTTAGAAACAATATTTCCATGCTGGAATATAAAGTGGCACAAACTGCTGTTCGGGATCATTTTAATCCTATTTTATGTGGGGGCAAACTCACACAACAATGGATTATTGATTCCTATCTACAAGTCGAAGCAAATAATCTAAATTTTGTAAAATGTCAACAAAACAAGCTTCAAGTAAAACAATATTGGGGATTGATGGATTATGTCGCTGAATTGGCTGAAAACATTCCTGCTGGATGAGCAATGATTTTGCCATCCTCTTTCCAAGGATCTCTTCGCAATATGCGAGAAAGATACAATGATGCCATGGCTATTGTCACTAAATTTGGCAAACCAGATTTATTTATTACGTTTACATGTAATCCACAATGGCCAGAGATCAAAGAAAAATTACTGCTTGGACAAACTACTTCTGACAGACCAGATTTGGTGGCAAGAGTATTCAAAATACAACTCAATTCATTAATTCATGATATAACTAAAGCAGACATATTTGGAAAATGAGTGGCTTTTGTTTATACCATTGAATTTAAAAAAAGAGGCTTGCCACATGCACATACAGGGAGTGCAGAATTATTAGGCAAGTTGTATTTTTGAGGATTAATTTTATTATTGAACAACAACCATGTTCTCAATGAACCCAAAAAACTCATTAATATCAAAGCTGAATATTTTTGGAAGTAGTTTTTAGTTTGTTTTTAGTTTTAGCTATTTTAGGGGGATATCTGTGTGTGCAGGTGACTATTACTGTGCATAATTATTAGGCAACTTAACAAAAAACAAATATATACCCATTTCAATTATTTATTTTTACCAGTGAAACCAATATAACATCTCAACATTCACAAATATACATTTCTGACATTCAAAAACAAAACAAAAACAAATCAGTGACCAATATAGCCACCTTTCTTTGCAAGGACACTCAAAAGCCTGCCATCCATGGATTCTGTCAGTGTTTTGATCTGTTCACCATCAACATTGCGTGCAGCAGCAACCACAGCCTCCCAGACACTGTTCAGAGAGGTGTACTGTTTTCCCTCCTTGTAAATCTCACATTTGATGATGGACCACAGGTTCTCAATGGGGTTCGGATCAGGTGAACAAGGAGGCCATGTCATTAGATTTTCTTCTTTTATACCCTTTCTTGCCAGCCACGCTGTGAAGTACTTGGACGCGTGTGATGGAGCATTGTCCTGCATGAAAATCATGTTTTTCTTGAAGGATGCAGACTTCTTCCTGTACCACTGCTTGAAGGGGTCCTTCAGGAACTGGCAGTAGGACTGGGAGTTGAGCTTGACTCCATCCTCAACCCGAAAAGACCCCACAAGCTCATCTTTGATGATACCAGCCCAAACCAGTACTCCACCTCCACCTTGCTGGCGTCTGAGTCGGACTGGAGCTCTCTGCCCTTTACCAATCCAGCCACAGGCCCATCCATCTGGCCCATCAAGACTCACTCTCATTTCATCAGTCCATAAAACCTTAGAAAAATCAGTCTTGAGATATTTCTTGGCCCAGTCTTGACGTTTCAGCTTGTGTGTCTTGTTCAGTGGTGGTCGTCTTTCAGCCTTTCTTACTTTGGCCATGTCTCTGAGTATTGCACACCTTGTGCTTTTGGGCACTCCAGTGATGTTGCAGCTCTGAAATATGGCCAAACTGATGGCAAGTGGCATCGTGGCAGCTGCACGCTTGACTTTTCTCAGTTCATGGGCAGTTATTTTGCGCCTTGGTTTTTCCACACGCTTCTTGCGACCCTGTTGACTATTTTGAATGAAACGCTTGATTGTTCGATGATCACGCTTCAGAAGCTTTGCAATTTTAAGAGTGCTGCATCCCTCTGCAAGATATCTCACTATTTTTGACTTTTCTGAGCCTGTCAAGTCCTTCTTTTGACCCATTTTGCCAAAGGAAAGGAAGTTGCCTAATAATTATGCACACCTGATATAGGGTGTTGATGTCATTAGACCACACCCCTTCTCATTACAGAGATGCACATCACCTAATATGCTTAATTGGTAGTAGGCTTTCGAGCCTATACAGCTTGGAGTAAGACAACATGCATAAAGAGGATGATGTGGTCAAAATACTCATTTGCCTAATAATTCTGCACTCCCTGTATACTTTTAATCTTGCAAGAAAAAGATAAATTGAAACAGAGTGGATTCAGTAATTACTGCTGAACTGCCACATCCAGAGAAACATTCCAAACTTTATGAGATTGCAACTCATAGAATGATACATGGTCCATGTGGAGAGATCAATCCAAATTCACCATGTATGAAAAATAAAAAATGCATAAAAGAGTTTCCAAAACAATTTCACATGCAAACTTATGTTAATTGTGATGGATACCCTTTGTATAAAAGAAGAGAAGGACAAACAACTATTATCTGTGGCCAAAAGGTCGATAATAGATATGTGGTTCTATACAATCCACATTTCCTGATGAAGTACAATGCACATATCAATGCGGAAGCTTGCACTTCTATCAAATTAATCAAATATGTCTATAAATATATATATAAAGGATATGATGCAGCAACTGTTGTTGTGCAAGGTGCACAAAATGAAAAAGACAATCCAATTTTATATGACGAACTTTCATCTTATTTAGATGCTCCTGAAGCAATGTGGCGTCTTCTCAAATTTGAGATGCATGATCGGTCACAGGCTGTGTATCGATTAGCTGTCCATTTGCCACAAAGTCAATTTGTTTTCTTTACTGCAGGCAATGAAAGAAATGCTTTAGCACAAAGTGAACATAGAGCAACAACGCTTACTGCTTGGTTTCAATTAAATTGTCAGGACACTCAGGCCAGACAATTTTTATACATTGACATTCCAAATCACTATTTATTTGTAAATGCTGAATGGAGACAAAGAAAAAAACATAATTATAAAATTATCCCAAGAATATATACCGTCAGTCCATGAGACATGGAACGTTTCAGTTTAAGATTACTTCTTTTACATGTTCCTGGTACACAAAGTTATGAACATTTACGCACAGTCAATGACATAGAGTATGATACTTTACAGTTAGCTGCAAGACATCAAAACTTTCTGGCAGATGATAAAGAATTGCAGAGTAGTCTCGAGGAAGCAGCACTATGTCAAATGCCAAAGCAAATGAGAGAACAATTTGCTTTCATTTGCATCTTTTGCAATGTACCTGATGCATTAACTTTGTGGGAAACATTTAAATTACATATGTTTGAAGATTTCTTGAAACGTTACAATGAGACCATTGCACAATTGAAAACATTAATGGATATACAGGAAATCTTTCTTTGTCATGGATTAAATTGTGCAAATTTTAATCTGCCTGATCCAGGAATTATAGATGAAATTAACTTTGATGAGTATGAGATGGACAAGAAATACAAGACAAAATTGGAACTTTAAATGCATTGCAATTGGAAGCATTTAACGCCATCACAAATGCAATAGAAGATGACATGCTTAAAGAGCGTAGTGGATTTAAACTGCCAGTTCCCATTCTGGAAACATCAGTGTCTGATATTCGAATTAATTCATTACAAGCAAAATATATTCACAAGAGTAAATTAACTATAACAGATGAGGCAACTATGATGTCATGTCATGCCCTGCAATGTATTGATC
The DNA here is from genome assembly GCA_027410445.1 of Discoglossus pictus. Classification (NCBI taxonomy): domain Eukaryota; kingdom Metazoa; phylum Chordata; class Amphibia; order Anura; family Alytidae; genus Discoglossus; species Discoglossus pictus. The sequence continues at coordinate 493,043,515 of CM050163.1, forward strand.
AATTATTAAAAGAAGTTATGGCTAATGATTTGCCATTTGGTAGAAAGGTGATATTGTTAGGAGGAGATTTCAGGCAAAGATTACATTGGTGCCACATGGCAATCGGACTGACATTGTCGAAATGTGTATAAAAATATTTACACACCTTAAATTAGAAGTAAATATGAGATCTGAAGGACAAAATCAATTCAATGATTGGCTCATTCAGATTGGAGAAGGAAAACAGCCAAAAATAAATAATTTACCTGATAATGCTGTTCAAATTCCACCAGAAATTATTTCAAAAGAACCACTAATTTCGACAATCTTCCTCAATACCATCAATAACGAGGATTACTCAGAAATTGCAAGCAAAGTCATATTGACATCAAAAAATATAGATGCCTTGAATCTAAACAACGAAATATTAAAATTAATCAATGCACCCCAAAAAAACTATTACAGTGCAGCTTCTGTTCTGGCTGATGACAAAGGTAGTGAAGCAAACTTTACTATGGAATTTATTAATTATTTAACGCCCTCTGGAATACCACCACATGTTTTGCAACTTAAAAAAGGGGCAATTGTCATGCTACTGAGAAATATGAATCCAAAAAAAGTACTTTGTAATGGGCCAAATTAATTGTGAAGGATTTAAAGGATAATATTATACATGCAGAAATTATGAGTGGTACCCATAAAGGAGAACCAGTTCTTATACCGAGAATTGATTTGGCTCCAAGTGAGAGTGGTTTGCCTTTTTGTCCTTCAAAGGAGACAATTTCCCATTATCATGGCATTTGCCTTGACCATCAATAAATCCCAAGGACACATTTTTAAGTCTGTGGGTATTTTTTTGAAGGAACCTGTGTTTGCACATGGTCAACTAGATGTTGCATTTTCAAGATGCAATAATTCCGAGGAAATTAGGGTACATGTTGAAGAAAACCCAACTCAGGGGGATTTATTGGAAGATGGATGCGTTTTTACAAAAAATATTGTGTACTATGAGGTGTTGTAAATATAGAGGACCGTGGTTTCATTTCAACGACAACATTTTATGTTACTTGGACTGATTTTAGAGGACCACTATTTCAATAAGAAACTCTATACAATGGCAAAAAAAACATAGAGAACAGTGGTTTTACTTCCAGGGCATTTTTTTGCTCTCTGGGACTCTTTAAATAGGAGACCACTATTTTACTTAGGAAACTCCATCTGCCATTTGCACAAAGTACAACAAGAACAAAAAAAGTGGAGAAAAAAGAAAAACAACACTAAACAGTGGTTATACAGACTGGAATGTGTCACAACTTACCTTTTTACATGATTGGCCCCACAAAACAAATAGGTGGCATTTTTTTTTTAAATTGAAGGCTAAATGTTATTGTTTTATGTTACTATTTAACATGTTAACATTGTATTTTCAAAGTTGTGGAAAGTTGGTTCATTGTATATTGTATATAGTCAAGGATTTCTGTTACTACAAGTTTCAACATTTGTTAATACATTGAACTGTATAATTAAATACACATTATTGATTCAGGTAGTAATCCAATCACCAGCTAATGGGGTCAGGGAGGAATTCTTTTTTCCTCCTCAACAATTGGCCAAGTTTCAATGGGGGGTTTTATTGTTTGCCTTCCTCTGGATTCAATACCAATTTAGTTTAACAAGAGTTAAAAAAAAAATGAATGTTACAAAGCATTTAATTGTTCTAAATAGTTATTTACAGAAAGATTACATAGTCTTCTGTTATTCATGGATAACTAATAATTCAAAATCTTAGTATTGTTAAAAAAATGGTTAAAGATTGATTACAATACAAGTTGCATGTTACAAACTTTTATGTTATGGTTTACAATATGTATTCATGAAAACTTCAGACATTGTTATATTGTCATTCCATATATGACAATTAAAAAGTTAATATCGAAAAAAAAAAATTCTATACCTGTTGGTGAAATACAAGTTGAAAGTTAAAATAATAAAAAAATGTATTCAAAATTTTGTATTTCTTTGTAGATAAAAAAAGGTTAAGAATGTCAGAGACTCATATTGTGTGGCAAACAGTTTTCACAGCATTAACATTTTATTGACCGTCATTTTTTGACGGGCAAGTCGCTAGTTTTATAATAAATGAAATACGTGAGGAATCACAGTGGCACAAATAAATATTTTTATGCTCCAATCATTTGTTATTGAGATCCAGTGGATCCATTATCTTGAGTGCACTTGCCTACGCAAAAACACAAGGTACACTTAGAAAGAGCATACCTAGTATTTTTTGTGTGCAGCTGACTACTCTCAAGAAAATGGACCCAATGCCTGGGGGCTGATCAGTAATTAATGGCAATGATTTCTCTTCGACAAAAGGTATGACTATTTGTTTGTAGGATGATCAGAAAGGGTCATTTGTATAAACAACAACAAAATTAGAGGTGCTCAATCTGAGAACGGACAATACCTGAAGTAGGGTTGTCCTATAGGGCTGGTTACCTACTCAGATAGCAAGCTCTTTTAGCTCACTTGTGCCCTTCACAGGGAGAAATATCCTGTAGTATATCAGTCTGGTCTCACTGAAAAGAGTAATCCAGCCCTGAAATACCCAGCAATTCTACCCCGAACAGGAGAAACAGCAAACCCCAGACGCGTGCTTTGTCAGTGAGGTGCAGCTTTACTCCCTAAGGCACAGTGAGCAAGGAGTCCACGTCTAGTTCCCCCTACCACCCTTAGGGTGAGAAAAAACCCTTAGGGTCATTTGCATAAACAACAACAAAATTAGAGGTTTTCAATCTGAGAACGGGCAATACCTGAAGTAGGTTTGTCTGATAGGTCTGGTTACCTACTCAGAGAGCAACCTCTTTTTTTTTTATCAGAAAGGCTGACTGATACCTAAAAATGGCAAACCTCAATGTTAGGTTACTGTAAGAAAATGCTATTTTTTATAACACTAAATTGATAAAGTGCTTTATTTTATCTATAGTTTGAAATTATACTATATTCAGAACCTCTGTTATCTTACTTTATGGGACCTCTGTAGTTTAGGAAAAGTTTCAAATGTTTCTGTATCTAGCAAATATTTACTAGCTGCGTTGATGTGCAGTCTGCTTCTCTGTCTCTGTGGGGCACACAATAGTTGGCCTAAATGTTGACATTCAGCTAGACCACCACCCTTATCAAATACTCTGAGGAATGATTAACTATAGAGAAAAAGCTAGTACAATGTATAGCCAGTTTTATTGCTATTTAAAATGAGACCTTAGACAAAACTCAAATATTTGGACTATATAATGAGAAGACAGGATTCACTAGAGAAGAATATGATGCTGGGATAGATGGAAGGTAAATCGATGGACAGTGAAGGATAAGATGGATATATAGTACCATGGAAGCAATGAAAATTTACTTGCAAGCTCTCAGAGAAGAGCTGCTGACAGACAGAAGTGGCGTGCTAAGCCCACAAGGTCATAAAGAGGCAGAACCTACTAATCAACTGTACAACAAGATGAAACCAACTTCATGTTTCATGTAAACAAACATGGATTCTGTTTTTAGGAAACAGACACTGAGACAGCTGTAGACTTTACCCACCTACATGTAGCGAGACTCCAGGTCACATGTCTTACATAACATAAATATTTCTTATCAGTAAACGCACTGCAGATTGCATCATTGCACTATAATGGACTGAGGCACAACTGGACAAGGAATTTATACTGTACATTGGGCATTGCAGCAAACCTGAAAGTCTGACACCAAAGAAAGTACTCACATTTTACTACTACTGTATTATAAATATTATTTAGTTAGTTAAAATAAATGATTAGTAATTAATATATATTGTAAAAAATAGAACGTTCATGGGTAGTAAAAATAGTACAAGTAGGATTGTCCAATCTCATTTCAACTACTGATATCAGTATATCCCTTTTAGACATATTTGTACATACTATATCTGCATCATATCTATTTTTCTATTAATATACACTATGGAAAATGCTGTCACTTTATAAAAACAGTAATAATAATAATAGATAGTAGTCAACACAGTCAAAGAGATAAATAGAGTTAGCTGAATGAACATAGTCAGATTTCATTACAGCTAGTCCTGCTCAGTATAAACCTAACTTATTTTAACCTTTACCATCCAAACCTTGTTGTCAACAAAATGATTCAAAAAGCTTAGTATGCCAAGTTAGAGGAACTTCTTAATGGGGTTAAAATAAACATTGTGTATATCTATCAGTCCGGAAGGGGTTACATACAGTGCCTTGCAAAAGTATTCACCCCCTTGGCCTTTTTTTCGTGTTCGTGTTTGTTAGAATTAACATGGATTGTTTAAGGATTTGCATCATTTCATTTACAGAACATGCCCGCAACTTTGAAGATGTTTTTTTTATTTTATTTTTTATTGTGAAGCAGGCAACAAATAGGACAAAATAACAAAAAAAGTCAATGTGCATAACTATTCACCCCCCTAAAGTCAATACTTTGTAGAGCCACCTTTTGCGGCAATCACAGCTCCAAGTCGCTTTGGATAAGTCTCTATGAGCTTGCCACATCTTACCATTAGGTTTTTTGCCCAATCCTCCTTGTAAAACTGCTCCAGCTCCTTCAAGTTGGATGGTTTGCGCTTGTGAACAGCAATCTTTAACTCTGACCACAGATTTTCTATTGGATTGAGGTCTGGGCTTTGACTAGGCCATTCCAACACATTTACATGTTTCCCCTTAAACCACTCAAGTGTTGCTTTAGCAGTGTGTTTGGGGTCATTGTCCTGCTGGAAGGTGAACCTCCATCCTAGCCTCAAATCACGCACAGAGTGGTAAAGGTTTTGCTCAAGAATATCCCTGTATTTAGCACCATCCATCTTTCCCTAAACTCTCACCGGTTTCCCAGTCCCGGCTGCTGAAAAACATCCCCACACCATGATGCTGCCACGACCATGTTTCACTGTGGGCATGGTGTTCTTTGAGTTATGTGATGTGTTGGGTTTGCGCCAGACATAGTGTATTCTTTGATGGCCGAAAAGTAAACATTTTAGAGCACCTTCCTCCATATATTTTGGGAGTCTCCCACATGCCTTTTCACAAACTCAAAGCATGCCATTTTGTTTTTTGCTGAAAGAAATGGCTTTCTTCTGGACACTCTGCCATAAAGCCCAACTCTATGGAGCGTACAGCTTATTGTCGTCCTATGTACAGATACTCCAGTTTCTGCTATGGAACTCTCCAGCTCCTCCAGGGTTACCTTAGGACTCTGTGCTGCCTCTCTGATTAATGCCCTCCTTGCCCGGTCCGTGAGTTTTGGTGGGCGGACGTTTCTTGGCAGGTTTGCTGTTGTGCCATGTTCTTTCCATTTGGTTATGATAGATTTGATGGTGCTCCTGGGGATCATCAAAGATTTGGATATTTTTTATAATCTAAACCTGACTTGTACTTCTAAACAACATTGTCCCTAACTTGTTTGGAGAGTTTCTTGGTCTGCGTGGCAGTTTTTGGTTAGTGGTGCCTCTTGCTTAGGTGTTGCAGCCTCTGGAGCCTTTCAAAAAACGTGTGTATATGTAATGACAGATCATGTGACACTTAGATTGGACACAAAGGTGGACATCAGTTCACTAATTATGTGACTTCTGAAGGTAATTGGTTGCACCAGAGCTTTTTATGGGCTTCATAACAAAGGGGGTGAATACATACACACATGCCAATTTTCTGTTTTCTATTTCTAAAAAATAGTTTTATGTATCTATTTTTCTCATTTCACTTCACCAACTTAGACTATTGTGTTCTGATCCATCCCATAAAATTCAGATTAACAAAACATTGAATTTTAGGCTGTAATGTCATAAAATAGGTAAAAGTCAAGCACTGTAGTCATTTATAAGGCTCTGGGACTCCAGTTAAACTTAATGAGAGCCATAAGCTCCAAATGGAGAACATTTGGGACAGTAATCAATCTTCTCAGGAGTGGGTGGCCTGCTTAAATTTCTCCAAAGGTGAAGTGTAAAATCATCCAGGAAGGCACAATAGATTAAAAAAAACAATATTCATCAGGCTTCTCTTTGTTCATAACACCACAGTCAGAGACTGGGCTTGAATGTGCTTCATGGGGGGGCAGCAAGGTGTCAACTGTCATTTGCCTAGAAGTATCTGGATGGGTTTCCCTGGTGGTCCAGTGGTTAGCATTTGGTGCTTTCACCACTGCAACCTGGGTTTGATTCCAGTCAGGGAATCAAAATGTCACACCTCCCTTAAGCCATGCAGAGTTGGGCCTTTATAGTACTTGGGTGGGAAACCACCAAGGAATACCAGGAGCTATATGCTGGGGCCCACTGGAGGAGGAACTGGCAACCCACTCCAGTATATCTGCCATGAATACCAAGTGGATCAGCATGTGTGTTACAGTCTGTGAGGTCACGGAGAGAAGGACGCGACTGAACAACACAAACATCTGGAGGATTCCTAAGCTTTTTGGGAGATTGTTCTATGTTCAGATGAGTTAAACCTTTTTGGATTACAGATGTCTTACCCGGTTTGGCGTGAAGCAAACACAGCATTCCACAATAAGAAGGTTATATCAACATTCAAAGATGGTAGTGTGATGGTGTGGGGATGCTTTGCTGTCATAAAATTCAATCCTATCCTGTTTTTTTTGCGCCACTGTTTGCGAGCCGCCATGTGCACGTCGGGTGATGCCACATCAGAGGTGAGAATAGTTATTTTGCTGTACTGCGGCAGCGCACTTGAACAGTGGCGCACATAAAACCAGATTGATCCTAAAATTCTTATAGAGATTGTCTAATCATCCAATCGCCAGATGAAGCATAGTTGGATCGTGCAGCAAGACAATAATCCCAAACATCAAAGAAAAGTGTGCATCAGAATAGCTGAAAAGAAGAAAAAATTTAATTTTTGGAGTGTCCTAGTCAAACCTTAGCACAATATCCCATTGTAGGACTGAAGCAAACAATTCATGCTTGCAAACCTACCAGTGCTTCTGAATTAAAGCAGTCTCTTTAGGACAAGTGGACTAAAATTATTCTGCAGTGATGTGAAAGGCTGATATTGAATAAAAGGAAACATTTGTTTGCAGTCATTGCAGTTAAAGCTGGCACAACTAGTTATTACGTCTAAGAGGCAATTACTTTGTCACACAGTAAAACATGTCTATTTGTTCGCCCAAGTACCATTAATATGCATAGTAATAGGTAAGACAGGTGTACTAAAGTGTTTGAAAGGTATTGGATAATCTCTCACATCATATTCCCAAAAATGTTTAATAAATATTTAAAAAATCAATTAAGAAGTCAAATAAAGGACTACAGCAGTCTAGGAAATACTTACAGCATAACAACTTTAATAGTTGTATAATGCATTAGAAAACATTTTTTTTTTTTAGAAAATCTTAATTTTAATAGAAAGTCTATAGACATATCCATATTGTCTGGCTTTGATACTTTTTTATGTACAGTGGTCATTAAATGGATAATAAAGAGTAAAATGCTAGCTGGCCAGCGCAGAGGCAGCCCCAGGCACGCCGGGTCTGATGCAGCGTGACCCAGTGGAGCCTGGGCGCTGATGATTGGTGGGAGGCTGGAGGAGGGACTTCCCTCCTCACTCTGCGCTGACCATTGCACAGATTAACAGCTTCACGCTGTGCTCCTTATTAAGCATTCAGTGTGTGTCTGTGTGTGTGTTCCTATTTTTAAGCCTTCAGTACGTTTCTGCAATGGGTGGCACAGACCGAGTCAGGTTGCCATGGGATTACCCATTACCTTGATGATTTTCTCTTCGTGGGTCCTGCACGTCTATCCACCTGCGATTTCATACTGGGGACCTTTTCAAGATATGTCAAGATTTCGGGGTTCCCCTAGCAGACAAAAAGACGGAATTTACGTTCCTGGGGATAGGGATCAATTCGGACAAAATGGAGTGTAGCTTACCGACGGAGAAGGTGTTGGATCTGTCAGCGGAGCTGGCGGCTCTAGCAGTCGCCAGAGGAGTGTCATTGCTTCAATCCATCTTGGGAAAACTGAATTTTGCGTGCAGAATCATTCCAATGGGCCGAATATTCAGCAGACGAATGTCGCTGGCTACGGCAGGCATATCACAGCGACGTCATTTTATAAAGTTGTCTGGGGCAATGAGGGAAGATGCATGTGTGTGGACGACATTCCTTCGGAATTTCAATGGGAGCAACTTAATTCAGCCGAGCAGGGTGACAAACATGCAGCTGGATCTCTATGCAGGTGCAAGTTCGGTTCGAGCGGGAGCTTATTTCAGAGGTGCATGGTGTTCAGCACCATGACCTGCGTCATGGGTTATGGGCGTGCTTACAGACAATACCACAGTTCTGGAGCTGTTTGCCATCACCACAGCGGTACATCTGTGGGGCAGGGACTTTAGTGATCGCCAGGCCCTTTTTTAATCAGGCAATGCGGTCACGGTCAATAAATAGCTTGACGGCATCTTTTCCAGACCGTTGATCCAGCTCATACAGCATCTGGTTCTCTGTTGCCTCTGGTCCAACATCTAGGTAAGGGCGGAGATTGTTCCCGGCCTGAACGTTGGGGTGGTTTACGCCCTTTCTCGGTTACAGGGAACCCGGTTCCGAACACTGGCAAAGGAGGTGAAGGATCGAGGAGAGGACATACCTTCAGAACTCTTTGAGCTTGGAGTGGTAGGGTAGCTGGTTACGTCAGACAGTTGTTAGCACCAAGGACATGGCTGGCCTACGGGAAAGTATGGAGCACGTGGAGCGGCCTGGTGGAGAATGCCGGTGGCGCAGGATCAGAAGAGAAGGCAATAGGAATTCTGCTGTGGTTCTTGCTTCGTAGTGCAGAGAGAGGTGACCCCAGGGCGACCGTGGCTCGGCAAATGACGGCCCTGACATTTATGTTCAGGTTGGCAGGACAGAAGGATTCAACGAATGAGTTTGTGGTTCGCACAGTGGTCAAAGGCATGTTCAAGGGGGAACACAGGTTGGACAGGAGGCGCCTGATCACCTTCTCTCTGCTGCTACGCCTGGGGGAGGAGTTGAGTATGCTATGCAGGGACTCCTTTGAATCCCTGCTTTTCCAGACAGCCTTTTCTCTAGCATTCTTCGGGGCTTTCAGTATTGGGGAATTGGTCTCAGCAAACAGGCACGGTTCGGGGGGCTGGTGGCAAGGAAGTCGAAAATGGATCAGGCTGGAAAAGGAAAAAAAGTGGTCATATACAAAACTGGAACAGAGTGTTGCCCCCAGGCAAGTGTGAGGTTGTACTTGGAAACAAGGCCACCAGGGCCAGGCCCTCTGCTTTTGCATGCCATCGGCCAGGCCTTGTCGCGGTTTCAATTTGAAAGGATGTTAAAGAAGACCTTACTGCAATTAGGCCTGGACCTGGCAGACTTTGGCACACACTCTTTTCGGATGGGGCTGCTACGGAGGTGGCAAGATTAGGTTTGCCCGAGAACATGGTAAAAAGGATTGGGAGATGGGAGTCCCAACGTTTTAGGTCCTATATCCAGCCAGAAAGAGTAATTTAACTGGACTTTTTTGTGTGTTGTAGAAACAAAGCAGCTGTGGATCGGCGGTCATTCCTACATGTATTGGGCTCACCGGTTAGCGGCAGTCACTGGAGACAATGTACAACTGGGCTTCCTGGAGACGGGCGTACAAGTACGATGGCTAGGGTTCCGTGGCTTGAGATGGACACAGGTGAATGGCCTGTTGGAGAGAAACGCTCATCATCACGATACCTACACATTGTGATTATACATGCCAGGGACAACGATTTGGGAGTGGTACCTATGAGAAAGATGTTAAAAGATATGAAGAGGAATGTGAAGTTTTGGCTAGACCAGTTCCGAGGCCAGTTCATAGTGTGGTCCGAAATGATCAAGAGGAGATCATGGCGGAACGCAAGGGATCCGGTTTCGGTGAATAGAGCACGGCAAAATATTAACAAGCAGATGGATAGTTTTGGAAGGAACCTGGGTTTTATTACCATTAGGCATCAGGAATTTGAAGGCGCAGACGCCAATGAATTATTTTGCCCCAATAAGGTCCATCTAACAGAGATAGGATTAGAACTGTTTACTCTGGAGCTTAAGGATGGGGCTGGACGGGCCTTAGCTTTATTGAGAAAGAGAGAGGGTAGATCACAGCCTTAGGAGGCATCCTTCGCCTACTCTGTGGCGGGAGGTGAGTCGCCCGGCCACGTGCTTAAGTAGGCGTTGCCCTGCCTCATGGGCATGCTTAGTAAAGCACTAGGAGGCTCTGGGCGCGGGCCCAGGGCGTGAGGTTACTGACCGGGTCGGGCTCCTCACCCGGGATGTTTACTTAAGCTGTGATGTAATAATGGTAATTATGTTAATTGGTTATTGGAATTTGGTTGCTTTAATAAAGCTTTGGCCCGTAACTTTTTCCAAGAAACACTTCGTCAGTGTAATTATTTAACTAAACGCCTAATGGATCTTGCGGTAGTCATATGTTTGGGAGAGGGGACTGCGCTCACTTTTCTTATCCATAGGAAACCCATTTACCAAGGTTTCCACTTGACATGGGCAGACAGTCCATTACACTAATAACAATGATTTTATTTGTCAAATAAACCAATGTTACAAAAAAGGTTCTTCATTGAGTTTAATATAATTTAAAAAAAAATACATACAAAAACATTGCATTTAACTTGAAATATGTTTACCTAGCTGGTGGTTACCATTAGTCATGGAAACCTAGAATAAACGAATAAAAAACAATCTGGGCCCTTTCAATGATCTAACACACAAAAATGCACGTGATTAAGATGTAGAACACGCAAAACGCTGAAATCTTGATAGGTTGTAGTCTAGAGGGTAATAAGTAATATAAGTAATATATAGATGTACAGTGAGTTAGGTGCCTTTGGTACTCATTGCTGCCTAAGTCCCAAGGGCCTCACGATGAGTGCCTGCAGCGCTCAACACAAGGCTTGCAGCCCTGCAACTGCGTCCCTTGCTTCACGAGGGTCACATGAGCGTGACCAACATTCGTATGTAGCTGTAGCTGTGTTCAGAATTCAGCAATCACATTCAAAATTGTGTTAAATAGGAGTCAGCATACACCTGCCATCATTTAAAGTGCCTCTGATTAACCCCAAATAAAGTTCAGGAGCTCTAGTTGGTCTTTCCTGAAATGTTCTTTGTCGCATCCCACAGCAAAAGCCATGGCTAAAAGGTATCAGTCAGGAGAAGGGTACAAAAGATTTTACAAGGCATTAGATATACCATGGAACACAGTGAAGACAGTCATCATCAAGTGGAGAAAATATGGCACAACAGTGACATTACCAAGAACTGGAGCTCCCTCCAAAATTGATGAAAAGACGAGAAGAAAACTGGTCTGGGAGGCTACAAAGAGGCCTACAGCAACATTAAAGGAGCTGCAGGAATATCTGGCAAGTACTGGCTGTGTGGTACATGTGACAACAATCTCCTGTATTCTTCATTTGTCTGGGCTACGGGGTAGAGTGGCAAGACGAAAGCCTTTTCTTACGAAGAAAAACATCCAAGCCAGGCTACATTTTGCAAAAACCAGAAGCATGTGGGAAAAGGTGTTATGGTCTGATGAAACCAAGGTTGAACTATTTGGCCATAATTCCAAAAGATATGTTTGGCGCAAAAACAACACTGCACATCACCAAAAGAACACCATACCCACAGTGAAGCATGGTGGTGGCAGCATCATGCTTTGGGGCTGTTTTTCTTTAGCTGGAACTGGGGCCTTAGTTAAGATAGAGGGAATTATGAACAGTTCCAAATACCAGTCGATATTGGCACAAAACCTTCAGGCTTCTGCTAGAAAGCTAAACATGAAGAGGAACTTCATCTTTCAGCATGACAACAACCCAAAGCATACATCCAAATCAACAAAGGAATGGCTTCACCAGAAAAAGAATAAAGTTTTGGAATGGCCCAGCCAGAGCCCAGACCTGAATCCGATTGAAAATCTGTGGGGTGATATGAACAGGGCTGTGCACAGGAGATGCCCTCGCAATCTAACAGATTTAGAGTGTTTTTGCAAAGAAGAGTAGGCAAATCTTGCACGAGTGCTGTAATAAAATCAAAAGGTGCTTCAACAAAGTATTAGTTTAAGGGTGTGCATACTTATGCAACCATATTATTTTATTTTATTTTTATATTTTTTCTTCCCTATATTCCAGTTTGTTTTTCAATTGAGTTGTACAGTTTATACGTCACATTAAAGGTGGAAAAAGTTCTGAAATGATTTATCTTTGTCTCATTTTTTTACAGCACAGAAACCTGACATTTTAAGAGGGGTGTGTAGACTTTTTATATCCACTGTATATAAAGCAGCTGAATGTAACTAGGAAATGAGATAGAGCACAGGCTAAATGTAACAAATCAATAATAAAATGTACTGAGGTCCGATTATTATTATTATTATTATTACTTTTATTTGTAACGCGCCAACATATTCCGTAGCGCTATACAGAGGAAATGAACAAGGAAAAATATACATTTTAACAAACTGCAAAAAGTGGAGGGCCCTGTTTTGAGCTTAGAATCTTTGTAGAAAGTGCTTTTTCCCAAAGCACTCTACAAGATTGAAAACTCTCTACTTACAATCTAAAGGGGATGGAAGAGGCAGATAACAAATAGCAAGGGTCAGGAAGAAAGTGAAGTTTCATTAGGTAGGAGGGTATGCAAAGTTAGAAGGAAAAGGAAAGCAACTGAGAAAGTAATTTGGTAAGTGATCCTAGTATGTAATATGTTATCTGCCCCTAGTGGTCAGATAGTATAATCTGCGAGTGGGAGGTGAGGGGCCTGTGTTAGGAGGTATGTCCCAAGAAGCCAGCAGAAGAAAGAGAGAGAGGGAGAGGAAGTGGGATTTGGACTTGCAGAAGTGTTTCTGCTTATGAGCTTTAGAAGGGGGAGGAGATGGTGGATGGAGGAATAAGAGTAGCTCATGGGAGCATAAAAGAGTAGAGGAAAGCATGTAAGGTGAGATGGTTAGGTTGGAGACATGATGTGGCAAAGTTGAGAAGAGAAGCTTGAGGAAAAAACAGGATGTAATGAGGAAGGAAAAGGCATGAGGAAACATTGTGTAAAAGATTAATTAGGTATAGTTGCTAATTGATCAGCTGTAGGAAATTTGAGTGACTCAATAAATCAAGAGAAACAAGAGGTGGGTGGGTGAGGGGCAGGGGGGGAGGGAAGTGATTGTAGATCCAGAGAGAGTGAGAGAAGAGACTGAGGCCCACAGATAGTGGAGAGACTGCAACAGAATATGAGAAGGATGGACAAATGTTATTTCAGAGATAAGAAGCAATAAAACCAGGCTTTGGGGGTGGGGGAGCAGGCAAGGTAAGGGGGTCAGATACAAAGAAATTACGTTACCATTACTTAGAGTACAAGAAAACACTAGGAGGGAGAATGGAATTGGAAGCCATATGAATGGGGGTTAATGATTACACATTGAAGCCGAGCAAGCAAAAAAAGAAATGTGAAAGAGATCATTACATGGGCAGCACAGAGTGGAAGAGGGGCAACATGCAGATTTAAAGCACCACCTAAGTCCCACATTTACTGTATGTATTTTTCAAGAAATAGTTTTGATCTTGAGCAAAGAGTTTGTAGAAAGCTTAAAAAAGTAAAATAGAGCCATGAACTTATTAACCGCACAAACAGAGACTGAAAAATGAAAGATTTGGGTAAGAAAATGTGGAGCAATAAGAAAGGGAAGGGGAAGGAAACTGAGTTTAAAGTGGAAGACAGAAGAGAAACAGTAGGGTAAGAGGCACTGGAAGGGGGCAAGAATTATATTGGGGAAAAAGTGTAAATGGGGCAAAAAGAGAGAAAAGGGTTACAAGAATAGACTTCATGGCCTGAATATGTATGGCTTAGAGGAAAGAAGGGTGATGTGATAGAATCCTTCAAATATATCAAAGGATTTAATAAACTTCAAGAGTGAAGTGTCTTCCAGAAAAGGATCAATGCAAGAACAAGAAATTGAAAGGAGGAAGATTTAGAGATAATGTAAGACACTACTACTTTATAGAACGAGTACTAGATCCTTCCATTGAAGTAGTAGAGTTAAACACAGTTAAGGAACTTAAACATGCCTAGGATGCGCATAAGGCTACCTTGAGGCTTATTTAAGCCACACTTTTTGGGTAGATATAATGGAAAGGCTGGATCCAATCTATGTTGTTTGTTTATAGGGGTTGATGAACAGGGGGTACAATGAATCAGAGGGAGAGAGAGATACTCTCACTCCATTTTCACCTGCAGCCCTAGACCTTGTCCTTTTGTGAAATCCAGTACAAGGAGAGTTGGGCACAGAGTAAACATTATTGGCAGTGATTTAGGGGCCAATTCCATCACTTTAAACAAGGGATGTCAAACACAGGCAAAACGAATCAGTAACAGGCGGGTGAAGACTTGTATGTGAGCGTTAGGTTGTTATATGCTGATACTCAGCAACAAAAAGTACTAAAACAATGGAAATTCATGGCCGAAAGCAAATTAAACTAGCAATGAAATAAACACTGCATAAACGTAAATTCGATTGTACAGTTTGCTTTTAACATTTATTTATTCTCAGTCATTCTGTTTTTATATAGAACATTTCTAACAAATATCTAACAAGTGTAAATTTCTTAAACTGAACAAGGGCCTTTTTGCCATTGTTACTAATATTATTCAAATATAAAGGGCGATAACAGAAAGACGAAAAAACTGACACACAGTTTGGATGACTTACACTCTTTAAACGAAATGGGATAGTAAAATATGATTGCAATTATCAATTTTTTTCATTGATTTCAAATTATGTTAATAAACAACAATATTATTTCAACAGATCAAAAGACGTGTTACTCGCTAGTATGCAAACTCATTCAGTACAGTGCAGAATATTAGTATAATTGTTCAAATGAGATCAACCCCACACCATCATGTCATGCTTTACTAATTGGTCAGACAAATATATTGTGATGCCACAAAAAAATACACTAAGACACTTTGTTCAGATTTTTTGATAGATAGATAGATAGACTGGTAGATAGATAGATAGATAGATAGATAGATAGATAGATAGAATTATAACATTACAAGAAGGTTTAAAGGTGTCAAACTTATAGTGTGATAACTCTGCCCTCCAGCTGCGGGTGAAGTAGCAATCTAAGAAAATAGAGCCCATTGCAAAAAAAGAGTCTGTAAAATTTAAACTTTTTTTCTAAAATATTTTATGCTTACGACTTACCTAGCTGCTGACTTACTTTATTACATGCTTCCCACGCATGAAGTTTCTCACACTACAGTGGTCCTTCAGTGTTCAGCTTCTGGCAGTGGTGTCCTATAAAACTGTAATTATGCATAACAAATCACTACAAAAATAAAAGATCTGTGAAGTTTGACAATTGTAAGCAGCAAGTTGAAATGCAAAGAGGGTCTCTTTGGACAGCTCTACAGCAGAATAGAGCATAAATAAATGGTGATTTACATCAATCATTAACATATGTTCACTCAGGTTATATATTCCATATTAAATTGGCGGCCATCTGCCAGAGTACACTGATGCTAGAAGACACAGCCTATTGATGAAACATCTATTGTACTGTATCTTGCTGAAGAGATGGAGGCTACTTAGTAAAAATCCCCCACAGTCTAAGGGCCTCATTCAATTGCGATTTGGCCAATTGAATAGGGCTCTAAATAAGCTCATAGCATATATTTTTTAAAGAAGTTTTTAGTTAGTGAAAAACTTGCTTTTGTATAGATGTAAACTAGCTAAAAACTTCTTTAAAAAAAATTGTTGTGTGCTTATTTAGAGCCCTATTCAATTGGCCAAATTGCAATTGAATGAGGGCCTAATTATCTTAAATATAACCATGAAGGCAAGACAACAAAGCATAACACAAACAGAAAAGATGCTCTAGTATTAATAGTTAATATACTTCATATATAGCCTTGTAAAGTATTTGCAATTTTAACTTACAAAATGGCCGATAAGGAGCAAGGGGGCTACATGATCCACCTCTGTACTGCACTGGGTAAATGCTACAAGTGTGCTCTGTGTGCTTCAGTTGGTAATAAATAAGGGTTACCCCCACACTTAGTACTCCCTATTGGCCCCACTCACGTCACAATAGCTCTTCTGGGCCATACAGAAGCGGATTTTCACCTTGGATGGGACTTGTAACTACTGCTGTAGCAGCAGCAGCTTTCACTCCTCACTTACACACTGGTACGTTTGGCTGGATGGTGCGGTGCTGAACTCGGGGAATGTAACGCCAACTCTGCACTGGCTTAGTCACTGATACCTATCTACTTCTAGGTCAAATTGAATTGCAGAGACATACAGTGGATGAAATCTAGGTGCCTGTACGTATTATGTGGCATTACAACCTGGCTCCTGCTATTTGTAGAGCCCTGTAAATTATTTTTTTTATTTAAAGTACGGTATATATATTTTTTTCTGGTTGCTTGAGTTTCGGTTAACAGAGAGAGAGAGAGAGACTTACATATTTTTAAATATACAGCCTTATTAAATTGCGATTCGGTCAATTGAATAGGGCTCTATCTAAGCACAGAGCATATTTTTTTACAGAAGTTATTAGTTAGTGAACTTCTATCCAAAAGCAAGGTCTTCACTAATTAAAAACTATGCTCTGTGCTTATATAGAGCCCTATTCAATTGGCCGAATCTCAATTTAATAAGGCCGATATTCAATATCTGTGCTATAAAAATGTTTGGCTGGTTCTTAGCTAACCTGAATGGCTCAGACACATTTCTCATACATCAACATTTGCAAATTTTAACTATCAATTGGCCTTTCCAACCCACCAATTTAAATGGTGATTATTATCTGAACAAGTGGAGACAGACAAAAAACATATCTTGAATATTATGCTGTAAGAAATGTATTATTTAACAACTGGTTTAACATCATATCGCTCTGTTCTATAATTTATTTCTGGCATTTGCTAAAATGAATATCCCCTTTATTGTATGTTACTAGATTAGTATATAAACTAACATAATCCAGTAAACATTATCACAAGTGTTAACAAAAGTGATAAATGATGTGGCACAAAGTCCTTAATCAGCAGACAAATGGCAGATCCATAAATCTTTCACTAGGAAATGTATTGTCAGGCAGAATGCAAAAATACACATTGATAGCTACAAACTCTTTATATCTAATGAGAAGGTAAAAATGCTATGGAGAATTTGTACACTTTGAAACATAAAATGTACGCCAGCTTATAACAGGGATTTTCAGTTTTATTTTTTGCTGGCAGTGCACAGGAAACACCTCCTTTTCCTCTGGGACTATGTTGTAGGAACATCTTATCCTGTTTCGTTAGTTCCTTTTTTGAAACCTTGGTTTCCATAACCACTCTAATTGCTGTAATATAATTGTCAATATCCTTCAGTAAAAATAAAGTCGATTCTTCCCTCTGAAATGTGGCAGATATGAAGCTGATCAAAGTACCTGACATAATATATTATACTTTTATCTGGATTACTATATCTTGTACTGAATTATGTTAGTAACAAATTATGTTTTAGTTTTTCTTTAGGCCTGACATTGGTCAAGCAAATCAGTAGGATATGTTGCAGATCATTACAAAGAAGAGTGGACAAATGGATAGTCTATCTTATTGATTTATTACAGCCACATTTACAAAGAGAAACCATTAGGGCTTAGTCAACATGACAATCCCTCTGACCCTGGTTGACCCCTGAGGCCATGCTCACTATTTTGAATACCAATGTAAAATTTGCATCAAATCCTACTTCTAGCTTTCAAAGGACCTGGTACAATTTTCATTGGAGGGAAATAGTTTTAGAATTAATTCTTAAAATGAGGTGTCTAGACAACATCCTGCTTTATGATTCAGAACAGAATTCCTAAACAAACCTGATATGTAGAAATATCCTCACAAATTAACAATATCTTTGAAAATATATTTATACATGTGGTTTCCACTTACTAAACATAATGTGATGAGGTCAGTTAACTCCTGAAATATTTTCCAATGAAAATTTTAAACAAAGAGCACTACAATGAAATAGCATTAGTGATAAATTTCTCCGCTCTTCTATGTCTCCTTCTACCTCATCTTTCTTTTGCATCCCAATCCTCGTCCTACTTTCTGACCATAGACATCATCTATCTCCCAGTGTCTGTTCTGGACTGGCTGTTGAAAATCCCTGATTCAGAGCATGGTCGTATTTAGGTTTTACACTACCCTGGACCAATCAGATTTGTGCACCACCACTCCCCACTTTTAGCTCCCCATTTCCCTTTTCAATATCTCAGATCATAAGTTTATGTAGGTTTATGTATATATATATATATACGAAAGTGTACACTTACAGACAGAGATATCACTGCATATACACATTTATTTGAATATACAAATATATTTTAATTCACGGCACTGCAACTTCGGGCAGCCTGTTCTCCATAGATATGTGCTGTACTAGGCCTGGGCCTAGGCATAAAAAACAACCCTCGTTCAGAGGCTGACTCCATGGGGCTTATACAAAAATAATGGAAGCACATTAGCATAATTATTGGCAAGACTATAAAATATAATGCATAACCATAGATGCAAATCATATTTGTATACATACAATAATATAACATATGTTTTAAAGTGTGTTAGTTATTGGACTCACATAACAATACATAATAAATATTATCAAGAACTAGAACTAAGTGATCAATACAAATATATGTACCGGTATGTATCTTCATGTTTTTACTGTTAACTACATGAATATTATATAATGCATATCCATTATACAAGAGTTATGCCATAACATGCAAATGATGCAAAACTGAAACTTAAAGAACTACTGTAGTCCCATATTTTAAATAATGATTATGGGAAGGAAGAACTCTACATATAAAGAGTGAGGTTGCCGTGAGTGTCCATTAATCTAGATGAATAATCTATTCTACAAATACTCTGTTTATATATATAGTATCGAAATTGGACCACTTGTGATTGGCAAAGGGTTGCCTTCTCTGATGAGTTATGTTTTCTGCTCTATTGACTGAACGGATGTTGGCGTGTCAGGTGCAAAACTTCCAAGAAAAAAAAATATCCATCCGTGTAGATCAAGTACACCCATACATGTTGACTGTCTTCCCTGGAGCGGATGGGATCTTCCAGCAGGACAATGCAACATGTCATATGGCCAGAATTGTCCAGGAGCGGTTGGAAGAGCACGATGAAGACTTCTGGGCCTCTAAATTCCCTGAACTTGAACTCCATCGAGCACCTGTGGGACCACCTTGAACTTCATGTTTGCAGTATGGATTCTCTACCAAGGATTCTTCAGCAGCTGTTGGATGCACATCAGTCTGCATGTCTCCAGATACCCTTGCCAACCAGCATTTTATTGACTCAATACCATGCCGTCTAGCTTATGTCCGTATGTCCGTGGTACTCACGGCAGTTATTTGGGATATTAGTAATAATAAAATGACTTACAATCATAAACACATTGTATGGGCTAATATATATATATATATATATATATATATATATATATATATATATATATATATGTGGTTGGACACTTCTTGGGTGCCTGGGAGCCAGAGCTCCTAAGATTGATATTGCTAGATATTTCTCCAAATTATGGTATGGGATTTGTTACCAGAAATAAAAATGTAATGTAGGAGCTAGCCCTATGGAACCATTGTTGACTAAAATAAGAAAGGCAACAACTGTTTTGCTGCAAATAATATTTAAAGGATAAACATAAACAACCCTTGGGTTTGTATTCAGCAATTGTACAAAGTCTGAAAATTGTGCACATAATGTATTAAGTGCTTGACGTGACAGAACATCTAACAAGCCTGATCTCACACAGAGATGGGGTTTAATAATAAACATGAATGTGTAAAAATGGGCGCGTCGACCTTCGCCCGCTGGTCACCAGAGAACTGCGCTCTGATGACGCTCCGCGCTCCAGCCTGCCAAGGCTAAGGTAAGGGGCTATATATTTGTGGGGCAGTGGGACTGGCATGTGTATGACCCTTACCTAAGCCTTGGCAGTCTCCAGTAAATATGAGATGGGGGCCTCTGTAGCATATAGGATGGAGGCTGGCATTTTATTTATCCCACTCCGAACTGCTGGCTGGAGCGCAGAGCCTCATCGCGGCGCAGTTCTCTGCGACCTGATGACGGCGCGCTGGTATCCAGCGCGCCAATGACGTGCCACCGTAAAAATTCAATTGTCCTTGGCACGTAATTCCTAACAAATTAACTTAGAGCTTGGTTATATACTGTATGAAACAGTAAAGAAGTTATCTACTTTATGTTAGTGAAATAACATGAAATTTACATGTCCACTAGCGACTTGCCCGTCAAAAAATGACGGCAATAAGATTGTAAGGCAGGTTATGTTGTTTGTGTGCGAAATTAATTTTGTTGGTGTTTTAAGATCCTTTGGCGCTCATTGTGAGCCTCGCGCTGAGCGCTTTTGGCGCTCATTGCGATGCTCTTGGTTTTTTGTGTGCTATGGGCAGCGTTGGTGTTTTTTTTTGGTATGGCAATGAATAATTAATAAAATAAGAAATTAATATACTTTACCTATTGTGAAGTAATATATGCAGCATTGTGTTGAAGAGCTGGCAATCTGTTTTCATGTTGCTGCTGCATCAGTGCTGTGGAGCTGCTGTGTAAGTGTCATGAATGTGTGCAGTGTGTAGTGTAATAGTGTGCATGCGCGAGGCAAATCCGTTAGGGTAGTTGTGTACTTCCGGATTGTGTAAGTTAGTGTTCTAAAATTGCGCCAAATGTGTGGTACGCGGCTGTGGCTGATTTTGTGTCCTTGTTTTCGGATTTTGTTTTCGGAAAATCCGTAGGTGTTTTGCGTGTTTAGGGTCCTTTAGCCTCGTTTTCGTTTTGTTCGGCGGCCATTCTTTCTCTCACTTAGGTGATTTTCGGGTCTCTAAACTCTGTAATTTGGACTTAAATTGAGGTGTAACTTCACTTGCAGAGGTCCTGGGTGCCCCCCCCCCCCTTGCTGTGGGTAAGCTTTTTATGTGTTTGTTGTGTGTATTTATTGTGTTTATAATGTTTTTCGGGTTGCACGGATTGCGTCCTTGTTTTCATATCTCGTACGTCTTTTTCGGAAAATCCGTAGATGTTTGGTGGTGTTTCGCGTCTTTAGAGTCCTGTAGCCTCGTCTTCGTTTTTTTCGGCAGACATTTTTTCTCTCTTTGAGGGGATTTTCGGGTGTCTAAATTCTTTTATTTCGAGTTAAATTGAGGTTTAACTTCAGTTTTTAAGGTCTTGGGTGCACTCCCTTGCTGTAGGTAATCTTTTTATGTATTTGTTGTGTGTATTTATTGTGTTTTTCATGTTTTCATGTGCGCGGGTTTCGGGGCGTTTTTTGCAAGGTCGCAATGGGTCGTAGCGCGTCTTGTATTTTTGTGTCGTAAGTCCGGCGCTCCATGCAAGCAACTGCGGCCCTCGCGTCTCGCTATGCGGGCCCGCAGCGTTAGCAACAAACCGCATACTCACAACTATTATATGTGATTATAGGTCAATAGCAAAATCAAGTTTTGTTTTTTTTTAATCAATTTTAAATGTTTTTTTACCATGTTACTTAAAAAAATGAAAGCTCTTTAAACATTTACTTTGAAAAAGCTGATAGTCTGGCAAGCTATTGGCTTCAAGCTTTTCCCACTAACCGGTTTATTGGCATAAGCAGTGTTAGCTTACAATGTAACTGTGCCAGAAAAGTTAATTGGCTAGTACTGCTTATGGACTTAAAGTCATATTTAAATTCCCTTGATTATGAATGCATCTGATAGAAGAGAATCTGTAGTGTACGCAAACATTTTTTTGCATGAAAAAATCCCAAAATAAACATTATAAACTTAGCCTGATGTTTGCAAATTTGCAGCTATAACATTGTTTCAATGGCTGGGAAGTAATTTTGAAGCATTTTGTAGTCTTGTTTTCCCCTGCACAAAAAAGCAAGGAGGAGCTCAGAAATTGCTATGTGGATATCTGCACTGTGCCGCTGTTGGCTTGAAGGTTTGAAGGTTAGAAAACATACCCAAATGCAGCATGACTATTGGTAGGTACCAGGTGATTATGTATGCACCCCTGGGGTGTGGAATTTTTTTGTCTTTTAAAAAATCTGTATGTGTATAGAATGACTCAATGTAACCTGTGTTTCTGATATAAGTAGCATGTGTCAGATTGAAAACAGGGAAACATGGATATACCTTTAATGGGTGGTGCTTGAACAGTTCATTGAAAGTTAAATGGCAAAAGTAAGTTTAAAATGTAATATATTGATTTATTTTCTTACAAAAATAAAACTCAGAAGAAGGGAAAATGATACAGGAAATAATATGAGGCTCTTCAGAGAAATTTACTTCAAGGGCAGATTGTCTAGTCTGCCATATATTTGGTAACAAATTAAAGTACCTAATATATCTGAGAATGCAGAGACTTCAATCACATTTCTTCTTAAAATCAAATTGAAAATCATGCCTGTTCCAGAAAGAAATATGACAGGGAAGGTCATTGTTAAATAATATCAGCAGTGGAATATCTCCAAAGGCATTGTACATTTAAACAACATTTTGTTTCTTGCAGACACAGATAATGTTTTAAGTTTTCCATTGACACAGAGGCAAAAAAAACTGCATTCAGCTAATGAATGTATGAGAGGAATTGGTTGGATAGATACAGCATCATGGCCCAGGAGAGGGGGTCCAACTCCAGAATCCTCCTGCCGAGTTTACAGGAATCCCCCGGTGGACCGTGGAGTGGATGGATTCTCGGTGACCGGCTTCTATTCCAGGACCATCAGGATGCAGAATAGAGATCACAGGGTTAAAAATAACAAACAGAGGATATAACCTCTAAATAAAAGTGAGCACATCATGATTAGGTTCCCTAGAAGAGCGTCTTTATTGGGAAAAGTTGAAGCATTTATAGGCAAACAGAACAATGAAACATTAGTCCGACCCACAAACATGATGCAATTACCTGTCCTTAACCAGGTAACTTAATCAGCCCTGTGCAGTACCTCTCTGGCCAATATAAAGGGCGTGGGAGTTAATCCCATTACGGGGTGAGCTGGTAATTCAAAGTTCCCTTGTAAACTAGTTAACTCACTTTAAATCATTTGAATTTCCTGCCCACAATTAGATAATCCCCTAAGCCAGGTTGTTATCGAAATGTGCAGTAAATTCTTCAAATTTCCAGTGTCTGGTGATGGAATCAGAATGGACAGGTATGCTGATCAAGGAAGGGGGGGGGGGGGAAGAGGACATAGCTCTTTCAGTAGAGGTTAACTCGTCCCTAAAAAGCAGATCTTGACCTACAGTAAAGTTTGATACGCCTACTCATTGCATGCAATATGGTAAAGCACAGACACTTTCTTACAATGGAAATAGCAATACAATGGAGAAGGGATGTTGTGTTTTGCTTTATAAATCATTTATGATAATATTAATAATTTACAGCAATTCTAGGAACTAAAATGACTCTTACTCCATCAATTCAACAGCAGCTTCAAAATGTAAAACACTATTTTTCACATGCAGAACAGACAAAATGTAAACTACCCTTTAATAGTAAATCGTCGCTAATAAAAAATTCTACTAATGATGATAAAGTTGTATGGTTATGGTGGGGTTGATCAGATACAACACATGATATAAGAGAGAGCTTCCCCAAAGTCTTAGACTTACCAGTCATATCTTGATTAAGGCCCAAAATTTGATTAATAAATCATTATTTTGCTTTTATTTAATTAGCTCTACATTACCATAAAATATAAAATAAAGTGAAAAGTATAAAAAATAAAGCATTAGAGACACATTAGCTCATCTATATTTCATAGAAAAAATGGTTTTCTTTACAAAAATTACTATTGGTTGTAACACTAATGATGTTTCTGTTAGCATTGGTGACATAGTATGAAGTAATAGGGCATTAGTTTATGAATTCAAACTTCAAGGACCACTGTAGTGCACTTATCAGTAAAGCTCATATGTTGGGTTGTTGGGTATAGACTATTGAAGACAGTATGCCGTTTAAAATAAATACTGTAGTTTCAGTTTTTCACCAAGCAGAGCTACTTATCTCCACCTCTCTGTGCCTATTAGGAGGTGTGGCCAGTTCTATTTGAAGGCTGGACTAAAAGAAACGTCTGATAAGTCGAAATTCTGCTTCAGACTGAGCATGCTCAGTAAAGAGAATGGGGCTATGATGGCTCATGAACTGACACTGGTGGGGCCAATGTGGCAGCTTCAAGAAGGTTGCAATTGAGCTGTTACCTCTGTGTAGGCAGTGGGGTGCAGTTAATGGTGTCATGATGTGGGAATAATGATTTCATAACCCAGCCTGCTTCCAAGCTCCATGATGGTTCAAACCCAGGCAGAGGAAGGTAGATATAATAAGGGAAAAACAAACAATTAAAAAAATATAAATAAAATATTAACTTTTAAAGTGCATACTGTTTTTAATAATCTATGGCCAGAAAATCAAGCCATATAATCCTTATTTTTAAATGCATTACAGTGGTCCTTTAATTACAAATAAAATACATGAAAATTAAGTATTTGTGGCTGAATTTTAACAAATATGCAAGAACTGTTTAGGGTGAAAGGCTAGAATGGAAGACAAATAATGCTGTCAGAGATTGTGTTGATCTTTAACAATTAAACAAAACATTTCAGCAAGAGAAAAATGTCCATCCAGCACTAGATGCTGTCCTCCCACTCTGAGCAGGATCACAATTACGTTTATTGCTTAATGTTGCTGTTGGACTTTGGCGGGTTGTTAGTCAGCCAGGCCGTGCCAAAAAGTGACATTCATCACTTCATTTGGAAGACATTATTTGAACAGACTATCATTTGGCACTATAATATTGCCTGATATCTTCTAGATGAAAATGATTACTCCTTTGCAGTATCAGGAAAGTTACTTTGCAGAAAATTCACTGTTTTATGACTGTATGGATTATTATTATTATTTCCTTTATTTATAAAGGCGCCAACATATTCCATAGTGCAATACAAGGGTAAGTTCAAGTCAAATACAATGTTAACACAATGCAAACGAATGAAGGGTCCTGTCTTTGAGTTTCAATGGATGAGTTGTGATCTACAGTTCTTACATGTATGATGTACAAAGTATATATATTTCTTTAAATAATCACCTTATCAAGTCATATTAAAATAGACAACATTTCTATGTAAGTGCAGTGGCACTTTTCTGCCACTTTCCTAGTTCACAGTTGATTTTATCATGCAAATATATTACGTTCAATGTGCCATAAACAGTTATGGCCACTAAAACCACACAAACAATAAAGAAGTACCTGACTGCTTAACAGAGAGAAATAAGTTACGTTTTATTCTTGTTTAAAAATGTATTAACATATATTCAGAGTGTAATGTATATGTATTTAACATAAAAATATGAGAAATACTAATCATATGGAAACAGTCTTTAAATGCCAGCTTTCCTTTAACAATAAACAAGTTGACTTTTATACAGTTAAACACAACATAGTAAAAATAAA
The DNA here is from genome assembly GCA_027410445.1 of Discoglossus pictus. Classification (NCBI taxonomy): domain Eukaryota; kingdom Metazoa; phylum Chordata; class Amphibia; order Anura; family Alytidae; genus Discoglossus; species Discoglossus pictus. The sequence goes on from CM050163.1 coordinate 493,069,067, forward strand.
ATGTGTATCATTTAATTTTCATCATTCACAACTTTTTTGCCATGTGTCGTTTCATATTAAAGCTGCTCTTTATTTGATTGAATGTAAATTTGAGTGTTTACAGACCTTATCCACGTTAGCTTATACATTTTATTTGTTTCTTCTTCCACTTACATTTCTGCAGTAAATACTCCCATAAGTGCCTCTTCCAACTCTCTCTTTACATATGGCTCTATACATCCTCTACCTCAAGGGTGGGCAAGTTCGGTCTTGGAGGGCCACACACAAGCCTGGATTTGAAGATATCCTTTCTGTGCACAGGTGAGGCATTCAGGATAACTGAGGAAGTGATTGACTCACCTGTGTGCAGTAGGGATATCCTCAAATCCTGGCCTGTGTGTGGTCCTCCAGGACCGAACTTGCCCACTCCTGCTCTACCTATATCCATTAACGTTTTCTACTCAACTACTCTGTCTCTATAAACCACAACCATGCAACCAAGTAAAACTGCCCCATCATACCAACTCACACCATGTGGTTGATCTAAAGCTCACCCCTCACTTTTGCCCTATTCCATCTAGATGACAAAGTCTCAAAACAAGGGCCCAAACGCCGCGCTTGTATGGGTTTGTCTATGCATGATGCTTAAATATGTAATCGCCACCTAAAACTGTGCAGCTATGCATAATATCATCGCATTTAAAATACCTCAGAAAAATGATTTTAACATTAAGTGGGTAACTTAGATGTGCATTTAGGAAAGAGGTGACCTGTAGCTTTTTTTCACACGTCACCCTGTAACATCACAAGCTGTTCTGTTGTAGGTCTTGACATTTGCATGATGTATTCCTACACAATGAGAATACAGTGATATCTCTATAACTGCTTTGGATATTATATAGACTGGCAAAACTTACCATAGCTACAGTGTCAGTTAATAACATACAGGGTTATTATGTCCACCGCCTACTTTTGACGCCAGCAGCGCGTAGCTAATGAAATACAGCACGTGTTGTAAGCTGGCTTGGTGGCTCTATAAGGGGACATGTAGGCATTCTGCAAACATATTAACCATCGCTGTCATGGGTAAAACATGTGATTTATCTTTGAAAAAGGGATGATCATTGGCTTTCTGGCCAAGGGTGTCAGTACTTCTGAAACTGCACAGTTTATGAACTGTTCAGGTGCTGCTGTGGTTAAAGTGTACCGCGACTGGACAAACGGCACCATTACATTTAAGCAACTCATCATTTAAACGAACCAGGGGTTTACCAGACATGTGTATAAAATGATAGTACAGCGAACCATGTGGCATATGAGGAACAGAAACAAACGTCTGTCCACTGCACCCATGCTGACGAGGGTTCACCCTTAGAAACTGCTTTAATTTGTATGACAGTACTAAAATTGCCTGATTGGCAATAGGTTGCCTTCTCCGATAAGTCACATTTTCTGCTTCAACAGCTGGATAGACGATGGCGTGTCAGGCGCGAAATCTCTGAGAACAAACACTCTGCAACAATTGTTGGAGAAACACGAGCTAGCGGCGGCAGCATTATGGTCTGGAGAATGTTTTCTTGGCATTTTCTTGCTTCATACATACCTTTGGGAGGCATTCTCAACCGATTTGGTTATCTATCCATCCTTGCAGATCAAGTACAACCATACTGTATTCCCTGGGGGTGGATGGCATCTGCCAGCAGGACATGGCAACATGTCAAATGGCCAGAATTGTCCGGGAATGGTTGGAGGAGCATGACATAGACTTCCAAGCACTTCCCTGGCCTCAAAACTCCCCGGACTTGAACCTCAACGAGCAACTGTGGGACCACCTCGATCACCACGTTCGCCGTTTGGATCCTCCACCATGCACTCCAGCAGCTGTCGGATGCACTGCAGTCTGCGAGTTTTCAATCTGGCAAGGTGCTGTTCGGGTGCTGCTGTGGTTAAAGTGTACTGCGACTGGACAAACGATGAAATCATTATTTATGCTAGAGTATAAACTCAAAGACAGGGCCCTCCATTTATTACCCCTGCATAGAGCTACATAAATATGTTGGCGTGCTACGAAATAATAATAATATTTTCAATATTGTTGTCATGTCAAACCCTCAACAGAGCTCTGGTCATCTGCCCTGTGAGATGTAAGAGCATTTTAAAATTTACATCTGTCCGTATTACTTTTTCTGTGTTCTTACATTACTGAGGTAGGGAGTATTTTTTCAAGATTGTGCATGCTTTAAAAGGTCATATTCATAATTGCTTTTGTTAAGAACTTGATTCAATAATAGTGAAAGAAAGTTTAGAAAGTTAAAAAAATTATATATCTTTTAATTCTGAAGAATTATATTTAATTAATATAGCCTTTCTGTTTAAAGTATTATATTTAATTTTGCCTTAATGGGTGAATCCATTTGCATTTCCATACCAGTTATTCGTCGGGTGAGACCTTACATGCAGATAAGACCGGGGTTTTATTAATAGACACAGTTTTGAGACTTAAAAGGACATTGAAAACATTTTTTTTTTGTTATGTGTGAAAGAGGGTGATAATGTACCACTGCATGTTTTCTTTTTTTAAATACTGCTCTCCATGCAGAAAAAAATACTCTGTTTAACTGATCTAGAGGCTTGCCCTTGTCAGCCAATGAGCAGTAATATAGAGGTATGAGTCATACCTCTCTGCCAACTAAATCTACAGATGTATGTATACTCTATGCATTTACTGTTAGTTTTAATGAAATTTAAAGGAGTTTTACTTAATTTTTTTCATGAAAAACACAGCTATGGCATGCCGTTTTCAAAAAATTATATATCACAGTGCCTTTTGATTGGTTATGATTTTCACCAATCAGAGCACTCTATATTCCCCTATTCTGATTGGTTCATATAACAACAATCAGAATAGGGTATATTACTAGAGTTGTCCTTATCAGATTGTTTGTTTAAAGAGCCATTCAGAGACGTCAATATAAGCTCTATATTCTCTTCTCTGTTTGGCTCCTTAAACAGCCAATAATTCTATTATTATACATTATAAATTTTCAGTTAATGTGGGGGTTATTGTTAGGGACTCTGGCGGTCCTTATGAATCCCCATGGGCGTATAGGGTTCACAAGGACCCCTATGGTTATAATAATAGCTCTGCAAAACTGCTTTTCAAAATGTGATTCTAAGTGAGCCCCGTAATGGAGGCCATAGTTTTCAAAATCAAGATTACTTATAAAACAAAGAAGCTACTAATGTTACTAGTGTGCACAAACATGTGAAGCCGTTCAAAACTACAGTAGCCTTTTAATTTAAATGGACTCCACTGTCACTACTAACTTTCAACTACAGTAGACGTCTAGTTTATTAATAGACCCAAGAGAGTTATAGAGCGACGATCTGTGAGAATAGATGAGGCTACGAGTCATTAGGAAGTGCTGAGGAAAGAATCTAAAAATGACTCGTCCTTTGTGATGTTTTGTACTGTGCTAGTAGCCATGAGATAACATAGTAAGACTGATTGCGTAGCCTGTGATCACCTACGTGGTTCCAGGTGAGGAGTAACAGAAAACAGACATACCTGTGAGCCAACAACTCTACAATCTGAACCTCAAAGAAAAATTCAGAAACTTGCAAGGTCATAAAGGATCGAGGAAATGGTCTTCTGGAAGAGCCTTAAGTACAATCTGATTAGATAGCCTACAAATGCTCATGCAGAAGTTAGGCTCTATCTCATTGTAAGTCTGTGAGTTTTCAATCTTGCATGGTGCTTTCGTGAAAGCTCAATGGACACTGGATTCTAAGCTCAAAGACAGGGCCCTCCATCTTTGTAATGTGTTAATATTGTTTTGCACTGATCACAACGCATGTACAGCGCTACGGAATATGTTAGTGTGTTACAAATAAACAATAATAATAACAACAAAACTTGTTTCAGAGGGGGAAATTACTTATCACAGCAATTCTATAGCCAATGAAGAGCTTTGTGTTTGATATGAGTAGTGCCTGAACATTTAGCTGCCTCCCTTATTAACCTTCCAGTGGGCAGCAGTGGGATATGTTTTGAATGTTAAGTTTAATATTGAACATTAATTTGTTAGATAATTGAATATGAATTTTTATTCATGACATTAATTAAAACATCTAGATCCTATATTTAGGGTATGTCTTTGCGTTGGTCAACGGTGTCCAACTCTTGGTGACCTCATGGACCATAACAAACCATGCTGATCCATTTGGTAGTCATAGCAGAGACACTGGAGTGGGTTACCAGTACTTTCTCCCATGGGCAACAGCATACAGCTTCTGGTATTCCTAAGCGGTCTCCCATCTATGTACTGACCATACCAAAAGTTACTGGAAGTTATGAACATAAAGGCATTTTAATACCAGCTAGTTTGCTGGGAACATATATTTGTTTTCCATGCATTTAGAAGACCATGCCAACGTTATGTTTGACATGAAAAGAATATTAAGCAAAACTTGTTTAAATTTAATTGAAACTAACAGGAAGTGCAAAGAGCATAAGCATGCTGTAGATTTAATTGACAGACAGACTCATATATTTATATTACTGCTCATTGGCTGGCAGGGGCAAGCCCCCAATATCAGTTAAACATTTGAATCATATCTTGGGGGGTTGAGAGCTTTATTTAAAAAAAAGAAAAAAAAAAGAAACACACAATGGTACATTATGAAATACCCTCTTTCACATGCAACAAATACAAAAATGCTTTCAATGTCACATGTTTAAGTACAAGTGTCAACATCTAATATAAAGTAGATAGGATACTATTTAAATAGATTACACAAATTAACCTATGCTTCATCAGAGGTCGATTATGCCCCAGGGACAGCACAGGAAGAAAGGTACAAGGCCATTCAGACATTCATCGCCCATGAATGAATTACAAACTCTTCGTTCAGCTATGTGACTCTTTGTATCATCCTTTTGTCCATTCAATTGTGGATGATGTATTGGTCATTTCTCACTTACTTCCAAGTCAGACATATTTACAACAGCCAAATTCCATTGACCAAGAGGTGGGCAGTTCTCTAACTACTTTGCATTTCCAAGCGGTTGTGAAAAGTGACCCTCTTAGTGATGACACAGGTTACAAAGGTTGACCTCTGACTTGATTATTACTACAGTAATTAATATATGGCAGCTCTACTTTTTAGGTCATACTGGAATGCAAGTTAGAAGTAGGGCCAGTCTTACTGCCAGAGCCCAGGATAGTAGGCATATATCAGATGTAGTCTGCGGTATATTAATTTATAATAAGTAAAAGTTGACTTTTATTGAGGTCCAAATGAAATACTATAAATAAAAGATTGATTACATGTTAGTTACAATAAAGGTTACATTAGTTATCAGAGTGGTATGCTTCAGAACACTTCTGGTTTGTCCAAAATCACTATCTATATATCTATACAAAATGTCCAATAAAATGCAATTGCTTTTATCCCCTCGATAGCAGAGCCCATGCTATGCAAACAAAGTGAAAAGAAGATCTTTAACTACTGTCTGTAGGATATAGTACAACGGGCAAAATGGCAACACAACAAATAAGAATTAAAAAATAGTTGATATTCAAATAGTGTTTTGAGTATGTTATACCATACCCTGGCTGCTGACCCAAAGGCACTCACTTTATTAATGGCACCTTACTTGCAGCTTGCTGAAGAACAGTCACTTTACTAATAATACCTAACTTCCAACTGGCCCAAAAATTATTACCGATGGCAAACTTTCTGACTCAATTTTACTAAAATTCACCAAACTGCAGCTGGCCCAAGAACACTCACATAGACACATGTACAGGTATTATTTTCTATATAGGTGTGTGGTAAATGTATGATTGGGATATAGCAAGGGAAGGAGTAGTAGTAGTAGTAGGAGGAGGAGTAACTGGGTTGCTGGGGGGCACACAAATCTGAATGGCTTAGGGCAGCATAAAAATCTGAAATACCCCTGCTCACTTTACTAGTGATACCTAACTTACAGATTGCCCAAATACACTCCCTTTACTGATGACACCCAACTTGCAGGGGAGAGAGGGGATAGGATGAGGAGACAGAGAGATAGGGTGGGTGCTGGGGACAGAGTGTGGAGATGGGGTGCAGAAGAGGAGTTTATGCCTTTTAACCTGCAGTCTCTCGCGCAGATGGGATGCAGGGTGGCGCGCATATGTGGGTGCGGCATTTGTCAGCGACCTGATGACAGAGCACTGTTCTCCACAGCGCAAAGGTCGGGGTGCCGCCAGAGAGACTGTGACTGCAGGTTAGAAGGCAGAAGGGCAGATAGGGAGTCGACTGCAGGGGAAAGAGAGTGGGGTTGGGTGCAGGGGACAGAGAGAGAGGATGGGTGCAGGCGAGAGAGGAGATGGGGTGAGGAGACAGAGTGAGGGGTTTGGGTGCAGGAGGAAGAGGATAGGTGCAGGGGACAGAGTGTGAAGATGGGGTGCTGTAGGGTCCACGTGATGGGGTGCAGAGGAGGAGAGTTGATGCATTCAAGGCTGCTGTCTCTCGCGCAGATGGGATGCAGGGTGGGGCGCAGTTTTCGGGAGTGCTCTTTTCTGGTGCACTTGTGGGTGCAAGCATTTGACAGAGCGCTGTTCTCCACAGTGCAAAGATCGGGGTGCCAACTTGCAGCTAAGAAAACAAGATTCGAAAGCTGTCCAATCATACTTACTATTTACTAATGTGACCTATTTGGAGCTTTCTAATAACCTTTATTACTTAACTGTATCATGCAGCTGGCCCAAATACACTGTCCTTACTAATGCTGATCCAATAGCCACTCTCTCCTTATTTATGGGACTTAGGGCTCCATTCCAACCTGATACGTTGCTGCATAAAAAGGCTCCACCGTAACTGTGTGTGTGCACAATATATATATATCCAATCCAATTTCATACAAACATCACAGCTGATGAGCTATGGTCCACACTCAGGGCCTCATTCTATTAACAGGCGTGAAATGGCCGCAATGTTGCGATTCCTTGCGGCCATCTGTGTAGCGATACGGCTACGCTGCTATTTAAATGGACGGCGCCGCAAGGAGGTCCCCCTTACAGACGGCCGCAAATTATGCAATCTGCCACAAGCATTTGCCGCTCCCTCGTAAATTGTGTTCCAAGGCCGCAAAGTCGGAAAACTGTAAATGCAAATATAAATTCAAGATAGCACTGTAAAGCTCTGTAAATGATAGGCATCACAATGGGGGACATGAGGATTAATAGCAACACCCTCTCAAGCTTGCACATCAGCCCAAATCCAATATTTCATTTCCGGTTTATTTTCCGTCCCAAGTCCTGCGGTCTCGTCGTTGTTAAAACCCGTACGGGTTCCGAGGTTGAAGGTCGCAAACTCAAAGCATTGTAGATATATATTCAATCCAGACCTGCAAAGCACTGTAAATGATGGGGAACACAATGGGGAACATGAGGATTAATAGCAAAACATTCTCAAGCTTGTACATCGCCAAATTATAATCTTTCCCACGGGCTTCAATGACCAAGCCCGTAGCTCGTTATTCAATCCCGTGCGGGCTTGGAGGGTGAATGTCCTCCAAGCCTGTAGCTTGTTATTCAAGCCTGTGCGGGCTTGGAGGGTGAATGTCCTCCAAGCCCGTAGCTCATTATTCAAACCCGTGCGGGCTTGCATGATAGATAGAACACGAAGATTGAACATGAAATAAAATTTCTTTATTTGCAGATTTGAGAGTAGGGGAATGTTGAGCTATTAATTCTAAGACCAAACATCACTTTCACTTTTAATAAAAGTACAGGATGGCTTTTCTATTTGCGACCTGTGAGTCTATTTTACGCATTTACGGACTTGACGGAGGCTAATCCCGCAGCCGTTGCAGGTTTGATGTGCTCCAAGCCTGTGGGACTCTGGACACGGAAATTGAACATGAATTACAATAAAAATGATTTTCAGATTTGAGTGTTGAGGTGTTGTTGTGCTATGAATTCCAACACCTACAATCAATTTCACGTCTCATCAAAGTACAGGATGGCTTTTTTATGTGCTTAATTGGTGCTACGATTTGTAAGTAAGAGCCTTGTGGGACCTTTTTGGTGTAAGTAAGCTGCGGCTCGGTTTTAGCTAATTACGGCCTTGACGGAAGGGTTCGCGTAGCATTTGAATAGCAACCTTGGCTTTCTTGCGGCCGAAACTCTTTCGGCCGTGTAAGATCAAATGGTGCCCCTGCGGCGTGGGCGGCAAGGGATAACAGGGCGCCGGCCGGAGCCCTCGGCCACAAGGGAATAGAATACGCACGTAGCTTGCGGCCGGTCCTTGCGGCCATGCATCTCCTACGGCCGTTAATAGAATGAGGCCCTCAGTAAGGTGCAGGAGACACTGAGCTGTCACCTCAGTAGTCTCTGCAGCAGTGCTGCCGTAAACCCCGCTCTCCCATCCATCTACATAAACCCCTTCCCATGGCAGGGAAGGGGTTAACATTAAGCTACAAGCCCAGGGAACCCCTCCCCCATTCCGCAATAAAAACTATAACTATGGGGGTCTATTGAGATTCTATTGAATCATTAGCCCCATGCCACAGATGTCCTTTAAGGTTCAACTAATTAACCCTTACCATGTAAGGATCTCTGTGGCATGTAAAAATAAACACCATACCATAAGGTGCCTATCTACCCCTTAACTAAATGATCCCCTAACTAACCTTTGTGTCTATATAGCCCCCAAACTTTACCCCATAACTACTCTACATAGACCTCCATGCAATACTAAATTGAACCCCTATTGTTTATTTTTTTACATAGGATACAATGGAAATCCTCAAGGACGCTCTATGTAAAAAAAAAATAAACAATACACTAAAGAAAATACTATACCAATTAAAATAAATACAAATCTAAAAAAAAAAAAAAAAAAAAAAACCTAAGTTACAAAAAATAGAAAATTAAGAAATTACAAAATATGAGAAATGAAGAAGGAAAATCTCCATGTTTTAGGACGCAATTTATCATTGTACTATTAACTTTTTTTAATATTATTTTTGTATTTACTCTTCAATTCTTGACTGTATGTGATTTAATCTTTTTTTTTCCCAATAAAAATTATTTAAAAAACGGTATTAAAAAAGAATTACAAGAAAAAAAAAAAGAAACCACATAAAATAAAATACTGATTTACAGTAAAATAAATAAAACAATACAATAAATAAAATAAAAAATAATGTAAACCTGTATGGGATAAAATAAATACTTACCTACCATTAATGTCCATCCAGTCCAATCAGTTCTGCCCTGGATCAAGGGGGCTATCCGCGTTTATTGAAGAATTATGTCCTCTTCTATCCTAATTGAAGCCATGGTCCTTTGAAATGGCCCTCCACCTATAAAATCAGACGTTCTACAAATAAAATAGTTAAACCTAACGGAGCTCCTCCTATGAGGAATCCCCCCGCCACATATGGCTTTTGCGGCTTAAATACAATTTTTTATGTGTTCTGATCTATGTCCCATAACCTCTAGAGAGATGTAAATATACTAAAAATAGTAGCTGCTTGCTTGTACAATAGCTTTCTTAAGTGACGGCATTAGCAGATTGAAATTAACACCACTAGAGCTGAATTGATAATCTTTGGCCCCCTAAAAAAACATGTGTGTGAATAATGACACATTGTGTGCAGTTTGTACTTAGTCTTCTAAACAAGCAAAATGAGATACTTCACAGAGAGCATTGAGGGAAATAATTAAGACACATACAGCCCTATTAAATTCCCTGAACGTGTAAAACTGTAGCCCGTAATGTAGCCCGCAAGACTTATGGCTATTAAATTGACCTCTCAAGGCTAACCGCAATTGACTTGCGAGTTAAGGGCGAAAAAACCCTACGGGAAGTCGAAATTTTGACTCTGCGGCCGCAAATCCTTTGATCTTTTATCAAGCCCGTAACTGTTACATTCGAAAATTGCTATTAAATTGCTACAAATCCACTTGCGTTCAAACCCGTAACCCACAAATGGAGCCAAAAAGCCAAAGGGTACTAGAGAGGACCCGCAAGGGGGTAAAGTACTATCTGTAAATGCAAATATAAACACAATACTTATATTTTCAATTAAAGGGAAAGTGATGTTAGGTATTAAAATGAATAGCACAATATTCTCAAGCTCGCAAATCTGCAATATAAAATTTAATTTCCGTGTTATATTGATCCCGGTTATCAATGTGTCAATACATATAATGGAACTGGTATGGACTAGAATATAATATTTACTGATTTATTAATATTGCATTATTTCTGGAACGCGGGTCCGATCAAAACTCGTACTTGAAAACCATAAGGCTTTGAAAACTAACCTCCAATTTTTAGTGACGTAATAATGACTATTTCTTTTGCCATTGGCTCCATCTAAACCCATAACTACGGGTTTGACTAATTGATCATGTTCATGGCCGCACATCCACCGCAAGAACGGTTTACAAATTTGCATTTTCGGCCAGTAACTTGCGGCATGGTTCAATTTATTAGCTATGTAACGCAGCCGAATTTCAAGCCCGCAGCCTTTGTGGGTGTGCCGATGCTGCTACTGGCTTCAAATTTAATGGGGCCGAAAATAGCCCATAGACAGCATATGCCTTTGCAGTGAAACAAAATACATAGCCCTAAAATTGTATATCCCTAAACTGATATCACCAAAGCTGTCTCTAAAACCCCGCAAAAAAAGACCGTTCTTGCAACTGACAATAACACAGTTTCCTCAGCCTATAAGGTGAAATGGTATTATCAAGTGAATAGAAGAAACTACATATTGTAGACAAGTGGATAAATACCATTAATTGTATATCAGTTATCACCAAATAAGCTCTTTAGACTTTATCTCTTTGAAGAAAACAAGGGTGTCAAACAAATTTTTTCCTTTAATTGTTTTTAATGGTTTTATTTTTTACACCGCTGTTAAGATAAAAGTAAATAAAGATTAGTTCAAGTAAATTTGTAAATAATATAGTTCCCATTTTTGTTGATTTGTTGGTACTTCTAGTAGTGTTAGGCACTTTTGGGGAATATTATCTCCAATAGGACAGTAGACATACAAAGTTGCGCAAAAGATTGGAATGGGGTCCTTAGCTTGTAGCTGCCTGAAAACACTTCCTTACCTTGAGTGTGGATACTCAAAAAATAGTCCTTTACTAATGATTGTTAATGATCTGCAATAACTATTCTCTAAATAGATTGCAGTATCCTATATGGTTGTTATTAAAAATTCAGTTTGACTTCTTTATTGTATACATTGCACTTGTGATGATGTTGCTGCAAGATAGATCAGATACAGTACCTTGCAGAAGTCAATCCCCCCCCCCCCCCCCCCCCATGGCATTTTTCGGGTTTTGTTGCCTCAGCACCTGGAATTAACATGGATTGTTTGAGGATTTACTTCATTTAATTTACATAACATGGCCACAACTTTGAAGACGTTTTTTTTTATATTGTGAAGCAAACAACAAATAAGAGTGGTACAGGTTTTGCTCAAGAATATCCCTGTATTTAGTACCCTCCATCTTTCCCTCAACTCTGACCAGTCTCCCACATTCCTTTTCGCAAACTCAAAACGTGCCATTTTGTTTCTTGCTGAAAGTAATGGCTTTCTTCTGGCCACTCTGCCATAATGCCCAACTCTATGGAGCGTACGGCTTATGGTCGTCCTAGGTACATCATTTCACTAATTATGTGACATCTGAAGGTAATTGGTTGCACCAGAGCTTTTTATGGGCTTCATAACAAAGGCGGTGAGTACATACGCACATGCCAATTTTGTGTTTTCTATTTCAAAAAAATAGTTTTATGTATATATTTTTCTCATTTCACTGTGTTCTGATCCATCCCAAAAATTCAGATTAACAAAACATTGAACTTAAGGCTGTAATGTAACAAAAAAAGTAAATGGTCAAGGGGGGAATACTTTTGCAAGGTTAGTCCCAATTCAAGGTAATAATAATTCAAGGTAAGTCCCATTGTCACAGCTCGAACATTACAAAGCTCTAAATAATTTACACAAAATTGATATTGTATTAGACCCATAGGTCTAGCTCACAAATAAAGTCTAACCTGCAACTCAAAAATATCACATTTCTGTCAAAAATATTATGAGTACTAAATAGGACTCGCAAGGCATTTTTCAAACATTTATTAGAGCTCTAGCAGCAATTAAACACACAATACTGTACTTTAAAAGCATGGGAAGGCATGGAAATACATTAGAATTAATTGCAGAACAGTCTCAGTTATTTCTGAGTAATATCGATCCCTGGACTCAAGGGGTTAATACATATCATGAAACCTACATGGACTAAAACAGATGCTCTAATGCATTTTATAAATTGCTAGATTGCTTGATTGTGACCCGATCAGCAAATACTACTTGACTCTCATTACTTCATAGCCTCCGATTAAAAGTTACGTCTAACTTCCATGTTTTGCTGACGTCATTATGACGGACTGATTTACTATTGGCTGTGTCTATGAAGTAAATTACGGGCTGCCTTAAATATTGCCAGATCATATGATCGCTCTTCTTTAAACCCTACTTAAAAAAACAGGGTTTATGTGTGGAAGCTGTAAGACATAAATTACGGGCTTGAGTCAATAGAATACAGAGAGAAAAAAAACACCCACAGCCAAAATTACGGTTTAGAGTCACTTACAGGTTTCTAATAGAATAGGGCAGAATGTGTTTGGGTCAACTGTGTAACCTAATGCAGAAAGCTGGCCAGTAGGGCAATACATTCTGAAGTGATCTATGTATAATATAAATGAGCAGAAACCATAATTAATTAAACAAAGACAATAGGACAATACACTAGCCTAAATAGTTCAAATGAAACAAAGAAATGCATCAGTCTTCAAAAAGTTACCACCAAGTGAAATGGAACAGATGCCTTTATGAACCAATTCTGTTATGACATTTAATTAAAGCTATTTCTGCAATGTCTCTGATATAATCACACTTCTAGCAAGTGTATAATTTTTTTTTCTTGAAACTATACAATAAATGGTATTAATCCCAAATGAAAATATATGAGAGAAAACTTGGTGAGTTTTGTGTTACATTTGATGGGTAACATATTTCAAATAAAGGGGCACATATAGGCCCTCATTCAATTGCAATTCGGCCAATTGAATAGGGGTCTAAATAAGCACATAACATATTTTTTTTAAAGAAGTTTTTAGTTAGTAAGCATCTATCCAAAAGCAAGGTTTTCACTAACTAAAAACTTATTTTAAAAAAATATGCTCTGTGCTTATTTAGAGCCCTATTCAATTGGCCAAATCACAATTGAATGAGGGCCATAGACTCCATAAGTACTCTAGCACTTCATAACATGCTTACCAAAATTGAGAAATAATAAATTGAAAGTCAGAAGGGAATGTAATGGAAAAGGGGAAGTTTTTTGGGTCCAAGTACAATGCTAGTTGTGGGGAGGAATTACACTATGAGTTGTGGGAGAGTGATGTACCTTCCCACTTTGGAAAGCATGTTTGGGTAAGCGGATTCAGTTTTCGGGAAGCCCTAATGGTGCACCAGGACCCAGTAGAATCCACTCTTCACCACCGTGCACCGTTGTGCCAGTCACCACAGTTCTTACAGTAAATGGTAATAGAGAACTTTCTAAATAGGCTGCATAAGAGTCATTTACCTACGGTATATATGTATAATTATTCAGCTCTGCAGTGCTGTAAGGTATTAAATCAAATGTCATTAGTGTGATGTTAACAGAACAGACATTAATCATAGGTTAATATATCACATATATAGTTCTCAGCGGGCTTGCCAAAATCCGTTGCTAACGCAACGGGGAAACTGCGGCCCTTGCGAAATGAGGGCCGCAGTTGTGGCCGCAACCGCGGACCTTGCAAAGCCAGGCAAGTAGGTGGAGATGAGCGCCGTAGGTGGACATCCCTACTACCCCGTACGACTTAGCCACGGAGCGCTGAAGGCTCACAGCGCTGGTGGAAAAGAGCGCCATAGGCGCTCATTCCTGCGACCCCGAAGGACTTAGGCAGGGAGCGCAGAAGACGCTCACTGCGCTGGTGGAGATGAGTGCCGTAGGCGCTCATCCCTACGACCCTGCACGCCTTGCGCATCATACCTACAACCCGCGGGACTCCAAAATAAAAACACAATTCAAAGTGAGAGATCCGTAGCACTTTGAAAAAATCGCCTATAAAAATTACAGCCCGTAACACTGACAAAATAAAACCGCCACTGAGGGGGAAAAAATATGAGCCGCAAAAAATACGAACTTAACAGCTGCAACACGCAAAGCGAAAAACACGAAAAACACACTAAATACAAATCAAAATAAAAAACATACACAGCAAGGGGGGACAGCCAGGACATCTGGGAATGAGGTTACACGCCAGTTTTGATAGAATTTAAAGATTTTCGCCACTCGAAAGTCCCCTCAGCAAAAGAAAAAATGGCTGCCGAAAAAAAAACGAAAACGAGGCTACACAACCTAATAACAATACCATTACAAAATGTGGAACTACACAGCTAAACCAACGGTTTGCCCTCGCGCACGCAGCCTATTTACACTACACACAGCACACATTGCTGACACTTACACCTCAGCTCACCAACAGTGCAAATCTACATTGTATGCTGCAGGAACATCAAAACAGATTGTTAGCTCTTCAGCATATTGCCTCCTGCATATATTCATTACAAATAGGTAAAGTATATTAATTTATAACTTTAATTATTAATTAATTTACATTAAAAAAATACAAAGAGAAACCAAAATACAAAAATTACAGAATCACAATAAACACTAAAGGCGCTCCGCGCCCGCCTCACAAGCAGCGCCAACAGTGTTTACAGAACCACAACTACACCAGGGGAGAGAGTCACAATGCGCGCCAAAAGGCCATCAGCGCAAACCTTACAATCAGCGTCAAAGGAGCTCTCATAACCAAACATATACCAACCAAGAGGCTTGCAATATAATTTTTATATATATATATATATATATATATATAAAAATAAAAATAAAGTATACTAAACAATAGTTGTTAACGGCAAGGCACATACCAATTCATAAGAGATTACAAAAATGATTAGTGCTAAAAAACAGTAATATTTAGTTTTAAATACAATGATATTTGTATATGTTTTAGGACCAGGTTTGCAATCCTTGAGATGTGGTGGTGCTGATTCTTCCCCCAGGGTCTGGTCTCCACTACCCACCCCCCATGTCATTACAGCTTATAGGAGAGTTCTATTGGGAGAAATAAAACCAGCCAAGCTGAAACCACAAACAACAAAGAAAGGAAGCAAGGGGCCTGCTGAGATCCTATCAGCCAAAGTCTCACTCCCCCAGGGGTGGTGATCCTGGGGGGACTTGTATGTGAAGACTAAACAAAATACAAGAGTCAGATCATACCAGGCTAAATATACACTTGTCTAATAGAAAATAGAACATACATACATAGACAAATATATATATAATATATATATATATATATATATATATATATATATATATATATATATATATATATATATATATATATATATATATATATGTATGTACACAAGCATAGAGATATTGATAATATGTATCAACCAGGTATAAGTATGAATATTATAAAGTGGAATAATATGTGATGTGTTTATAATCTAGCATAATAGTATTCTATACAGATAATATAACATGTAAAATATTCCTTAGTGTTTTTATTGTTTGTATAAGCCAAAAGTTGACAATGTAGAATGTAGTTTTTGTCACACTAATTAATCATCATTAATGTTAAAAGAGTTATCTTTCCCTTTACAATGGGAGTAACATGAGCAGTACAATCGCATGCACACTTCTTTATCTCTGTGATTGTATGGCTGTTTGTTGAACTAATCAGTTGTTGGAGCTGCAGGGGTTAGGATGCATGCTGGGTGGGGGATGTGTGGTGGGACACAGTGTTGTGAGCATAGAAGCTGTGGGTAGGATGTTTGTGCATTGTAAGGGTGGAGTTACATTTTGTCTATGACCCCCTCCCAACTCACTGGCATACAAGGTGGTTAGTTGTCTATCAAGGGGGTAGAGATGAATAGAGGAAAGGTTAAAAAAGGATCTATCTCAGATGTATAATTGGGGTTGGGATGTGCAGGCATCTATAACGGGGTGAGCATCACAGGTAGATAACATGATGTTGGGGTGTGAGGTCCAGTACTTTGTATGGGGATATGGATAGGTATAGAGCTATGTTTAGGAGCCAGGGAGAGGTACAGAGCTATAGAATGTTGGAATGCTGAGAAGAAGACGGGCAGAGGCACAGCGGACAAATGTGGAGCTTTGTTTTGGGTGGGTAGAGATGCAGTTCTTAGTGTTCAGGTGTGAGGACAGAGTTACATACCAAGACTAGAGAGAGGCGCAGAGCTACATACCAAGACTGGAGAGAGGCGCAGAGCTACATACCAAGACTGGAGAGAGGTGCAGAGTTACATACCAAGACTGGAGAGAGGTGCAGAGTTACATACCAAGACTGGAGAGAGGCGCAGAGCTACATACCAAGACTGGAGAGAGGTGCAGAGTTACATACCAAGACTAGAGAGAGGGGCAGAGCTACATACCAAGACTGGAGAGAGGTGCAGAGCTACATACCAAGACTGGAGAGAGGCGCAGAGCTACATACCAAGACTAGAGAGAGGTGCAGAGCTACATACCAAGACTGGAGAGAGGTGCAGAGTTACATACCAAGACTGGAGAGAGGCGCAGAGCTACATACCAAGACTAGAGAGAGGTGCAGAGTTACATACCAAGACTGGAGAGAGGCGCAGAGCTACATACCAAGACTAGAGAGAGGTGCAGAGTTACATACCAAGACTGGAGAGAGGCGCAGAGCTACATACCAAGATTGGAGAGAGGCGCAGAGCTACATACCAAGACTAGAGAGAGGCGCAGAGCTACATACCAAGACTAGAGAGAGGCGCAGAGCTACATACCAAGACTAGAGAGAGGCGCAGAGCTACATACCAAGACTGGAGAGAGGCGCAGAGCTACATACCAAGACTGGAGAGAGGCGCAGAGCTACATACCAAGACTGGAGAGAGGCGCAGAGCTACATACCAAGACTAGAGAGAGGCGCAGAGCTACATACCAAGATCAGAGAGAGGCGCAGAGCTACATACCAAGATAAGAGAGAGGTGCAAAGCTCCATACCAAGATTAGAGAGAGGCGCAAAGCTCCATACCAAGATTAGAGAGAGGCGCAGAGCTACATACCAAGACTGGAGAGAGGCGCAGAGCTACATACCAAGATCAGAGAGAGGTGCAAAGCTACATACCAAGACTATAGAGAGGCGCAGAGCTACATACCAAGATCAGAGAGAGGTGCAAAGCTACATACCAAGACTATAGAGAGGCGCAGAGCTACATACCAAGATCAGAGAGAGGTGCAAAGCTACATACCAAGACTATAGAGAGGCGCAGAGCTACATACCAAGATCAGAGAGAGGTGCAAAGCTACATACCAAGACTATAGAGAGGCGCAGAGCTACATACCAAGATCAGAGAGAGGTGCAAAGCTACATACCAAGACTATAGAGAGGCGCAGAGCTACATACCAAGATCAGAGAGAGGTGCAAAGCTACATACCAAGACTAGAGAGAGGTGCAATGTAGTATAGGTGTTAGGAGTACAGAGATGTACAGAGATGTACAGAGGAAATGTATAGTGCATAGGGGTGTGAAGATAGGCACATAGGTGTATGAGTATGTGGTGAAGGGGTTTGTGTACTTTAATGATTCTCTGAGCAATACCATGTAGGGTCACCGAAGATGGGCAGGTCATAGTGGAGAGGTGAGAAAAATAATTATCCCTTGGAGAAGGGACTGGCAATCCACTCCAGTATCTTTGCCAATAAAACCTTATGGATGAGCACAACAAGACACAAGATGTGCTGCGCTCCATAGGGTCACAGAGAGTCGGCCATGACTAAACAACAAGTAGAAGTACAGAGCTATGTCTTAGGGCTATGTACATGGCATGCTTTATTGTGGGTTGATAAGGAGCTCAGTGCTATATATGTTGGGTTATATAGCTGAGATATGGGGGTCAGCAGTGGATAGGTTTTTATTGGGGTATGATATATCAAGGTGTGTATTGTATAGTGTATGTATAGAGGCACATTGGTGCTTATTGGGTTAGGGTTGTGAGGATGAGTTGTCTCTGTGTAGGGTTGGGTAACTGTGCCTTTAAGATCTATATGTTCCCTTTACAGTTGTTTTCATTTTCCCCATTACTTTCCCAACAAGACAATATCTGTGCACAGAGCTGAGGTGAATGCTGTACAGTATTTATAAACAACTGCAAGAAAACAAATGGTGTGTTACTGTTGTATTGTGCAGTGTTGTACACATGGGGTGTGCACACACACACTGGCATTCTCTCTCTCTCTCATATATGTTCCTTACCAATTAGTGCACACAGCCCCTCATGTCAGGCCTCACACAGCCCCCATTGCCTAATGATATAGTACAATACTATGTGTTCCTGCCTCTCTGTGCTGTGGATCCAGCTCGCACTTTGTGCCTGTCTGGCCCCCCTCCTGTGAGTTGTCTTCAGGCAGAGGCGGGAGTGGCACTTACAAGATGGAACAGCCAGTTGTTTAAAAATCCTTCTAGAGCGGTTTCAAATCCCCCCTCCTCCCCCCAGTGCTGAGGAAAGGGAGGGAGGAGGAAGCCTCTCTGTGCTATGCTCTGAGCCCATCCTGCTTAGGAGGAGGGAGCACAAGAGAATGGGGGAGGTGATGAAGGAACTGTCCATCATGACTGTTGCCATAGTGAGTGGGCGGGGCCGAGTGCTGGGTGGGCCTATCAGGGCGGGCGCTGCTGGTGTCACCATGGTGACGGGGTTGTTCCTGGGGAGGCTGTGATCGGTCGACAGGTGTGTGACAATCGGAGCTTTCTGCAAGCATGTACACCAAAGGCAAGAGTAACAGCGTACCGTCCGACAGCCAGGCCAGGGAAAAGTGAGTGTAATGTACCCCGGGGGCACTGGGAGAGGGAGCTGGGGGAGGCAACCTGGAAACGGGGGCAACTGGGCAGACAGGCCAGGGGTACAAACTTCATATCCCTCCACTGTGTGTGTGAGAGGATGGGGATGCACTGGGGCTGGGGGAAAGTAACTTTACTGGCTGGAGGCTGACTGTACCCTACCATGGTGTGTATGGACCTGGGCAGGACATGTCCATCTACACACGGTCATGTTATAGATGTGACCCATATGTACTGAGCAAGGGCTGGACATGGGCAGAAAGACATGTACACCATTATAAATATAGGGCAGCATTATGGTTGTGTAATGCAGGCAGTGCAGAGTCTTCATGTCTTGTGTCAGGCAGCTGCAATATGCATCATGTTTAATATAAGGGAATCAGGGCTGTCTGGTCTGCAGAGCTTGCAATCTAATTGTGCAATGTAACTACAAGTTGTTGTGTATAGCTATGTCACCTTAACTATAATGTGGTGCACATAGTGAGGTCAGTAGGAACTCCATGGAAAACACAAAGTTTCTATCCCTGTATGCTCTCATTGCTTTGTTAGTATCTGCTGGTCAGTATGTGTGTGCTCAGCTGCTAATATCTGTATTAAAGATGTGTTTGTATCTACTGCTCATTTTGTGTATCTTGTTCATGCTGAAGCCCCATGATTGTAGGGTTTGTGCCTGCTGCCCTTCTTGTTCATGCTGAAGCCCATGATTGTAGGGTTTGTGCCTGCTGCCCTTCTTGTTCATGCTGAAGCCCCATGATTGTAGGGTTTGTGCCTGCTGCCCTTCTTGTTCATGCTGAAGCCCCATGATTGTAGGGTTTGTGCCTGCTGCCCTTCTTGTTCATGCTGAAGCCCCATGATTGTAGGGTTTGTGCCTGCTGCCCTTCTTGTTCATGCTAAAGCCCCATGATTGTAGGGTTTGTGCCTGCTGCCCTTCTTACTCATGCTGAAGCCCCATGATTGTAGGGTTTGTGCCTGCTGCCCTTCTTGTTCATGCTGAAGCCCCATGATTGTAGGGTTTGTGCCTGCTGCCCTCCTGGTTAATGCTGAAGCCCCATGATTGTAGGGTTTGTGCCTGCTGCCCTTCTTGTTCATGCTGAAGCCCCATGATTGTAGGGTTTGTGCCTGCTGCCCTTCTTGTTCATGCTGAAGCCCCATGATTGTAGGGTTTGTGCCTGCTGCCCTTCTTGTTCATGCTGAAGCCCCATGATTGTAGGGTTTGTGCCTGCTGCCCTTCTTGTTCATGCTGAAGCCCCATGATTGTAGGGTTTGTGCCTGCTGCCCTTCTTGTTCATGCGGAAGCCCCATGATTGTAGGGTTTGTGCCTGCTGCCCTTCTTGTTCATGCTGAAGCCCCATGATTGTAGGGTTTGTGCCTGCTGCCCTTCTGGTTCATGCCGAAGCCCCATGATTGTAGGGTTTGTGCCTGCTGCCCTTCTTGTTCATGCCGAAGCCCCATGATTGTAGGGTTTGTGCCTGCTGTCCTTCTGGTTAATGCTGAAGCTCTATATGATTGTAGGGTTTGTGCCTGCTGCCATTCAGGCTGATGCCCCATCATGGTAGGGTTTGTGCCTGCCGCCATTCTGGCTGATGCCCCATCATGGTAGGGTTTGTGCCTGCCGCCCTTCTGGCTGATGCCCCATCAGCGTAGGGTTTGGGTCTGCCTCCCTTCTGGCTGATGCCCCATCAGCGTAGGGCTTGTGCCTGCCGCTCTTCTGGCTGATGCCCCATCAGCGGAGGGCTTGTGCCTGCTGCCCTTCTGGCTGATGCCCCATCAGCGTAGGGTTTGGGTCTGCCTCCCTTCTGGCTGATGCCCCATCAGCGTAAGGCTTGTGCCTGCCTCCCTTCTGGCTGATGCCCCATCAGCGTAGGGCTTGTGCCTGCCGCTCTTCTGGCTGATGCCCCATCAGCGGAGGGCTTGTGCCTGCTGCCCTTCTGGCTGATGCCCCATCAGCGTAGGGCTTGTGCCTGCCGCCCTTCTGGCTACTGCCCCATCAGCGTAGGGCTTGTGCCTGCCGCCCTTCTGGCTGATGCCCCATCAGCGTAGGGCTTGTGCCTGCCGCCCTTCTGGCTGATGCCCCATCAGCGTAGGGTTGGGATTGTGAGCTACTTTCTCCTGTGCATGAGATTCAAACAAGAGGAAGGGGAATCTAAGAGGCTTCTCAGCAGAAATTAGCTGTGTCTTGTACTGTGGCTGAGCATGTTATATCAGACACTATTGCTTCTTATCAATTCTATATAATGTAGACATGTGTCATTATTGCTTACACGTTATGTTACATACTATTGAAAGGATGAATATCACTTGTAAATCCTGAGATGTGCATGGCATGTGATGAAGTTTAGCCTAAGATCTAGATAAAAGCTATACGATTCCTTATTTATTTTGCATTTGCAAATCGCAGATAATGCAGTGTTAATATATTATTTTTGAATAAAATCCAGCAAAGTTTGGCATTTGAAACTTTTGCTACCAGTGCTTTATGGACGTTACTTGTCAGACATAGGTTTTGTCACTTTTTTGTTTATTTATCTTGTGCACCATCTTTTCACCTCTTGGGTTTTCTTTATCCTGTTTACAAGGTTGGAAGCCTGGGGGGTTCCAATTACTACATGCTGTTCATGAATTCTAACCCTTTCATTGCCAGACAGAACGTCCCTAGTACTGACACTATGAACATAACATTTACATACCATCTCTGAATAGACCCGTTCTGCCTCTTACACCCTCCCCCAGACCTGTAGGTATTGTAAGGTACTTGTATGGTGTATTAGGGGATGGAGGAGGAGAGGTGCAAAGCTGTGCTTGGGGGTTGGGAGGAAAGGTGAAGAACAGTGTATAGGGGGAGGGGGTTATACAGCTGTGCACTGGGGGGGAACTATAGAGCTGTTGGCCTGTATAGGACATTGTTGAGGGGGTAATTCAGATACATTATTCCTTTGAGGGTAAAGGGGAGATGCATGCACACACATGTCACGATTATAACACATGCATTATAAAAGAACATGTAAAAGTACTAAAATGTTCTCATACATAAGGTATTTATACAAATTATCATGTTTATCCTATACCCTGACAGTGACCCCCACCAATATTGTTAGTGATCTGGACTATGTGTAAATTTCCCTCCCAATAACACCATTATATAGTTATAGCACCCATAGAGACCACATACTGACCAATCCTGATTACCTTATATGTGTTGTGTTTGTTAACCAGCAGTAGCCAATGTACTCTTACAAAGACATGATTTGGCTGTTCATTGGTGACATACACTGGTGTGTCTCACATGTCACCCAGGGGGCAGTTCTTTGTCAGTACCACACATGTAAACATACAGAAGACTTTGTGTCGTATATGTGCTGTACTGACATGGACAGTATATATATATATATATATATATATATATATATATATATATATATATATATATATATATATATATATATATATATATATATATATATATATTATGTGTATGTCTCCTAACTGACTTGGCTAGCTTCTAAATTTTAAAAGGGAAAAAAAAAAAATGTCAACCCCTATCTTTAGCATACAAAATAGACAGCTCCCCCCATATCATATTAGGCCTCTAAGAGTTGTCCCACACCATGATTTGGTGCTTTCACTCCTGCAACCTGGGTCTGATTCTAGTCAGGGAACCAAGTGGTCACACCACCCTGGGCCTGGACAGTACTTGGATGTGAGACCACCTAGAAATCCCAGGAGCTGTATGCAGTGGCCCACTGAAGAAGGAACTGGCAACCCACTCCAGTATCTCTGCCATGAAAACCAAGTGGATTAGCGTGGTGTTTTGCAGTCTGAGGCCACAGAGTCGGACAAGATTGAAAAACACATACCGGCATGAGTACAATAAAACATACATACACTAGGCATGACTGAGTGGCATTGTTTCCTAATGTTTGCCAGGGATTTGTAACACACTATTGCTTTGTATTCAGAGCTTATAAATACAGTATAACATATTAGCACGTTGTTGATTACAAATTAAATGGCAAACTGATACATGCCACTTATTATTAGGCATTGAAAGTCACTGTCATTCATAACATCTGTATGGACAATATAAATCATATTAAGATAATAGTTTTTTTTTAATGATTTTTGGTGGCATCTACTTACATTTTAAAATGTTTTTTAATAATATTGTTTGGTTTCAATCCAAAGTTTGACTCTGCTTAAATTCCTCTACTACCTATGTGCAACTCTGCATCTGCTAACACCAGCTCTTCATAATTTCATTCATAATCTTTCATTTCTTTTGGAGAAAATGTTCCTCTTGAGTAACTGGTACTAGAGCTGTGGACATAGCCAATATGTGATACTTCATTCTCTAGTATAAACATTGATCCCTTGCTAATTCTTACTATTCTCTGCCATTGCTCAGTGATTAATGGCAAAAAAAGAACCTCTGCTATTGGCTTCAACCAGTAATCTGTAACTACCGTAATTGAATTATCCGTATAGATTAACTGGACCATGATACTTGTGTAAACAAATAGCTATTGCAAGTCTTCCTATTTTAATTTAACACATCATAGTAAATGCCAAATAACAACAAACTAAAGGCTTTTATGAGTTGCCAAAAAGATGTTCTCAATCAGATGGTAGCTATCCAGTATGATAGGTTAAGGAATCATATCAGATGTGTTATCCTTCTTCTTGCAGTGCACTGGTAAAACAACAATATTTCTGGTTTTCTAACACAAGCCGAGAGGTGTATCCTAGAGAGCTAAGAAAAACATTTTGTTGTTTTTTGCAACCTTGTTTTGATGGTGCCAATCTTTTGTGATGGTAACTACTATTCATTATAGAGGCCTGGATCCACTCCAGACCCTGATGCATGATGAGCCAGAGAAAGACACATCTCACCAGACCACCACTGTCCCTTCCTTACGTTGGATTAGTCCCAGAGGGAATATTCTTTCCATCTCACAAAACTATAGCTTCTCTGTTCATCCTTTGGATACTACAATCTGTCTTTTTTTTTTTTTTTTTTTTTTATAAGATTTGCTGTTGACCAAGGTCAGCAAACCACCACTGTTATAATTTAAATAACACAACATAAACTGTCATTATGTATAGTACAGCATATTACACAGTAATATACGACAAAACTTGATATGCATGGTAATACTGATCTTAGAAGGTAAAATATCTTACACATTTTTTGGGGGGGGGGGCTGGGAGTAGATTCACTCATAAGGAAGTGTGCAATTCATCTTTTTAAAATGTGGGCTGGTGTGAGGCCTAGAGAAGCAGTGGGACCTACAATCGAGTATCTATTTTATAAAGGTACTTGTTGAAATGAGGTCACTCCACTATATCTCTCATCCTAAAGCATAAGTGTGTCTCAAACCATGCCACATTTTACCTGCCCATGCCTCCTTTTACAAAGTCCAGATATAAAGGAGCCTAGTTTAAAAGATGGAATACACATCTTAGGTGACGTACTCCTACCGTGATATTTCTTGGTGAGCACATTACCAATATACTCGTGCAGTTGGCTTTCTCAATCTGTTTACAACAGGTTTTATTCTTGATAGCTTTATAGTTTTAGTAGTTTGGAAATAATCTATGAAATTCTAGCGTTTTGTGGCTTTGCATACATACTTGCCTAATTCCTTTACTGTTTGTGCAGCATAGTACACCTCTACACTTTGTTACTTGCAAGATCTTATATCTTTTATATAACTTTTGTCAACTCCTGTCTTAGAGGGTATCAAACTTACAAGCCATAAACTATATTTAGGAGCCATTTTGTGTCTATAGAGATATGCTACTAGCCATTGGCTCCTAGTCTACTGTGTTTGAGTTAAACTCTAAGGAGAGAGAATATTTCCAAGTCTGCTACCATATTACCCTACCTCGCCTTTATTTCTAGAACGTTGGTCACTCTCTGATTTCACTTTCAGAAGAATTTTAATTTTGACACATGAAAATAACAGTTTATATCCAGATATTGTTGATACTGAATATGTATTGTGTCAAGTCCATGTTTTGTCCCAAGTCCAGTTTACTGGGGATACTCTTACAAGACCCTTATCATAGTCCTTTCTGCTTAATTCATGGTCCCCACGTTGACTCTTCATAGCCTCCCTGTAATTGAAATTTCTTGTTCAGTTATACACCCCCCTACACTTCTGCTTTTGTCCTCTAATATTCCTTTTGCTACCCATATACTCCAGTCCTTAATTACACTTGTCTAACTCCTTTTTGTTGACATAGCCCTCTACTTGCTCCCATCTAATCATGCATGTACTCCACAAACCAGTATATAAAGTTTCCTGTGAGAATATACACAAGCCATCTTTTTGAGCTTTGACCCCATTTTGCATAACCATCCATTTTTTTTCTCCTTCAAGAAACCACTACATTCTTATCTATTTTCTCACAATTGCCCGGTTTTACGACCGCTGTAATTGGCCTTCCAATCTCCTAACAGAGCTGCTGCCATACTCCTGTCAACGCCGCTCTGAACCTTCCTCTCCATCTTTTCCATTTGTTCCAACCTTCTGATCATTTTTATCTAGGTATCTCTTAACGTTTTTTTGTAACCTCCCAGCTATACCATCTCTACACATGGAAAGCTCCTCCTCTTTATATTTGTGCTTCTGAATAAATCTAGTCAGATGTATTAATTGTACCCATTTGTGCAAGATACCTTCCTCAGATACATTACTAGTGGAGCGGAGAAGAAAAAAGCAAATTTTTACCTTTGTATTCACTTTATTACTTTTTACCTGGTATTTATGGAGGCTGATTGGTTCGCCATGCCATATCATACAAATATATATACCATTGTTTGAGGGGGGGGGGGGGGGGCATTCTACATTTTAAATTTGTAAGTAGACTTATGAGGGTTAAAAATAAAGTTCTTGTTTTACACTTTCACCTATGTTACACATATTTGTAATCCATGACTCTTTATAAAAAAATTAGGATATAATTATGTGTGTGTGTGTATATATAGTATGCATTAATATAATCGTTCTGCACTATTACAAGTTGTCCTTGCATACCTGCGCATCACTGTATCTGGGTCGGTAGCAGAACACATGCACTGCATGTTAGTACATAATACAGGCATATAAAACAAATGCGTTATCTAGATCTACAGCACAGTATCTACAATACACACAGCTTCTCTTACAAATCCTCTAGTGTAGATCTATGTTGGGAGACTGGTCTCTGTAGAAAAAACTCACAACAGGAAGTTTATTAGAAAAACTGTTGAAAGAACATTGAGTCTCTGAGAGAGAGTGTTTGGAAACGGGTTATATATCACTGATTCATAATTCACTACTTTTTTTTTTTTTTTTTTTACACTGGAAAAACTGTAACATTTTATTGAACATTAAAGCTTTTTTTTTTTATATACATGTATTGCTTTAATCTATCTTTTAAGGGAACACCGAAATTATTATTTATTTATTTATGTATTTTTTTGCTTTTACTGATAACAGGCGATTTTTCATTGGAAGGAACTGTGGTAGCAGAGAAGATCTGTATTGAGTTATGTTAAAAACACCCACTTCAAGTAGCCCCTTGATAATGGATTGCAGTGGCAGAATAAGGCCCCATATGATAACCTGCTCCCTCAAACTACAGACAGATTAACAGTCTGAAATGGGATCCTATGTGATATGAGCAGTCTATCTAAAGATTTTTCTCTAAAATGCTTCTATGCTCCTGTCTTGCATATCTGCCGCCGCTGTTTAGTGATACTTCACAAGCATTTGAAGTTTGTACTGAACTACAGGGTAGTATGCCAGGTGCCTCGGAAGTTGTGCACATATTGCTAAGTCTGTAATGGTCAATGCTGCAATGAAAAATCTACCAAAAACAAACAATAATTTAGGGAAATCTCTCAAGACCACCAATCACAAAGTAAAAAAAAAAAAAAAAACTCTAGCAGTGAGGTGCTTGTTAAACTGCAAACAAAAGAGAGAAAAGGATTCATATTATTTGTATGTTCAGTAGAATCACACCCCAGAAGACAAATTGTTGTATGTGCATATTGTATATAAGACTTTCCTTTTTTATAGATCTTGTCGTCTTAGATAATCTTCCTGTTTGTGAACAGAAATAACACCCCAGTGAGACTTTGCTTTTCTTTCAGCCTGTATATATCTCTCTTTATCTATTTTCTTGCTCTTCTCTCCATCCTTTTTACAGCATTGGTTTGGTGATGACACCCCCCCATACTCTCATACTCATATTTTATGTGAGCTAAATTAATACAATTCTACAATCCCTAGGCAAAGAGCAGCCTATGTGTATGCAGCAGATTTGATAAAACTTTTTATTCATATCTAAAAATCCCTCTAATGATTGTTACACAGGCATCTGATTTCTCCCCCCCCCCCCCCCCAATCAGCATCAGGGGAACAATATTACCCACTATTTACTTGCTGTTGCTTGCTCAGCCAATCTCCTTGCAGCTTCCTGTGTGTGTGTGTGTCATCAGCAATACATAGCACATATCGGTGATACACTACATATCCCAGGCTGCTTTAAAGCACAAACAGGAACCCCAGAGTTTAAATCAAATGTTTCAGATAACCTAATTGTCCAAAACAAATCATTTTTTTAATTTGATGCTAATTTAGCCTGGGTTTAGAGGGTGTTAACCCAAGTTTGCAACTGTCAGAAATTAGAGTTTTTTTTTTTTTTTTTTTTAGACTTCCCTGTAAGTGTTTAAATGTTTGTTTTGGGACTTTTTCATGCACAAAATTGTTTGTCTACACTACTAATTCTCCTATCCAATGCATTCATTATCCAGATACGCCTTTCAAGAATACTAATCGATACAGAATACACCTTAAGCTCTCTCATCCAACAAGCTGATGAGAAGCGCCATGTCCTCTCTGCTTTCTGAGAGACAGAGCAAAAAACGAAAATAACCAGCTGACTCTTTCCCGGGTTTCCCAGTCTATATGCTTAAGGAGCTTTTTGACCACCCTCTGATTTTTGAATCCGTTTCAAAGATCACCACTAATTAATACCTTGCACCATCAAGATCGTTTTTCTTTTTCAACCATCTTCACTTTTCGGCTGTGTTGGTTTTCTTTCATAATTCTATAGTTGACTACATCACTTTACGATCTAATCCTATAATTGATAAACACACTTTAGTCTATTCTGGTCTGTTATTCAAGCAGTAATGTCCCAAATGTAATCTGACAATATATCTGAATGTGGACAGGATATTGATATTTTACACCAGGTGGAGCTGACACTAGGGAACCTCTTCCTAAGCTATATCAACCTACAAAAGAAATTTCCAATTTTTATTTATTTCAAATTCTTACACCTTGTTAGTGGCTTAAGAGTTAAAATGACATGTGATCTTTTTCCATTCTTTCATAGTGTATTAATACAGCATCATTGGAAGCACAGAAATACTCATGAACTCCTATATTCCTTTATGCAGCACATTTTTGTACCGTTCCTTCCCATTTAGTGCTATTAAAAAGTCATGCCACCACCCTAGCACCTTTTACAAGCGGTCTCACCCACATTAAGAACCAGGGATGGAACCGGCATGCATTATAACAATTGGTTATACCTTGGTGACACCAGGTGTGTACATTCAATGTGTAATATAAAATGTATTTATATGCATTGGTAATTTTCTTTAGCTTCATTTTTGTTTTTGAGAGAGAAAACAAGGAATCAAGTTCAACCTTTTTTTTTTAATTCTCCTCTTATCTTTGTAATATGTAAATTGTTTATTGATCTAGAGGCATGAAATCCACACTCAAACATTGTCAGTTTTCTTATAAGGGGGGAAAAAAATCCTTCCTGACCCCAGATATTTCAATCCCTTTTTAAAAATTTTATATTTAATCCGTTGTCCCAACCTCCTGTCTGACTGGCCTTTCTGGGAAGAACACTTTCTTTCCTTATGGTGCAATAGTTTTCTTTAATCTCAAGCGATGTCCTCTTGTCCGTTGAAAATCTCTTGGCACAAGACGTTCCCCTGATAAAAGCCTAATATTGAACCTCCTGCAAGACTTTACACATTTATGTAATTTAACAACCAATTACATATTGCTTTCTTCCAATAGACCCATTTTCAGCACTCCTTTTACTGAGTTTTGAAGCCAAAGTGGTTTGTATCCTAATCCCAATGAGCTGTGGGCAAATGATCCTTCCTCTGCTAGGAGCTGAAAGGCGCTATTGGGTGATCAAGCATCTTCATGTTTTCTCTGGGTAAACCATAGCTTTTGTCAAAGCTATGGTTTTCTAGAAGTAGAAGATCCACATGCAAGTCCCACCCAGATCTACCTCAAGATAACGAATGCTGTTCATTTTGAGTAAGCCTCACTTTTCGGTGTCCAATGTGATGATATTAAATCCTATGACAAATCACGAATTATAAGTTTAAAACTGCTTAGTTTTGCATTTGTTTTCCAATGTATATATTTTTCTTCTTGGACGCATTGTAATACAAACTCTGGATATTATTCCTTCACTTAATCCCTTAGTTTGCAGAATAAACAAAGTCCTTTTAATCTCCATTTAAGGGACGGACACATTCTGCTATTTGAATATCAAAGTACAATCCATGTTCTAAGCATTTCCAATTAGAAAACTTGTATTTTTTTTGTTTGCAATTTCAGCCTTGCATGTAGCAGTAAGCAAGACGTTGGGCAGAAATAATAATGTTAAATATATCTTAAATCTGGCAAAAACCCCGCACCTAAAAAGGTAACTCTCCAATGTCCAGAGGTCCCCAGAGATGAAGGGAAATAAATGGAAAATGCTGGCTCTTTATGTGAAAGCTGCAGTGAGATTGGAGCTGCATTTCTGCAGTGGGACTGGAAGTAAAGTTATTATCCTAAAAGGAACATTACAAATTATAGATTTATGGCTATATTCTATTACATAGAGAAACTAAACACAGTGTGGGGTCAAGACCATTCCCAGACTTGTCCAAAAAGCGTTGTTTCCAGACATATTTGTATCCATACATCTGGATTTTTTTGGGAATTTTTTTTTTTTTTATATTCTTTTATTTTAGATTATTTAAACTGGTTTTATCAGCAGAGCAGAGAAGCTGTCCCTGAATAGATTGCAGGTTTTGCCTCTGTCCTGAATTATTAAACCGCTTGTAAAGCAAAGCTTTCTGAAAATCCTTGTAACAAAAGGACCTTTAGAGGTAAGCGCCTCCCTTCATAATATTTAGCTGTACAATGAATATGCACACTACAGGATCCCCAGGACAAACCCTTGAGGCACTCGCCACAATGACAGGATAATGGCCTCCTGCTGCCATGACATAGTCAGAGGAACAAAAAGCTACTGCATGGATTTCCTCTTGAGAAAAGCCCTCTGGGGAAAAAATGCTGATTACTGCATGGGGTGGAAGTTTGTGTTCTGTGCTGTGCAGTATTTATTTATTGTTTTTCTTTTCACATTTGCTTTTTAGTGACTTTATCTGACTTGTATAAAGTTTGGTTAACATTCATTGTTAAGCTTTTCTTGATGATGTTTCCTCTGGAACATGCCAGGTTCTTAAAGCCAGTTTGCTTCTGGAACCTAAGTATATTTAAGAACCCAAAATATATATTTTTTTTCTTCCCCCCCCCCCCCCCCCCCAATTGTGTATTCCTGAAAATTCTTTCACATACCTCAAAAATTCAGTTGGACCTCCTATTTTTATATATTCTACACCTTTTTATACATGGGGAATACACTCTATTCTCTCTTTTTGGTTCTGCTGAATTTTGTTGGACTCGCTTATTCTAAACAAATTTAGGACCTGGTTGGGTTTAGGATGTATAGAAGGGGAATATTCCAAACGAGAAAAATAATGTAGCGCAAGTCATCAGAATTTAATTATCAAACTACTACATTACAGCTTTGATTTGTTTATAAAAGATCATAGAACAGCCTACGGATATTAGAAACAATACAGTATGAGAATACAAGAATGCCCTTATGTGGAGGAGGTGCTGACACATCATTGAAAGGAGCATGGGACCAATTCTCCTTGGCTTCCCCCCCCCCCATTATTATTATTATTATTATTATTATTATTATTATTATTATTATTATTATTATTATTTTATATGTAACGTACCAATATATTCCATAGTGCTGTACATGTGTTGTGATCAAGGCAAAACAATATTGACACATTACAGAAAATGCAGGGCCCTGTCTTTCAGCTTAGAATACAGTGTCCAAAGTGCTTTCTCCAAAGCACCATGTAAGATAGTGAGTTTTCAATCTAAAGCATTAAAAGTGTGTGCTTTTAAACATTCCCAGATTTGGGTTTTGCACAAAAAAAAAAAAAACTATTTAAACTTAATTGAAATTAACAGGAAGTGCACAATTATATTGGCATACAATTCTGACTCCTACATTTATATTACTGCTCATTGGCTGGTGGAGGAAAGCCCCCAGATCAGTTAAACATATGTTTGTTTGCTTTGGGGGGTGGGGGTCGCACTGTTACATTATCAAATTCCCTTTTTCAAAATTTGTACAATGATCCTTTTTTATAATTTTTCAGGTGTATATAATTGGCCAGCTACACAAGACAATACACTACAGGGTTTCAATGTACCATTATTTTGACTAATACTCTAGGCATTGGATATATCTGTTCTATCTGGTTTGCATTTGTATATATTTACTTCAGTTAAACAATTCTTTTCTAATCCTGTGGTTGTACTTGAGGGTAATTGCCTTTTTTATGATGGCGGCACAATAAAAAAAACAAAAAACGTTCATTTTGGATACAGAGTAGTGTTTTGTTCTGTGTTTGTGTCACATTCAGGATCTGCTTCTTCAAGGGGGCTTGATATGAACCTAGTTCAAACCTATGCCAGCCGAATCATGTAGTTCCTGTTCTCTGTGGCACAAAAGATGGCTTCTGAAGAGGTACAGGCAGAGAATACTGCATACAGATTACTAGTGGCCCATGGCAAGACCACTGCCCAAGTCAGCATACAACACACAGAAATAGTATCACACTGTGGATATGTGAAAACTATCTCTTACCCTTTTTATTGAATTAACAAAACAACATATTTATACTCTCCAATACCACAGCCTTGTGTACATTTGTGTATGTGTGATGTCAGCCCATCTGGCTTGCAACCTTTATCAAAGCTCTTGAGATCAAATTCACCAGATATCTATAGCTGACAAGTGTTTGCTTAGGACTACTTGAAGTACCGTATTTTTCGCCCTATAAGACGCACCGGCAGATAAGACGCACCTAGTTTTTAGATGAGGAAAACAAGAAAAAAAAAAATCTGAATCAAACACAAATACACTTTACACACAGATACACACCTACATTACACACAAATATATATATATATATATATATATATATATATATATATATATATAGATACATATATTTATATATATATATATATATATATATATATATATATATATATATATATATATATATATATATATATATATATATAGATACATATACATACACACATAAATATACATACATACACATACATACATACATACATACATACATATATACACACACATACACACACACATACACACACACACATACTGCAGCATTTGGGAGCCATTGACCCTCCCTGACCGTCCTGATCCTCCCTGACCCCCCTGATCCTCACCTTTATAGATACACATACACACACATACACACATACACACATACATACATACATACATACATACATACATACATACACACACACACACACACACACACACACACACATACACACATACATATCGATATACTGCAGCATTTGGGAGCCCTTGATCCTCCCTGACCCCCCTGATCCTCACCTTCCTTCTGATCTCTGCCATCTTGATCTCACCCCAGCGCTTCCTACCAGCACTCCACGTGTACTGCAGCGTTGCGTGTGTGACGTCACTAGGACGCACCGGCCGACGCGATGCTGGTAGGAAGCGCTGGGGTGAAATCAAGAGGACAGAGGCAGTCTGAAAAGGTATATTCGCCGTAGAAGACGCACCAACTTTCCTCCCCCAGTTTTGGGGAAGAAAAAGTGCGTCTTATACGGCGAAAAATACGGTACATACATCTGTCTTGACCCAAGGTCTGTATGTGTGAGTGTGCAATGATCTGCAGCTAACTTCTATGCAGAGCATTTTTACCAATTCCGCATATGTTACATATGTTCTATATAACATTTTCCCTCTTATAATATATTATAACTAGGATACATAATAACCATGTACAGGCAACATATAACCACACAAGAACACATAATCCCAATGCAACAATGTCATGCTCCCTTGGCCATACTGGCAATATGAGTCCTTATACAACTAAATCATAACAGTCACTGTTTTTTGTTCCTTTATCCTCCCCTTTTTTTATTTGGGGTGGGGGTTACATTACCGATTCCCAGAATCTGTAACTAGTAGTTACATATTCCAGTACAAACGTACTCCGGTATACATTACAATATAGTGAATTTCAGCTTTTTGTTTTAATACTTGCTCCATTGTATACTACACCTATTGCCTTGTCTGGGGAAAATAATGGTGTGGGAAAACAAGGCGAGAGATAAATCCCACACCCTGAGCACTATATATTGAGACAACTGCTTAATGTTCAGTTCTAGCAGTATTTGCTTGTTTGTTTCTTGCTTTCTCTGCCAAAATGCTAAACAAACAGTAGTTATAACCTGTGGCACACACAAAAAATGTGTTCCTACCTGAAGTATGCATGTCTATATTGAAATCTATTCTTCTCTATTTAGCCAATAGTCTGTCTAAAAAGGCAAATATACTGAAAATATATTCTAGTAAACACATACCTTTTTTATGCTGCTGCTAACATTTAGCGTGTTTCTGTTATTGAATAGGGATTTACTTGAAGGCAGTAGAGGTTCATAAACTATATGAAGAAACAACAAATACGGTATATGTGAACGTTGATTCATAATGATGCCCAGGATCCATTCGCTTAGACCAGTTCAGGGTAGGGTAACTAAGTGTGAACCCTTTCCCTTTTGTAGGAATAACTATCAAGCAACATTACTGATTTCCTGTGAAAGAAATACTACTTCCTATTGGAATTATATATGTCACATCACAAATAAATTTGTTTGTCACAGCAAAATAAAAAAACACGTATAACATTCTACACAGGGACTTTTTTTTATAAAGGTTTATCTGTGTAAAATTGTCTATTTCAATTGTTGGTTCTTTAACCTTCTTTTTTTTTTTTTTTGTAGACAAAACTAATATCTTGCATTCAAATTTGTGTGTTTTCTCTTCCTTTCTCCTTGTTTATATCCTATAAAAGATTAGGTAGGTCATAATTTCACTTGACTTCTGTAACTTTGAGAATCCTCCCTACATGAAAAGTAAGCGTATATAGGCATTTGTTTGTTATTAGTAGTTTATTACATTGCATACACTTTGGATCAACATAAAAAAAATAATATATATTGGTAAGCTTGCAAGTTCTCAATCTTGTGTCAGTGCCTTGGAAACGAGCACTATGTACATTTTAATTCTAAGCTCAAAAACATGGCCCTCCATTCTTTATAAGGTGTTAAGTTTGTTTTTGTCACGTACTCAACCCCTGTACGACGCTATGGAATATGTTGGCGCATATATATATATATATATATATATATATAATTACAATATCTCCATTCATAAGCTAAAATGCCAATCCGTCTCATGAATGCATAAGATGAGAAGCCTTGGAAAGAAGAGGGGCCCCACTCAGCATTTGTTTTGCGTAAATTTATTATAAGAGCATTTTCCCAGTCATTGGAGCTCTAGCTGTGCCAATCAGCCTGAGGGGTAATTTTTGTTTTTGTCTTCCAAGACTCTACATTCTGCCTCTAAAGTACATTCCTTGTAAAGCGGTACCATATGTAAATGATTAATGGTGTTGAAAGTCCCTGTTAGACAGGCTTTCTTTCCCCCCTCTGTTGTGAATATCTTGTTTTTTGGTAAATGTCTTCACTTTTTTTTTTTTTTTTTATTTAATTTTTTAATTTACTTTTTTTCAAGTTGTTCATGCTATCTTGGCATACAACATTAGTGCCTTTTTGCTAGTTTTCCAAGCAGAAGAGTACAATATCTACTGTCACATGTTATGTATTTCTTCTCCCCATTCTTTTTTAATTTATTTTTCTTTTTTAAATAATTATATATCCGATCGGCTATTTAATAATATTTCTGTCAGAACCCCCAGTCTATTGACTTTATCCCCATGTGTTTTGCTCCTCTCCCCTCCTGCTATGTCCTGTGCTTCCTTTAAAATTTAGCGCATGGAACATGTAGTATTTTGATTTTAAAGTGGCACTATAAAGACCATACAAAATGGAGCATGCTCTGTAGGAGAAGGGTTATGGCGACAATCCCATAGCCTCTGCAAAGTGTGTATGCTCAACATTATCTGGTCTGGATTGTGCAGAAGCTAATGAGGGAGGTAGGGAAAGAGTGCAGCTGACTTTTTTTGTTTTTAGTAGCTTAAAAAAGGTGCGACTCCAATTGACATTTTGTGGAAAAGCCCGGCTCCTTTGTTTGAAAAACAGAATATTACAGCAGCAGCCCATTGCTTGGAATTTATGGTGAAGATGACATTTTACTAACCAAAGTCACCTTGATCATGATTACAGTGACAGTCCAATGTATAAATAGCCTACCCCCTGTGTGAGGATCTGACCATATTTACAGGAACATCTTCTGGATTAAAGTGGCAGCAAAGCCTAAAGTGGATGCATGTTGAAGCCTTTCATTGCCTTATTGCTCTAGATCAGTGGTTCCATCAGTGTTATTGTTTTAGAAAATACAAAATAAACATTTTTGTTTTCTTGACCACCTGAATGAAGGTTAGACTAATGGTGATCCCTGGATCACAGGTTGGGAATCGTGGCTCTACATGGTGCATAAATATCTATATTCTATTTTGTTTAATGTTTTCTCTGGTTTGATTTCCCACATAAAGTGTGATTTTACTAGTGAAACAGGATCACGTAAATACATATTTATGTTCTAGTAGCCATTTATTTTTAACAATTGCACTCCATTTAATATGACTTATTATTACATTTAACATGCTTTTATCACAGTTAGGAATCAAACAATTTTCAAAAGATCTTCATATTTAGAAACCTATCCAAAAAGGTACTACAAATGTTATACTCTCTTCAAACCCCTTTTTATCCTAAACAGGGCTGCTAGCAAAGTAAATGATTATTTGGGATGTAAAAATTAGTCAATTGTACTTCACATAATCAAATAACACTCATCAAAATACATCCCCCCAAAATTATCTAATTTTTAAACATTTTTTTTTTTTTAGTAATGTCTGAAGGAATATTTTCATTTTTAATTAAATCGGTTCTGTGAGGCATCAAAAGCTGTTTTGGAGTACACCTATTTATTTATTTTTTAAAATATTGAAACCATGTCTACCAAACATGCCATAAGTTTCCTCACATAGGGCCCTATTCTATTGCCCAATTCGTAAATTTATACACACTTAAAATCCGTCTTAATTTTGCTAAATATTCGGCAAATATTCCTTATTGGCACTAATGAATTCTTAAGTCAATCGAATGCATATAAACATTTACTAAAAAAAACAAACTCCCAAAGCCAAATTTATGAGTTCAAGGCATTTGCAAGTAGCTAATAGAATAAGGCTATTAGAGTGCATGCATTATGACTTTCTTCGATCTATTGTATTATTCATGAAGACAAAAATTAAGTCTGTTTTAATTGCTAATGGTAAGGAAAACATTTTTTTTGACAGGTAATATTCTTACTATAGTCTATAGTAATACACTCTGTGAAATTGGACTGCTTTGGGGCAAAACCTTGTACATCTTTTTACAAAATCCAATTACAAAGGATCTCCCAACCAATTAAAGTAGTTAATGCTAAATTTCATTGGTTGAAACATGGCGTGTGAAAAGTAAACTGAACAGATCTGAATAATTAAACTCTTCAAATTGTGAGGAGAAATCAAAACTTTTTTTTACTTTTCAGTTGGGTAATTTAAAGTCCGTAGCGATTTCATTGTACCAAGATCAGAGAAGCAAAGTTCTAATTAAGAAAGGTAAACCAAAAGATACAAATCTGAATAAATTCTTACGTATAATTTATATTGTATAGCAATAATGTTTTAATGCAATGCTACTTCCACATCTTAACCGTATCATATTGAACCAATTGCAAGTTGGAAGAAAATAACATTTATATAGTAATTAAGGTTTCTTTATTGGTTATTTTATTTTTCATTTGCAGTCTAGAGCAGTGTTTTTTTTTTTTTTTTTTTTTTTGTGTGCAGGTTCCTGTAACTATCCAGCAATGTGAACATTTCAGTGCTAAATATTTGCATTTTTTTTTTTACTGTAATAAAAAAAAAACTCACGTTATGAAATCTGTGTTCTAAAATTGTGACTAATGTATTGCAGATCTTATGTAAAGCTAGAGCTTACAGTAGCATTTTGATAAGGAATTTTAAAATAAGACTGTCAAAAGATGGTCCAATCAAAGGAGATCAGGGATTTTATCACTGTTAATGATAAGCTTTTTTTTATACACTACACAAAGAAAATATGCTATTTTTATAAATAAAGTTTCTCTGAGAATATTGCAATAAATATTCTTTGTTGTAGTTGGTGGAGTACTATGGTGGAGTACTACCAAATTGTAGAAACCATCGAAGAAAAATCATGGGTGGTTCTGTTCAACCGTATTTATTTTAATGCACATTATCTAAAATCCTGGTGCCTAAAAAATGTTCTCTGCTATAAAATTGTGGATGACTCCTAAGTTCTATGTCTTTGTCCACAAGATAACGTCAAACTAGTCATACTGGTGTCTGGATTTTTACTTTTTAAGTTCGACATGAAGTCATTTTTTCCAATTCCCTAGGATTGCTGCCATAGAATGTATTTAAATAAAAATGTGTTTTGTACAAAACATCTTGATTGTCAAACATCCTGGATGTACACCATCAACTGCTTGTTTATGACTTTTAGTTAATCCTAACTATTCTAAATGCTCTGGAAATTTACTAGGTTTGAATTCCAGTCTTCTGTTTTGATATATTGTTTATATATATAATTTTTTTTTTTTTTTTTTTTTTTTTTTTTACAATTTTATGCTTTTATTTTTTTTTTTTTTTTATATATATTTTTTTAAACCTCAGTAACTCAAAAGTGCAATATGTAGCAGTGTAACAGATTCTGTTGGCCTTGAGCTCTAGTCCTATTGCCTTAACATTGGTAGCTCATCTGTGGCAGTCACGGCTACACTATCGACTGACAAAAAAAAGACATTATTTTTTTTCTTCTATTACATACATAATCCGTTGCCCTAAATGAGTTAAAAATGCTTTTTGTTTTATCTAGCTTGTTTTTAATATGGGGGCAATGACAAAACCCATAGTTTCAGGTTTTATGTTGATTTTGAAGAATCCAGGCATATTTTTGGCTTTAAAAAAAAAAAAAAAAAAAAGGAACAAGTGTGAATATATATATATATATATATATATATATATATATATATATGTATGTATGTATGTATGTATGTATGTATGTATGTATGTGTGTGTGTGTACTAAATTACACAAATCTATACGCTACCTACAGAAAAATAAAACTGTAGCGAATGGATTGTGTGTACATGTGCCCTCATACCAATTATACAATGGACTGCGTTTCAACAAGCTGTCCAGTGTAGTTTTCTGAACACTGGTACAAATATGCTAATATACTTTGCTGTGCCTTTCACTAAATACTCCTGAAAAAAGTATTAATTATCTAGGATTTAGATAAGTGATTACATTCTAAATGTTACCACATTTCTAAAGTCAAAGAGCTCCATTGATTTAAAGTCTTGAAATTCGAAGGCATCCTTAGTAACACACACACTTATATCTCGTAGATACAACCTAAATTGTTGGCTGAGGGTTAAAAACACAATATAAATCCAAGTGGGTACTTCTACCCAGGAAAGTAAAGCTTTGTTTTTTACTTTTGGTCAAGTCCGTATTGACAAAATTGGTTTGTCTGTTTTGAAAACTGTGATGCTGACATTGAGCTGTACAGCATAGGTGGAGAACAATCTATAAGATATTGGCTAGACTCATATAAACTTAAGATGCCAGGTATGGGGTGTGTCTAGATCTGTTACTTCAATTGGACTCGGTAAGAACCTGGTTCAAACCTATCCAGCAGAATTGTGCGGTCCTTTGGTCCATCTACTGCTATCAGAACTCAGAAGTGTAAAATGCCAGTATTACGCCCAGTAACTTGCTTTCTCAGACCAGGATATCCAGAACACTGTATAATGCCTTAGAATTAGGATTAATGCACAGATTGACACTTGCACCTCGTTTATGCAAGTCCAGACACTACTGCCATACCTTTTTATCAATTGTCACATTTTATACAATTTTCTAGAACACAGGCTGGCCAATCGCAATAACTCCCATCATTGGGTACATAGAAGAGGGACCAATTAACATAATAGGCTGGGTCTGCTTACTGGGAAGCACTGTACATCTGATGAGCTCAGGCCCTTAAACTTATCCTGGTGACTTATATTGACTATAACCATTTGCTGTAAACACTGAGCCTATCTGTTTTATCTGCCAAAGACCCCATTAGTCTGTTTTTTTTTTTAGGAGGGGCTGTGTGAATCCTCACCAGATAACACTGTAACATAATCAAAATACATACAATTTATATGTCATTTTAACCAGAAGTATAAAATACATACCTATAACAATAAATAGGGTAACTTCTTGCCAGTCCAGGTCCAGACCATAGTGTAAAACTGTCCAGTCAGGCCCTGGGCATGAGCTACTGACTTATTTTATTAAATCGTTCAAAGTTTTGTTCTATATTCGTCTACTGTATATTAACAGATATGACAAATTCATTCAAACCTAGCATTACACCTTTT
Source organism: Discoglossus pictus (assembly GCA_027410445.1). Classification (NCBI taxonomy): domain Eukaryota; kingdom Metazoa; phylum Chordata; class Amphibia; order Anura; family Alytidae; genus Discoglossus; species Discoglossus pictus. The sequence goes on from CM050163.1 coordinate 493,109,012, forward strand.
TTTTTTTTTTTTTTTTTTTTTTTTTTAATACGAAGGACTAAGATTTTAGAAACTTATGTGACCAGCATGCATTACATTTTTATCCATGCTTGAAGTGTAAAACTCTTCATAATTTGAAATAGAAACCTAGAACTTTTGTACCGGAAGAGAACAGATTGGCCTATCTCCTCTACCCATTAGGCACCAGTCTAGTTGCCAGAGGATAATGATTAAGGATTGGCATCTGTGTTTGTGAATTTATCTTGCCAATGTTTAATCTTAAGGGGATGTGTTGTAAGCAAGAGATCATTTGTGAGGAAAAACAAATTCTTAAATTGTGGAGCAATTTAGCCATTACCAATGATAACAAACAGTCCAATTTTCCCCAATATTTCTATTTAAACTTCTGATATTTTGTTCTAAACTTTATGTATCGCAAACGTTTGTAATATACCCTCACAAGATGGTGTTTTGGACTTTGAGCTCATTCACAGCTTTACAGGGTTGTTAAACTGAAGTTTAGCAAAAATCAGTATCCATGTTTTTTATTTAAAAAAAAAAAAAAACTAATACATTGACAGGTTTGGGGGGGAGCATAATGTACATAAACATTTAATCTTAAATACTGGTTCAGGTTCCCTAGTGGTCCAGTGGTTAGGACTTTGGAACTGAACCCAGGTCACAGCAGTGAAAGCAGTCGGGGAACCAATAGGTCACACCACCCTGAAGCCATGTGGGTTGGTCCTGGTCAGTACTTGAATGGGAGACTACCTAGGAATACCAGCACTTTATGCTAGTACTAGAACTGGCAATCTACACCAGTATCTCTGCCATGAATACCAAGTGAATCAGCATGTTGTGTTGTAGTCCATGAGGTCACAGAGTCTGACACGATGCAAACACCCACTCCATGTTTTAATATTGTAGCTTCTCTGTACTTAAATAGTCAAGGAAGGTTTCTGGACTTCACTATGAATATAATACACATATACACCTAATTACTACTGAAGGTCTTTGTGGACCATGTAATCAATTTTCTGCCTACCTATGTGCTATTTAGGAATATTTGCCTATATAAGTGTTTAACCTATAAAATCTGGTATCTTGGCCATTTTTTTTTTTACTTTTGTAATCCCAGTTGTACAGTTGACCATATGAATGGAGCTTACAGACCACTAGCCATCCACATACCACCGTTTGCAAAGCTCTGCAATATAGTAGATATGGAATGGTAATCTTAACCAATCGTGTAGCAAGTCCAGCATCCTTTGGTGGCACAATGTACATATGATATATTGTGTTTCTTCTCGACAGTATGTCGGATTCCCTAATTGATTGTGGTTGGTTAATGGTTAAACAGAGAGAATTGTGACATTCTGACACTAAGACTTTTTTTTTTTTTTCTTCTTCATACAGTGTTTCTATTTGTAATAAAATGTACGATACACTGTGAATAAGTTAGAGGGTGGACATTTATTGGTATTGTTTGGAATGATTCCGTGAGTAAATGCTCTGATTTTACTGGCTGAAAACTTCCAAACACTTGTTAATAAAAGATGACTTTGGTAGTTTTATTTTAATATTAAAAATGGGGAACCTTCCATATACCTTTTTAAGATGTATAGTCTATGCGCAAAGGGTCTACAAACTAATCACATTGTCAATATTTATAATTTCCCCCCCCGGACAACTCCAATGTTAAAGTCCTGTATCCTTTATTAAGTAACTGAATTGTTGAAAAAAACACTTATTTTTTACAAATTTTTTTTTTGAGGAGGCACATGGCATTGTAGATGTTTAATTTCATGAGTGATATAATCAAAGCCTTATACTATCTTTCAAGATATCCCTACATATTTTAAGCACTGTTCAAGTTGTATCTATTTTAGTTTATTAATCCTAAAAACGCCTGTACAAACAGAAGCAGAGAGAGGTTTTAACAAGAAAAAATATTTAAAAACTTGAAATCGTTCATGGTTTCTGCTGCAAGCTTCCCTGTCTCCCACAATACGGCAGGAATATATACTTTAAAACTTTGGTCCCTTTGGTAATGTCTGCTCCGGCACTCCTCCACATACTCCCTCCTTGTTCTGAACATGGTTGTCCAGTTTTTGTAGGGCAAGGGTTTATGGCTATACACTTATAACCCTGCCTCTTCAAAGTGAGCATGCTCCCCAAAATTTGGTCTGGATAATTATTGTAATCCAGTACTTTTTGTTTCCAGAAATTCATAGCAGCTGGGTGGCATGAAGGAGTAGTCAGGTGGGTGTCATGACCAGGCGTGAGGAGACCATGTACACACCTAACCCTCCTGCTTTAGCTTACAGGTACAACCCCTGAATGGTGAGGTTTTGTGTTTTCTTAGCACCCAGCATGCCAATTCAGGAACATCCGTCGTGAAGAATCAGAATATCAAGGTTTGCAAGCTCAGCCCCAAGATTACTAACTTATGAAAAAATAAACAATTTTCCCTATCCCTTTGTGTAGGATAGACCATTATTCAAGGAGCACACTCCATTTATTGGTGTACAGACAGACTCCTTTTTTTATTCCTCTTTTGCACAGATATTTTAAACTATACAGACGCAATCCCTAAAAGCTGACCTGATACGAACAACCTGATTTTGATTGGCAGGCTGGTCCTCCTGTCATTTCTCCTACACAGAACTTATCTGGTATCTTTCTGTTGTCAAATAGGTTAGAGGGGGTAAGGTTTCTCCCGATCTCCAGACCTTATCTTCTTATGGTCCACCTTTTACAACTCCACAGAAGGCAATAAACTCCAGGGTCTGGTTTTACAATACTTCTTGTTTTATATGTGCCATTGGCATTTAAAAGTTCACTCATTCACTTTGATCACCACCATATTTCACCCAATAAAAAATTATGGTAAATAAATGCACAAATTAAAAAAAACAACAATGTACTTCACATTAGCAGCTTTAAAATAACATATTTGCAGTTACTATTATTAGTAACTAGTGAATATACAAACTTAAACTTATTACCACTAAACAAGTTACTATCTCAGCACGTTCTGAACACACATAAATGGACAAATTGCCACATTCCTTAATACACATCATGCCCATTTTGATAGCCTTTTGATGTTCACAATCACATGGGCTAGGGTCCCAAGAACAGAGTGCATGACTTCAGGGGCTGTGACAGTTTGGCTTTTTTGCCATAAAGGGCCCTTGCTTGTGGGGATTAGGAGAGTCCAACCCTAACTCAAAAGTCTGTCATGACCGTGGGTATATGGTTCTACAATGTGTGCGTTGGCTTCTCAATCCGAGAGGCGCTTCTAATTATTTGGGTAGAGCACCCTGCTAAATTGGGCAATCTATGTAAAGAGTTTACACCGGCCCCTTTAATAAACTGGCCCTTTAATAAAGTAATTCTCTTTCCAGTCTTAAGGTTAAGAATAAATAATTTTTTACATTCATTTGTTTTAAGTGATATGTAGTATGTAAACTTAACGTAGACAATTACGCCTCTCCCCTAAGCTTGAATGTGCTTTTGTGTGTGTGTTTTTTTAAATTTTATTTATTTATTTATTTATTTTATTTTTTTATTTTATTTTTTTCCTCCATTTTCTTGATTCTTATAGTGAGTTTTCATTAGACTGCAATATAATAATGGAGCTCTATAGGTCTCACCTTGGTGTATCTTTAATTTACAACAGAATTTCAATAGGATTTTTCTCAAGTTTTGAATAAAGTGGAGCCCTTTTTAAACCTTTTGGGGAAAAAAGCATTGTGTTTTTGCTATACATTCTTAATTGTTTTTGAGCCATTTTTAAAACTGTACTTTGTGTAATTAATTACCATAAATAGAAGTAATTGCAAGCTGCATATTCTTCATGTCGTGTAAGTGTTGCACTGGGACCATAACTGATAACATTGATTATAGTTTAGAGGCATTGCCTTGCCAAGCTTTTGCTAGCACTTTTGAAATACTAGTATGTTAATTAGTAATAAACAGAAGTGTTAGATTGCTATGTGATCTACTTCTATAGCCATTAACCTTTTATTTATTGAAATTAAGCCTCATTGGTTTTATGATCATTAATGAACTTCTTGATTCCGCTAACAATGAAAATGCATTGGAATTGAGAATATTCATTTTCTTTGCTGCAAATAAAGCATGATTACTGTTTTTGTGATAACCAAATAAAATTATACAAATCTCACTTTGGTGGTTTCTCATTTCCAATGTTGGGGAAACACTCACTAATTTTTATTTTATTTATTTTTTAAATACCTTTTATTAATCTTAAGAGGTTTACGTTTATTGACAATTACTACTTTATTTATTTTATTCATTTATATTTTGTGTTTTTTATGTGTATTTTATTTTCCTACAACTATATTGAGTGTTTGTCGGTTTTGATGAGAAATGAGGCTTGATGCCTAGTTATGTCCTAGGCTTCTCTGTGCAAATATCTGTGGTGTATCGAGTGGTGTAGTAATCTAAAAACTGACATTCAACGCTTAATCTATTGGTTTTCCTAGTTCAGAGGTTAAAAAATGTATCTGAAACTTGAGCCAGAGAAACTTTTTTTTTTTTTTTCTTTTTTTGGAGCCAGTACATGTATTATATTTATACAAACAATCCTTGACCTCCAGGTTTGTTCAAGCCTGGCCTTAGTTTTAAGTATTGTATACATCTTTTTTTACATTTTATTTTTGCTTTGTTTTTCATTACTTCTGGCAATATGGTCTTCCCCATAGATCTTCACAAACCAAATTTTTAAATGCATTCCCATTGAAATTAAAACTAGAGATTTTAAAAGGGTGATGGAATGTTTAAAATTATTCAATTGATGATTATTATGGCCAAACCTCTCCACGACCCACCAGACAGGTCATGATTTTGGTTTAGCACTGTTTGACTGCAGATGAGGCAGTTATAATCTGTTGAATAGCTCCTCCTGTGTTCCCACATTGTTAAACTGAAATCATGGCCCTGTCTGGTGGGTCTTGAGAGGTTTGGGAACTGCTGTCTAGGCTACTGTATTTAGCTGTAAGTTGAAACAAGTGAACAATAAAATATTTTATGTTTTTTTTTTTTTTTATCTAGTGTTATCTAGAGTATTACACTGTTTGCATATATGCTAAAGCCAGTGAATTATTTAACAATATTTTTTGTAATAAATAATATGCAGCTTGTATTAAAAAAAAAAAAAAAAAAAAAAAAAAAAAAAAAAGTGTATAGAAAGTGCAGAGACCATTTTGGTGTAGCATACGGATGAAATTAGTTTCAGCAACCACCGGGTTAATGTAGCGGTGACCTGCACATGATATATTAATATATAAATAAGTAATTACCATGGACAGATCAATGCTCTTTCTTCATTTAGAATAAATGGAGGCCAAATTTGTGTAAATCGGAGCAGTTTATGGGTGGTTTTCTAAAGCAGGAAGCTGACATTGTCACTCTAACAAATATAGACCAGGCTTCCCTTCTGTTCAAGTGCGACCTTTAAATTACTTAACCAGAAGCCTTGCATTTCTGCTTACTTTATTTGCATGTAAAATGAAGTCTACAAGTACATTTGCATAACTTGCACCTGTAGGTTGTAATCAGCTGTAATCTTGTAATCAGAAGTAATATATTCTCTATCTTTGGCAGTTTCTCTTCTGGTTTGCTTTGGAAACTAACATGTTTGCATCAGTATGAGCCAGAATCGCTTGTGTGCCCTCAAAATATTTTACCTTCTCAGAAAAGGATTTGTTATATTACAAACAGACTCCTTCGTTAATTTCTTAGAGGCCAACTTGCAGTACCTTAAGTTATTTGAACACACACATATAAAATATGACACTTTTTTTTTTTTTTTTTGTGAGAACCCAAGCCCAAATTTAAGGTGTGTGTGTTTTTTTTTTTTTTTTGTTTTTTTTAAATCTTTGATTTAAATGTATATGGCATTTTCTCTGTATTAGTTTAGAAAAAGTTTAACACACATTGCTTATATCAGAAACGCACATTACATTGAGTCATTATATACACTTACAGATTTATTTTAAAAATAACATTTGCTTTCCACACCCCCAGTGCTGCTTACATAGGCATCTGGTACCTACCAATAGAAACGCTGCATTCAGATTTGTTTTGACTTGATACTAACATTCAAGCCAACAGCAGAACAATGCAGAAATCCACATCACAATGTCAGAGGTCTTCCTTGCTACTCTGTGCAGGAGAAAGACTACACATCCCATGAAGCTTTGCTGCATAAACTGACTTCTCAGACATTGAAACAATGTTATAGCTGCCTTTTTTTGATTGACCAAAATAATTATGAATGTTTTCAATGCAAATTTAGCTAAGCTTTTTAAGGAGCATTCCTTCTCAAATTCATGTCCAAGAAAACTGAAGCATTTGACAAATGTCAGGATAAGTTAATTAATGTTTTTAAAAAAAACAAAATTCATACACTGATTCTCCTCTATATATAAGATGTATTCACAATCCATGAAACTTAAATATGTCTTTAACAAATGTTTATGCATAAGTATATTTGGGAAAAAAAGAAAATTAAAGAATGAAATAAATAAAATAAGTGGCTCATTTCTCAAGCCTTTGTCATTTTATTTTCTGCAGACTATATTACTATTTTTTCTTCTGCCTTCTTGTAATGTAGATATTTTAGGATCTTTTTTAACATGCACAAGATTTCTTCAGCTTTCAAAAATTTTCAGTAAACCAGAAAGATCCATCAAACTTTCCTAATATAGAGAAAATGTTGTGTTCATGGGACTTTATTAGGTAATATAATTTATAATAATAATGTTGGTAAAGTCAATCGCCCTTCTCTGCAAGTTGCAAGAACAAATAATTAACAATATATATGCTAATGGGGACCATGAGGGCACGGCTTATGGAAGTTTGTGTTCAGTGCACTAGTTATGCACCCCTTTTTTTTTTTTTTTTTTGCTGGCAATCTACTTAAAAAAAATAAATAAAAAAAATAAAAAAAATTTAACCCTAGAACAACTAAGGACTTTGGTTAAGTTGTAGGTTCTGCCACAATCAATGTCTTTGTCGTTCCTCATATTTTGCAGTAGCGTGATATTGCTAATGCTGCTATATTTTATGTATTTTTATTTCTCATTCCCTCTGGCTCTTCTTATTGCTGCTAGATCAGCAGTCCTGTCCCATACATTTTTAATGCTCTTCTATGGGTAGGGGTGGTTTCAGGTCTTCAGTGCCGCTCCAGTTTAAACAAACATTTTTGTAAGAGTTACTTCTCTTTTGTCCTGGCTTTTCTGGGAATTGCTTGGAGGACATACACAATTACCTTAATATCATGTCACTAGGTATTCAAATAACCAGCCAGGACCACCTTTGACAACAAAGGCACTTTAGATCCTAGTGGATGCGTTTTTTGTGTGAAATGTATACAAAAAACAGGAGCTTATTTGTGCAATTGGGTATTTACTGTATGGTGGAGGGCTTCTATCGCTCTTTTGCCCGCCATAAATTAAACTAAACTATTGTTGCAGTAAACTACCTCCCCATAAAAATCTACTACATAAGCTAGAAACCGGCTCTACACGGAGACCGTAACCTCGAATCAGTACTGTCTGTGGGTGGTTGTTTTAGATGTTAAAATGTGAACACAAATGTACTGTATATGGGTGTCTATCTATCTATCTATCTATCTGTAGTTGAAGAGGGGCTTGCTCTCCTATGCCAGAGAATAGGCTGCCTGCGCAATGCACCCCAGGGCTATCTTTTGTCCACCATAGCTTTTATATGACCTATGCACATATTGCATTAAGTATGACCATTCTTATCTGTGCATATATGATGGGGAAATGAAACCCACCGGATTACTTGGGCTTCAAGAATGATACCTCTGGCTCTAAAGATATTGTAATTTTGGTGAGCTCTCGAATCTCTCCAGTTTGGTATTTTCCAACATAGGCCAGATTAATAATGATCTGATATGTCCAGGAGTTTCCTGCATGATGTGTGCCAAAGGGATCTTTGATATAAATATTATTATTATTTTTTTTTAAATTTACATGCAATTTGTTTTTCATTAAGCTAATTGTCTTTTATTTTTATTTTGTTTTACAGGTTAGCACTATATGTATATGAATACCTGCTGCACGTGGGAGCACAGAAATCTGCTCAGACATTTTTGTCAGAGGTAAGTTGTGTAGTCTGTCAAGACAGACTTCTATTTATTTTTTTAAATAAAGATTCACAATTCTATTGTTGCACAACAAAAGGACCACTGCACAATGTGGCAAAAAAAATGTATATTTTTTTAAAACTTTGAGTCAAAGAGCAAAAAAAAGTGTAGCCAGTCTTATTGTATTTTGATAAAACCAAATGTTGATGCCTCTGTCGTCCCCTGACGGTATCCGTAATACATAGGGGTGTCAACAATTCTGTAGAGTTAGTTGCATTTTTATTTTATTTTTTTGAAACACAAATTTTTTTTTTATTTTTTTTTGGGTTTTAGGCCAGTGAAGAAAAAAGGGGTGTGGTGTGATAATCCTTATCAAATTCTCAGTTCATTCCTTCATCAACACTGACAAAATAAGTGGATTGCTTTTTGTTTTTCTCTCTTAGACTGCAGTGGTCCTTTTTTAACTTTAGAATATCCGAGTTTTTGAGATTTTTTTGTAAATTCAGCTCGGTTCTGGATGCTGTGTACCACATCTTAAAAAGCAATAAATATACTTTCTCATGGATATTATTATTTGTAATGAAGCCACATATTTTGTATCGCTATATAGGGGTGAGGTACAAATAAAAATGCAATAATACATGGCAAAAACAGAGAACCATGACTTTGAGTTTAAAATTTTAAGTGCATGGTACGTTTTTCCCAAAGCGCCTTTACAAGTTTTCAATCTCAAGTGAGTGGGAGAGGCGGAGAGGTAAGAGTAGCAGATGAAGATTGGGGAAGGACCAGGAAGAGAGTGAAAGTTGGAAGTGACAGAGGAAAGACACTTCTGTTTAAGACCAGTGTAAACTTTACCTTGGTAGAAAATGTTGGAGATGTTTTCTTTTAGTAGTGTAGATCTGTTTGGAGGGCATTGTGATATAGTAATACTGGTATGCAGTTTGTCTTCACCTAGTGGTCAGATAGTATAACCTGTGTATATAGGAATGTCAGGTAATTTTCACTGTTTATTAAATTACAACTGTCGGTGGGTGCTTGTGGGGAGAGTGGGATGGAAGTGTTGTCTTGTGTCCTGGAGGTGAACTGAGCCAAGCAGTTAGTGGCGTGAGTGCCTCTGGTATTTGATTCATTCAAAGGAATTAATTCTATATCTTTAGTAACCACGCTTAAAGGGCCACTGTAATAGTTTATTTAAAATACACTGCTTGTAAACTTCCTGAGATATCGAGTACACAGGAATATTTTATCCATCAAATAGGAATTTGAAAGTACTACTTCCAGCAGGACTAATGGACACATCCCCTTGAGAAACAAATAGACAGAATCTGAGGGGAGGGATCCATAAGAAAAAGAGTGAATGAGAAATACCCCTCTCGCCACCTCACCTCTCCTCTGATATATTGGAAGAGACATGCCATGAAATTTCAGTTTTAGAGAATGTTTGTTTATTTTATTTTATTTTTTTCTTATTACATGGCAAAGAAAAAGGTCTGTAAAGCATAGTGCTATGTTTGATTAGAATCCCCAAGATATCATCCTTTATCATGATTTCAGGTGACAATATCAAATGTCCACCATCTGGAAAATGATTGTTTAGATCCCAGAATTTGTCTATTTAAATATCAACCATTTTTTAATTTTTTTTTTTTTTTTTTTTTTTTTTTATACTGAGCTTCACTCAATCTGTTGGGAAGGGGGGGGGGGGTGGAACTTGACAATGTAGTAAACTGTCTACAACATTAAAAATACATCTAGACTACATTTATCAACTGTACTGTTGAACATTGCTGACCTGGTGGGTCACTTTTTATTTATTTTTCTTCTTTTTTTCTCTTCAAATTTTGTTGTTACTTTGGGTGCAAATCTTCATTCCTTACTATTGTATCACAAAGACTAAGTGGATCTACAACCTTCAATAATCTTACACTCCCAGGTGACAAATTAAGAAAGCAAATAAAGCAATGGCTGCCCACAGGAAAGGATAAATATGTATAACGGTTCATTCAGTGTAATATTTTTTTTTTTTTTTTTTGATCAAGAACGGTTGTTCAGAGGGAAAAAAATGTACAAACCCTTAAATGTATTGTTTGTTAATAAACCCCAAAAACAGAGCAAGGAGCAAAAAGCAAGAAACACTACTTTCTCAGCCAAACACAAAAAGTTGGATTATATATATATATATATATATATATATATATATATATATATATATATATATATATATATATATATATATATATATATATATTTTTTTTTTATTTATTTATTTATTTATTTATTATTTAAACATAGTAATTTTATTACTGGAAATTTCTCAAACTGCAAAATCTAATTCTCCAGGCAAGACTATTTTTCGAAGTTTGAGATGAAAGGATATGTCCAATAAATTCCAATCTGCTGTTTAGGCCGCTTTTACTGCTAATTTGTGAGCCTCCTATGTACTAAAAACACAATCCATTTACATGCATATTTATGTTATAAACTGATCAGTCAACCTACTTTGGTGTTCTCTACAGATTGTGGAGCACAGACAGTGCAGGGGTTAACTAGGAGGTAATACGTGAGCAGTCACCTATCATTTATCCAGTGAGTGAATTCTCCAGATGCAATCTGTTATTATTGTGCCAGTTACAGCCACTACACACTGATAGAATCCAAACAAGTTCATTTCATTATGCATCCTTAAGTTTTGCTTACAGCCTGTTTTTCTTGCTTCATGGCAGATGGGGCAGCCCTTGGGACAGCACACAGTTTTGAGTTGTGCAACAGATCTTTTACATGTGCCGAAAATACATAACTTAAAATAATGGAAGTTTATTAACTGCAAGATTATATTTTTGTATGGCCCCAATCCAGTATTAGTTTTATATACTACATATTTCTTAGTGTATTGAATACTGCTTAGGTTATGCCCCAAAAATTTGTTTATTTTAAAGAAAATCTTTAAATTTAGTTCTTAAAACCTATATAATGGAGTGACTGTAGAGGAGCTGGTTCTCTCCACCCTCAATTAGGTGTCCAAGGAGTTGGCACAAATTTGTCATCCTTGCTGTCCTAAATGTTGTATTTGCCTGTAATGGGTCCTACAGGGAAAGGGGCAGGGAAGTACTTCTATCAGGACAGTCTGGGCAGATCCTCTAACATGTGGGCACCTATAGAATATTTAGTCTTTACGAAGTGTTTATTATTATTATTATTATTATTATTATTATTATAACAATTTAAACTCCGCATTTTAATACTTTACTGGCAGAGTGTCTCTACATGCAACCTGAATGTCACAGAAATAATAATTTAAATAAAGTCAGCTCTTTGACCTGAGATGTAGTTCTTTACCTGTAATTGATATAACTTTATATCACACAAAGACTACATTTCCCAGCATGCTATGTATAGAAGAGAAAGTGTCTTGATGAGCAGCATAAATTAGAAAATTTGAGAACTTTATTCTCAGCCTCAAGGAAATCAGAACTTTCTGGTATAGCTGTGCAACCCATAAATGTCTATCACATTTTCAGTCCTGAAACATGGTGCCCCAGTGGGACCTGCCTACTCTGCCTAATAGGATATTTGGCGTTGTCCTTAAGCACATATGTGAAAACTCGGGGGAAAAAAAAAAAGTTTCTTTAAATACTTAAATGTTTAATCAATTGTTTAAATTTTTTTTTTTTTTTTTTATTGAAATTTAATATTTATGGCACCCCTCCGCCCCCATGACAACTTGCCTGCTAATTCTGAATGCCTCCAAAAGTTGGATCTTTAATAAACATCATTCCAATGAGATAAAGTGCTGATTCCTTACAATGGAATCCCATTTTCATATGCAGATTTAATGTGTTTTAATTGGTAAAGATCTCTGTATATTATTCTAAGCCTTAAGGTTTGGAGAACTCATATGACATTTTTAACAAAAGCTGATCCATGCGTTAATAAAGAAAAGTTATAGTGCATTTAGCATGCATGTGTTTTTTTTTTTTCCTTCCTAAAGCCAAGCACGTGTGCAATATTCTGAAAACTAAGCATGGTAAATTTTCAAAATATATTTTGGATATTTAAATTTCCATTGCTATTAACAGTTATGTAAAAATAAGGCGAACAGTCAGACTTTATGATCCTTCCACCACTTCCATGCATTTTCTTGCTGTGTGACCCCTTTAATCATGTTATGCATATCTTATATCGTTGGCTATCTTGAGGAAATAATTTGTGTTCTATTATGGTCTTTGTTGCAGATACGATGGGAAAAAAACATTACATTGGGGGAACCTCCAGGATTCCTACACTCATGGTGGTGGTAAGTATTGGGGTTTGGCTTAAAATGTACCTTGTTTGTTGTAAAGTTCTAGTACGGTTGAGCTTTCTTAATTAATGAATTAACTGGTTAGCTTAGTACCTACACAAAGTATTCTATATGAACTTACAAAATCTAAGGATTTTACGCATGGAGAGAATTGCTCGATCTATTATTCTATTTTTAAGAATTAAACGGATACATGGATATGTGGTCGGGTTTAGACACATTCTTACGATTTTTTTTCTTCTTTCCTTCAGTGTGTTCTGGGATCTTTACTGTGCTGCGCCAGAAAGACGGGAAACCTGCGAACATTCGAGTGAAGCAAAAGCCTTTCATGACTATGTAAGTGATTGTATTTTTTTTCTTTGGTTTGATATTTCATTCTGTCACATACGAAGTACAAACCTTTCTATGTTTGACTTGGTTTCATTTATACCGTTTTATACAAGCTGCTTTCACTCTCCATATTAAAGTTAACAATCTTGGGCATTATTGATGTGATGGCACTCTGCTATATAATTGTATTTCTGATTTTTGGTTTCCTGGCTTTTTGAGTTCTGATTGGCACAATAATTGGATTCTCTGCTTCTTCAGCTAAGTGAGAAGTATTACAGGACCACTGAACCCTGGAATTTTTTTATTTTATTTTTTATCTTAAATCAAAATTATTTTCTGCTGGATTTTTTTTTTTTTTAAATAAAACCTTTTTAGTGAAATAAATTGGCCTTTTCTTGCTTTAATTTTGCCACGCCTATTGCTCAGTATAAGCCATTTGGATCTCACATGCACCCTCACTGGCATTACTCTGTCTTCTATAGCTGAAGAGGAGCCCCATACTAATTGACAGGACCCATTTACAACATGACATTAATAAAAACAAATTACTTGTATACTTCAAACAAGTATAGATAGCTTTATAATTTGTGGTGTGTGTGTATAATATATTTTATATATTTATATATATATATATATATATATATATATATATATATATATATAATCACAAACACACAGTGTATTTTTTTTTTTTAGTTGAATTCTTTTTCTGAACTGTATTACTTTAATACTCCATTCATTTTAGAAGCATGAAACACACTAATATCTAACCGAAGTGAGTCTCTCCTTGTTTTGTAAGAAGACCCTGCCCAACTATGTAGATAGCTCATCAACCAACAGTGACATCTGTGCATATTATACTGTAATCTCTGGCTAACAAGGTGGAGTGATACCAACCAGTAGGGTGTAATGGCAGCCCCCATACTCTGCAATGTGAGTGACAAAATAACTCCAGTAGGTCAACATTACTGCATACATTTCACTAAAATGTTTATGTAAAATATAGAAGATATTTGTTTTTGCTTTTTAATGATTTTATTTTGAGGTTCAATGGTCCTTTTTAGTAACAGAAGTATTCACCGCATTACATGGTCACTGGTACTCTTGCATCCTTCATGGACAGTACAATTTGTGGTACTGATGGTGCATTAAGCTTTTCTTAACTGCACCTCCAACATATATCCACAAATGAATGTGGCTGTAGCAAGGAATTTCCTCTAAGTAATCTTAATCCAATTAATCCCAGTGACCTGCATAAGAGGTGATTATTGCTCTGTGTGTTTTTAAATAAATATATTTTTAAGATGATGATAAAAGTGATTAGTGGACACTTCTGGCTGTTAATGCTTTGTTTGACTGTACTTGTTCAGGAAGTATTTATCGTTCAAACTGATTTTAGTAATTAAAGAAATATGACAGGGGTGCAACCCTTGCAAGATGTTGAACACATTTTAAGAAGTTACTTTTATTTTTCCTACATTCCCTTTTTTAAAGGCCCTTGTAATCCTGCTGCAAACTGATATTTCAGTAGTAAAGATAAATTTTGGCTTTGCTGCCCAGTGATCAAATTACAATAATTCATGGTGGTTTGTTATGGCGCTAACAGCATTTTGGCAAAGTATTGGCATGGGGTAAAAGCTCTGATAAGAGCTTGACGTGTTGTAAAATTACTTTTTAAATAAAAAAATGTTTATCTTATTAGGATTACAGTATATTGTATTGTGCTGGTAAATTACAGTGGCCATTAAGAGTATGTCTGATAAATAAATTGTGCAGGGCCACATAGCATCTACAACAGCCTTGCACTGTGCAGGGCCACGTAGCATCTACAACAGCCTTGCACTGTGCAGACATCATTCATTCACTTACAAGCTCATTCTCATTCATGCATTTTTTATTTATTTATAATTTTGCATAAATAACAACCATTGGAAAGAGTTGTATGTGTCCATGGAGGCCAAACCGGTTCAATGTCTTACAAACTTTATTTTTTTCTGACCCACTACATGGCATTGTAACAGGATTCTCTCAAAAGAGCCGCTTGAGTGCAGCTCCCTCCCCTGAGAATGTGCTGCTCACAATAAAAACCAGTGATTATGACTACACACGGCCTTAAGCTACTACTTAAAGCACATTGGGGGTTATTCAAGTCAATTGAAGTTACAGCAGGCATTGCTGTATTAACCTTTACTTAGATTGATAAATCCCCCTCCAAACGCTCAAACAGTCACTCTAAAGGCTGATAACTTTGATTCAGTGGATCTGGGAGAAGTTAACATCCAGCGTTTTTTGCTTTACTAATCACCATTGCAGCGGTGTACATTGCACTGAAAACCTGCACCTCTATAGGACACAGGGGTTAAGTGAAAATTCAATCTTTTAATATTGAAATTTCTGTTCTGTTTATTGTGCTCATATAAATATTCTGTGGGACCGTTCTGAAATTTTGGACGTTTTTCATGCTTTTTCGGGATTCCCTTTTTTTTTTTTTTTTTTGTTAGCGTTTTTGCTGCCATAGGCCCCCTTGGCTGTTTTTGTGGTCTGGGCAAGGATTTCCTCTTTAAGTAATACAAATCTAAATAATCTAATGACCTGAAAAACTCTTTGAACCAACTGCATACCACCCATGGATCAGTGATCGCTCACTGTATATGTTTAATTATCCATATAATGCAGTAGAGTTACTCACAGGCCATGTTTTACAAACTGGCATCTTGTGGTCACATGTTTGCTAGTTTTGTGATATATATAAATGGGTGTGTGTTGTTGTTGTGTTTTTTTTTTTTTTTGTGTGTTTTTTTTTTTTTTTTATCCATATGTGCAAATGTCCCTATTAGTTGCCTGGTATGTGTATGCAGAACGAAGATGATCAATTATACAATTTGTGCGCAAAATAGAAAATTGTGATACTTGTCTCATACCCCCCCCCGAGTTATTCCAAATGCTAATTTAATGCAGTTTGTTCTATAAGACTGACAATGCTTTTTAATTTTGTAATCAAAACCAGACAATAATTATTTTATAACAATACTGGAGTGTAATTACATATTGAAGCAAACCTTAAATCCATTAATCCTGATTACTAAATATCAATCAAATCTGGTTTCTACCTTCAGTTTAAAGTCTACAGTTTTTATTTTATTTCTCAGATGTTTTATTTTTAATGGTGCAATTCTGCTTGGTAACAAACTACTTGTGGCAGGCTCTCACATTTCCTCATGTTATCTCAAGATGTGTGCACGTCTCATTTCCAAAGTTAAGATGAACAGTTGATATCCCAGTCAATATACAGTTTCTATATATTATTATATATATATATTTTTTGTATTTGACTATATATAATTAATAGTGCCCCTCTATCCCTGTAGTGGCCTTACCAATGGTGTAACAAACAGCCCAAACTTTATAACAAAAAGAAACCTTCTTTGCTCTTCAGTAGGTGTGCATATATAGAGGGAGGCACCAGATTCATTAGACACACATTCTGTGCAATGCTTTTGGTCACTTAGTGAGAGATTTTAAGACCAAGATTTTTGCCAGAAATGAATGGGCTCCTACTCCTCTTGAGCCATTTTTTTCATAGACTATCAATGGACTTCAGGTTTGCATTTATGTAAAGGGTCCTTAGTGATTTGAGTGGCGCAGTTACCTGCACGTGAAATATTTCCAGCCTTTCAAGCCCCTTATGCCTTAGTCCACTAACTTTCATATGTTGTTGTTTAGTTTTTCAGTTGTGTCAGACTCTTCATGACCTTATGGACCACAGAACATCAGGCACATTGGTCTGTTTCTGGTTGTGCTTATCCAAATGGTTTTCTTGGCAAAGATACTGGAGTGGGTTACTAGTTCCTTTTCCAGTGGACCACAATTGATCTGACCTCTCTGCCTGTCCATTTTGCGTGACCCTTCATGGTATAGCTCACCGCTTCTCTGAAGTACACAAGCCCCTTCACCATGACAAGGTAGCGATCCAGAAGGGGCACTTTCATATATTGACAATTGTGAAGGATTTTTAATTTTTGGGAGAATAGCATTTTTGGATACAAAGACAATTCCCTCCCTCTTCTACAGAAAACATAAGATTATATAGACTATTGTCATATGACTGACAAGACAGTTTAAAATATATAACTCATTATTGACGATCTGTGGCACTAGTAGTGGTTTGGTCAACGCATTCTGCCTTTTTTTTTTTTCTTTAAAAAGAAAACCCCATTCCCTGGCAATGGGCTACATTTTCTTAGTGTGGGTTCTGGCTCCTTTTTTGTTTTATTGTTTAACCCACAGATTAATGGTGCTGTATATGTTTGTTCCAGATGCCTTTTTTTTTTTGGAGGGGGGGGGGGGGGGGCTTTTCCTACCCTACCAGTGCTTTCTGTGGCTATAAGTCTTTTCATTGCGGTCCTAGGGAAAAAAAAAGTTTGTAATGAAGACACTTGGGTACACTTGGACCGTATTCTGCTTCCGAAGTCACCAATTATTTAAATATTTCTCCTCCTTGTTTATGGTCACGTAACGTGAAGAGATTATTGTGATCACTTTGGCATAGGAAGATTAAGATAATATCCGCTACTAAATCTTGTTAGCATAAATCCTCCAAGTCGCATACTGGCACTAATCTGTATACATTCCTAGCAGCTGTGAAGTTTAGGTGTCATAATGTAATTGGCCGTCAAGTCCCACTGTGTAACAAGGTGATGACCCAACCATCTTACGGATTTGCCATTATTAAAATGTTAAATTGTGCATTTGTTTAGTATTGAAGTCTGGATTCATTCAAAAAATAAAAAATATAATCTGAATCATTTTGTTAGGAGAAATTTAGATTCAACTAAATGCAACTGAGTGTAAACTGGGGGCTAATATTGCTCTAGTAATTTACATGGTGACCATCTACACAATTCAAATAGATTTAGGAATTGAAGTTCAGCTTGTATATTTGGATAATGCAATAACTACTATTGACGTAAATAAGAATTACATATAAAATGTTTGTTTTTATGAATTGAATTCAGGCAGGAGCTTGGTGCAGTGTATTAGTGTTGCCTTAAGTCTTATGTCTGGTGGTCCACAGCCTCTGGGATTTATAAATAAATTCAGAGCCCAAATCATTAAAAGGAGTATAAATGCATGAACAGGTCTATATACTATGTGTTATCTCACTCTATACTCTAGCCCGTCATGGATGGCGATCCATTGTATTGCTCGAGAGTGTCGCCAAGATATTTTATTTATGAAAATATAATTTCAAAAAATATGTTTTCACTAGGATTGCGCCATTGAGAAACTACTCTCAAGCCCTATGTTATAAAGCTTTGTTGGAGAGTTGTCTCCTAAACGTTTTCAGCTTGGGGCAACAAAGCGGTTTGCATTTTCTTTCCAGCTATATACACTATTGTATTAAGCTAGAAGACATCGAATGCATCCCTAAAACTATATGGTATAGCAGTTCAGAACAATATTTGCCATAGGGTTTTGCCATACCTACATTCATATTTATAAATATTGTTCTGAACCTCCATACCATATAATATATAGTTTTAATGTGCCGACTATTAAGTAACATTTACCTATCATTCATAGCACATGCTTAGATATTTTTTATACTGAAATTCATTAGAAAGTTTTTTGCCCGTTTTTTTTTTTTTTTATTTATTTATTTTATCTTATTTTTTTTTTATTTTTTTTTTTCGTGTTAACTATGTTTAAACTAGATACAATTTTTAGTTTTTGCTGAGGAAGAACTGATGATCTTCATATAGGCTTTATGAAAATAGATGATGATTGGGATTTTACCTTGTGATTTATGCATTTCACATTTAGTGTAATGTTTAAATGTGACGGCTCCATTCAACCACAGACATCTGTGTGCTCCCCCGAGACTTGTCTGCCTTGCCTATTTGTGTGCCTCATTTCTCACTAGCTCACATGAAGGCACTTGTTCAGCTATTCTTATTAGGTGTTGCATGTCTTCCCTGATTCTGCACATCACTGTTCATTTCTCATCCTGTGTGATAGAAAGCCAATGTATGCAACCTCATTTTATTTTGCTGCACATAATGAAGCCTGGGAGAGGTTATCCAGGTGCTCACTTCATGTTATTACACAACCAATGGCTTGTTGTACAGTTTAAGGCAATAAGCCACCAGATGAGATATTGGTCACGGCAGGCAAAAATCTTTATTCTGTTTGAAACAAATTTAGAAAGTGTTCACAGATCTTGTTTAGGAAGTGTTTGATATGGCAGAGTTTAAATATCTTCATGGAAATAGTTTTTATTTTTATATTCAATGGGAAAAATGGATGAAAATGTTGAGTTTAAGTTCATAATTTGTTATAAAACTAGTTTCTTATTAGAGAACAAAATAAATACATGTTCATGTCTGTTGGTCCCTAGATATTTTGCAAAGGTTTTGTATGCTAGTGTCAATCAGTGAGATCCAATTTATAAAACAAAGCAATCGCCCTCGTTTCTCCACTAATACTATAGATAATCGCACCCTTTAGGCTTTAAGTGATTATATGTAAAAAGTTTCATCTGACTTGAAGCAGTATTAAAAATGTCTGATTTATAGAGATATAGATACACTAAAACCCCCGTTATCCGGCACCCACTAGGACTCCCTATTGCCGGATAACTGTAATTAAACGACCCTTAACCCCCCCCCCCCCCCCCCCACCCCCTCAAATTGCCTCATCCACACCTAAACTGGGCCATTTAGGGCCCCAAAAGAAACAGAAAAAAAAGTTTGCCTTTTTTTTTTTTTTTTGCAGTCCTCGAACTGCTGGATAGTCCCGGGTTAGCCAGAGTTTTTTGTAATGGGGAATTGGTGCTGGTTAGTTGAGTGCCGGATAACCGGGATACTACTGTAGTTATGTTCAAAGCTGAAGTAGCTGTTTGTTACATGCTGTTTTTTCTTAAACTATAATTGGCTTTAAGAGTAATTTACACGAAAAATAGATTTTAGGAATTGAAGCATCCACTTGTATATTTGGATAATGCATTAACTACTATTGATGTAAATAAGAATTACTGCTGGGACGTTCATGTTAACCCATTAGGTAGATTGATTAATCAATGCAGAGTTGAATCCTATCAAACTTAATTATACCAGTGATCTTTGGGTATTATTGCATTATTTAATGTCTGTGATGTTCACATTGATGGGACACCATAAGGAGTGTGACACCATTATGCGCAAAAGGATTGATTTTATTTAAATTACCATTGTAGTAGAAGCAAATGGGCACTATTGGGTATATTACTTACACAATTGCCATCACAAAGAAGAGCATTTATAGAGAAAACCAAATGGTTTAATCCTTTTTTTTTCTGACTGTTAAATCATTCCCTGAGAGCTGGATCATGAAGGTGTGTTGTGTTTTTTTTTAAATTTTTGTATCCCACATTGGAGGGTGGTGGGAATTGTGAACGCTCCGTACATAATTGGATAAGATTGAAATTAACACCACACAACCTCCCCTCCTAAGAAGTTAATTAAATCAACAGACACAAGACCCCTCACTAGAAATGGAAATGCCATTCAATGTCGTGTGTGTGTGTGTGTGTGTGTGTGTGTATGTGTATATGTATATGTATATGTGTGTGTGTATATATATATATTTAGTGGTCCTTTTTTTGCTGTAATTGAAATGAGGCAGTACAAAAAAAAGAGAGAAGTAGATAAGGGAAACTATTTCCAGCTGAACTGGTGGGGACCAATCCAACAATGGAATGGGATTATGGTGTCTAGCCATTTTTTATGGATGATAATATGGCCTATGTTTTTATATTACTTGCTCCTATAAATCAGATGTTTTTTTTTTTTCTTCATTACACATGTGTAAAAATTTCCTAGATTTAGGTTTTGTTGTTGTTTATGAAATGAGTTTAATGTTCACATAAGTCAGTGAGGCTACATCCTATTATAGTGTAAGATCCTCTGATATCCGTGTTGACATTACTGTGGGCAATGAGGATGGCTTGCAATGATCTACAATTGTGTCCAACTGGAAGAATCTTAACAAAATAATGATGTCTAAACTGGCTTTAAAATATGACCATCACCAACAATAAACTGTTCTTGGAAGTCAATACAGTTTTTATTTATTTTTCTATTGAATACCGTAGATCAAATTCATAATAAAATAATGTATACTTCTTTTTATGCCAGCTTTACTGTGCATATCTACTAATGCAAATCGTAAGCCAAGGGAAAAGACAAATAGGTTTGAGAGGTTGCTATTATTTGCTTTCTCCTCCCTTCTCACAGTTGAACTGGTAGCTCACAAAGCAGGTTTAGTAACTTGGTTTGTGGAATAAGCTTATATTACATAACGTTGACATTTAGTTTATTTATAAGTGATAGGAATTCACTATAAGTGCAAGGGTGTGTCGGGTCAGAGTGGCGCGTATCGGCTCCCCACAAACTAATGCCCACTGTGTGTTAGCAGAGTCAGTTTCCAGGCTGGTGTCTTGTGACTTGGCTTTTCCATACTGCAGTGAGGTATTTCTAGCTGTACAGATAGGTGGATGAACTCTTTGGGGAAGGTTCTGTCACAAAGCATGTTCACTGTAGCATGTGATATGATAGATTTCAGGAGGGATGACTTTTACACACCCTGATCTAGCTGGAAAACTGCAAGTAACCACTAAAACGTCAATGAAGTTAAATGTACTGGTGTGTTTGACTTATTTATTAATATAAATGCTACCTCTTTTTTTGGTTTGCTCATTCTTCTTCATATTGGATTGGCCAAGGAAATCAAAAATAAAACCAGCAGTATGCTTGATAACAAAAAGTGATCCTAAATCCGCCTAAATGTCCACCAAAGCTGCTTAAACTTCATTTTGCAAAGTTTAAGAAAAATAAATAAATATACATTCTTCACTCACCATTAAGAGATTTTCAATGCATGTTGGATTTTAAGCTCAAAGACCGAGCCCTCCATTCATTTGCAATATTTTAAGATTGTATTTTGCCCTTTACTTTACCCCTTTTATAGCAGTGCGGAATATGTTGGTGCGTTACAAATAAAGGATAATTAGGAGGGCATCCAAACTGATTCTCTCCAAGGAAGAGGAAAAAGTCTGGTGTAGGAAAAGTGGATATATGACAATCATTGGACTCCCTGTACGAGTAAATAGAAGAGTAAACCCCAATATGAGGTCATAATACTGAGACTTCCTTTTCTGTTTGTTAGGTGCTTATGTAAAGCCGCAGTCTTTCAACATAATAGATCAAATCTTATGAATCCATGCTTTTATTAGTATTATCGTTTATTTGTAGCGCTATACATGTGTGGTGGTCAAGGCAAAATGTCCCATTCCTCTTTGTTTCTAACAAGTTTAGACACCAAAGGCAAAATGGCTGCTGCCATTAAACCAAAATTGAATGCAATAGTTAAACATATAGTTTTTTATTTTAAACACATTGTCAAGACAAGCTCTACAAATACAGTATAAATGAGATGTTGCAGTGGTCCTTTAAGTATTCGCATAGTCCGCTCCGCATCTATCCATATTTACTTTGTCTTTAGCAACCTGATTATATATTTCAGTGTTAAACACTTTTTTTTTAAACGAATTACATGTAACTGTGGAGCAGACCCCAGAATCCTCTGTTTAATCTTCATCACATGCATCTTCAGTGGGACGTATTCCATTATTGAAGAAATATTGACCAGAAACATATTGTGCTGATCCTTGTAAATCCTTCTTTATATCTGTGCTGTTCACTATAACTTTGGGAATGCTTCTCTGCTCATCTGATCTGGCTTTCAATTCAGTGGTCAAAAACGGTCATGTCTCTTATGGAATATTATGCAAAATTAGTGGGGAAGCTGTCCAGCCAATTACTGGAATCTGAAGAATCCCTCACACAAGACACAACTAAAATCCTTATTCACGCTCTCCTCATATCTCGCCTCGATTACTGCAACTCCCTCCTTGCTGGCCTTCCTATCACCCGTCTGTCTCCAATCCCTTTTGAATGCATCCGCTGGACTCATCTACCATACTAAACGATCAGTGTCTGCAGCACCTCTCTGTCAGGCACTCCACTGGCTTCCCATAGCGTCTAGAATACAATTCAAAATCATGACCCAAACATATAGCCCTCCACAATAGTGCACCCTCCTACATCTCTGCTCTCATCCCAAAATACACTCCCACCCGCCCTCTTCGCTCTGCTAATGACCTTCTTCTCTTCTCCTCTCTCATCACCTCCTCTCATTCCCGGCTTCAAGACTTTTCACGTGCTGCCCCTATTCTTTGGAACTCTTTACCTCGCACCACCAGACTATCTTCCTGCCTCAGATCCTTCAAAATCTCTTTAAAAACACATCTATTCAAAAAAGCCTATCATCTTTAGCCTCTTCATTCACTATGCATCTCTCACTCTCCTGTACCTCACCCATACCCTTTAGAATGTAAGTTTGCGAGTTTTAATCTTGTGAGGTGCTTTAGGGAAAGCACAGTGTATATCAGATTGAAAGCTCAATAACAGGGTCTTCCATTATTTTCATTGTGGGGTATTGTTTATACTTGTACCTAACCCCTGTATTGCGCTGCGGAATATGTTGGCGCGTTATAAATAAAGGATAATAATAATAGGCGGCGAGGCCACTTTTTCAAGAAAGCCCCACAGAATCAACATGGTGTTCAGATACCATGACTTTTTTTTTCTTTTTTTTCTCGTTATAATTATTCTCTATTTGTTATGCACAAGCATTAAGTACAAACGTAAAATACACTATTAACACGCCGCAAAAGAATGGCGAGCCCTGTCTTTGAGTTTAATATGTTATATACACCCCCCCCCCCAAAGCACATTACAAGATTGAAAACGTGCAAACTTGGTCAAAAGGAGCACTAAAGAACTTTTACCTGCTATAAACTCCAGTTTAATGATTAAAAAATGGTGTCTAAAGATAAACTATAGGCCTATGTATTAAATACAAATGATGCAGTATAACAAAATAAATATGTTTTGAATTCTTCTAAATTTTCAGCTATAAAATGGTAGTTTTTGAGAATTAAGGGGAGTACCTTGATGTGATGATGTTGCCCTTATTTTTTAGAATCCCTAGTCTCCCAAAATTATGCTAAAGGTTATATCTGGTTATGCATTTTATTTTATTGTGTAGAGCAGGGGTGTCCAAAACGCGTTCCTGCTGGACGGAACACAGGCCTGGATTTGAGGATTTCCTTTCTGTGCACAGGCGAGTCAATTGGGATGACTGAAGCAATAGTCTCACCTGTGTGCTGCAGGGATATCCACAAATCCAGGCCTGTGTGCGGCCCACCAGGACAGAGTTTGGACACCCCTAGTGTAGAGAATGACTGACTTATTCAGGGTTACAAGAAGCATTTTCTGGGTAGATGCATCTGTGCAAACAAACAATTTTAACCATACAGAAATATTTGGTGGTCAACAGGACTCCTTAGAGCGAGATGACAAGGTCCTATATGAGAACTGAAAAACAACTATAGTTGCGCTCCATTATAAGGCAAGAGAATTGCCCTAAAAAAATAAATACGTTTGTGAAGTTGTTTTCCCTTTTGTCATTTATTTTCCTATTAGGAGGTCATAGTTGACCAAAGTGATGGTGATTTTTATTTTTTCATTATCTTCACATGCACACCATATTATAGGTGCATATAATCCTTCTGTAGTCCTTTCCTGTATAATGCTTGTCGTGCAGTGTGGCTACTACAGTTCTGACATGTTTCCTGTTTGAGACATCCCTGCCGACAGGGAGGCTGCTAGGAAACGTGACTGAGAGAGTACAGGGAGATTATAATTATCCCTATAAGTAACACGCCAACATGTTCCGTTGTACTATACAGGGGTTAAGTACAAGGTAAAAACAATATTAACACATTGCAAACGGCGGGCCCTATCCTTGAGCGTACAATCTTATGTACATGGTGTTTTTTTCTCAAAGCACCATACACGATTGAAAACTCGCAAACTTCCAATCTGAAATGCGATAAAGGCCTGATTCTATAAGCAGTTTGAACTTTTTTTACTATGGAGCCCTCTTTCCCTCCTCTTCATTTTGCTGCTCTTCACCTTTTTAATATGACTGGCCGTTTTCCCTGCTGAAGCTTGTCAGTGTAGCATTGGGAGGTCACTCCTCTCACTTTTATTCCCAGTCTTTGGCATTGTGAAACCTCTACCAATTTGTACTTATTCATAGAAAATGATTGCCCCATGTGGTTTGCCTATTCAGCTAGCCTGCCTTCAATTTCTTCATAGACACTTACACTAATATATATTGTATCGCCACTGCTAGGGTGGTAAGCTATGTGAGCAGGAAACCGTCTTCTCAAAGCATTTAATACAAGACTGGAGAGATTATTTGCGGATTAGTTTTGACATGTCATAAGTAGCATGTGCTTGATATTCTATGGCAATATTTTATATAGGTCAATAAATAAAAACTTACACATTTTATATATGCATGGTTAGCCTATTAGATCCATGAGCAATTTGGTTTTACAGTTAATTCTTCCAGTTTTTTTTTCTTTTTATTACAGCAGTGTAACTGTGCATTTCTCAAAATACATTTCTAATGTTTCCCATAGGGTTCTAAGATATTTATTTATTTAGTAATTTTTAAAGAAATGTAGAATTGTACAGAAAATGTAGAATTGTGCAGCCCATGTCCCCCTTCTAAAATTGTATAGGTGCACTTAAACTTGAGCATAATATTATTCCCATACCTTATAGATTGGAAGTCTGCGAGTTTTCAATCTTATGAGCTTTAGTGAAAGCACTGTGTACACTTGATTTTTTTTTTTTTAAGCTCAAAGTCAGGGCCCTCCATTCTTAGTCTTCATTTTTGTCTTCCTCAATATTGTTTTGACTTTGGTACTTAACCCCTGTATAGCTCTATGGAATATAAATGCTATGGAATGGAATGGCTCGTTACAAATAACAATAATTATTTATTTAATTATTTTATCTTTTTTTTTTTTTTTTTTTTTTTTTTATGTATCTATAAGAACATATAGGAAAAACTTTCCAAAAATGAAACTGAATACAGGTATACCCTGTTTCGCGTTCCTACATGCAGGAGCACTATGGAGATATAATGCCTTGTTTAGCACTTTTTTCACAAAGCGCTCAGACGGCTCTATGGCGAAACGGAGCGCACTGACCAGGGATTTAAAATAGTTGGTGTTTAAAAACAGAGGCACAGCTTTAAGTGTGGTGTACCTGTATGTATTGCTTCCGGGTCCCTTTTACTCTCATGCATTTAAAAGAACATTTTTATACATGTTCTTAATGAATGAGCTACAGTTTGACATAATGTGCATTCAAGTTACCTTGGGATTTTCGTGATCATCCCCTCTACCTGACCTGTTAAGTTTTGGCTGGAAATATTTAACAATTTAGTTTATTCTGAATTAATAATAATTGATCATCTTGGTAAGCAAACACTATTAATGTGTTTTGGAGAAAACTAAAGTAGTTCTCGGAGATATCTGTCCCTGGCCAAATTACCAATATACATATAGTGTGCACACCTTAGAGAAATAATACACCGACCCAGAGTTCTGGTATAAAGCTTTCTCTCGCCCACTGTTTATTGAATCAGCCGCTATATATAACATTTAACAATCAGATAAATGTTGCAACTAAGCAAAACATCAGGTTTATTCGGTAATTCATTGATTCTGAGATGTCCGCTTTTACAGAATCACAACAAGGCATTGGGTTAGTGCATTAAGGAGTCTCTAGGTGTCATCCCACAGTGGGATGAGTCTTTCTCTCATTGGTCAGAAGGTTAAGACAAAGGGAAGATGGCGTTCTCCTTCTTGTGTCCAAGATGTGGTAGTCCTTGTCACCCTTAGCAGACCGGAAGTAGTGCTGCCGACATCTTAGGACTCCCATGATATGACTCAGTAGCCATCTTAGGACTCTCAGGATAAAGAATAAAAGTAATTAGTGCCTTATCTTATGATATATTGTAAGGAAAGGAATGCAGCATGGACATAAAATACATTTTCATGAATTTCGTCCACAACAAATGTTTTCATGCAAGTATCTACGGTCTAGAGCAGAACGAACAAGAGAGAATTTAACACTGTTCCTTTTAGGTATTTGCAGCATATGCACACCTTTTTTTATTATGTTTTATTGTTTTGCTGGGTTTATTAGAGAGATGGCATGCTGTGAAGTTTGAAGCAACCTTACAAGGTGCAGAGCTAGAAATATCTTGCTTGCTAGTTGGTGCCGCTGGCCCAGGTGAGCGTCTTCCAGCTCTTGCAAGCTTTGTGTCCACTGGGAGCAGGATCAGACAGGAGATGCTGATGTGAGAGGCAGGTGTCATGGGAACAGGGTTTTTTCAAGAAATAAGCACTGAAAGCTGCTTAAAGTTTTAAATATAGGACACAAATACTTGTGCTACATACAGCATTACCTCAGTAGAACAAATAAGTTATTTTAATGGTTCGATAGATCCATGCCTCTATGCATATTTTTATTCTACATTTATATATTAAACGCCAAATCTTTTAAAACGTACCAAAGATAATTTAATATTTGTTTTATATAATTTTTAAAAACAAACTTTTCTCTACATCTTCTGCCAGCATCGTGTGTGTGGTGTTGTTTTTTTTATTTTTATCTACCTGATAGATATGGAAGTGCCTAAGCAATATAATATAACTAGTGACTTGCCCGTCAAAAAATGAGGGCAATAAAATTGTAAGGGAGGTAATGCTGTTTTGCCACAGTGTTTTGGTGGTCTGAGATCCTTCTGCGCTCATTGCGAGGCTGTCGCTGAGCGCCTTTGGCACTCATTGAGAGGCTATGGGTTGGTGTATTTGTTATCATAGACGCTTTATTGTAAGGTTCGCAGTGATCTTGTTTTGTCGGTAATTGCAAGGCTCTCCCCTGGTGTACTTTGTGTAGTATGGGCACCGTTGGCGCTCCATGTGGGTTACGCGGTGAAGGTCTTTTGTGGTTGTTTGCGATAGTGTGGTGTTAGTTTTTTTTTTTTTTTTTTGTGTATTTAATTTTTTTTATGCTAATTATCGTAATTATTTAAAGAAATCCTAAATTAATATACTTTACCTCTCTGTAATATATGCAGCAAAGAATCTGCTGAAGAGCTAACAATCTGTTTTGATGTTCCTGCAGAATATAATGTAGATTTGAATTGAAGTGTCAGCAATGTGGGTAGTGTGTTTTGTAAATAGGCTGCGTGCGCTAGGAGAGCCGCTTGTGTAGTTGTGTACTTCCGCATTCTGTAAGTTAGTGTTGTAAAATGTCGCTATGGGGTTTTTCAAGTGTCTAAACTTTGTAAATTTGACTGAAATCAAGGTTTAACGTGTTTTGCGGAGGTCCTGGGTGTCCCCCCTTGCTGTGGGTAAAGTTTATTTTATTTGTGTGTATTTTTATTTTTTATCTTTTCTGCTGTGCGCGGGTTGTCCGTTAAGGTCGTATTTTTGTGAGTCCGTATTTTTTTGTGTAAGTTATTATTATTATTATTATTATTATTATTATTTGTATTTTTTTTTTTTTTTAAGTCCCGCTTCTGTGGTTTGTTTTTGTAACCGGTTGTGAGGCGGCATAGAGCCTCCACCTCTGCAAATGAGCCCCCACGCTTCGCAAGTGCAGCTGATGTGGGAACCTCCACAAAAGCATCGCTTTGCAAGGGTCCGTATTTGCGGCCCTAAAGTCATAGGGGGTCGTAGGGATGAGCTCCTATGCCGCTCACCTCCACCAGTGCAAGGAGCGCCTTTGGCGCTCCTTGCCAGCAACTGCGGCCCTCACTTTGCGAGGGCCGCAGGTGCGGCCAGCTCACTATGCGAGTCTGCAAGCGTTGCCAACAACCCGTATTGCTGAGAACTTGTATATGTGATCGTGATGTGCTGGAAAACTTTAGAAAGTTTTAAGATAAAAGTTGGGTGGGTCAGCGTTGGAAACTATGGTATGAGACTTGTACTGAATGGATGAAGACCTAAAGTATTCACGGTTAAAAATTCCACAAATAGTATATATAAGAAATGTTGGTCATGTGGTAAAAATCAGCACTGATCCCACTAATGATCTCTTAAAAGTAGTGAGCATATTATCATCTGTCCACAGAAACTCATAAAAGTCATGGCTCTCATATTAGAGATTACAAAGAAATATATGCGCTAAGATGGAATCCTTTTACTTTTTCTATTCATATATAAATAAAAACAAAATCCATTACATTTAATAATCGGTAGATAAATTGCGAACAGTTTCAAATTTTTGTGGGGTCTGATTTATTTTCTAAGTCTTATAGCTATTTTAATAGTAAATATAAAGACATAATGTGTTAATATTTGCTAATGATATTACAAAGATAAAGCAAAATATTTTTAGATGTTTCCCTCCCTAAGCCGCTTTGGGTCATCATTCCTGTATTCGTTCATTCATGGCTGCCATGAATGGGAAAGCTCCGGTGTCCTCGCTGAGCTCCCCCTTCTCTAGAAATTCATTAGCAGTTGGGAACTGTTTCCTGTAAGGCTGAGTTCCCAATGTTAAATCAATAGACCAAGCTGTCTTATTGATAATTACAGCTCTGTTGGTTGTTAATTCAGTATTAGAGACATTTTTAAATCCAGCTATGGGGGTTATTTTGAGAAGAGTTAGGAGAAGCCTGCCGCAAAGTATTGCATGAAATGAAGTCATCTGTGGGATTCCTGTTGTATGTTACAGCTAAGTGTTGGTGTTTCTGCACCTCTGGAGGTGTGCAGTGTTGTGTTGCTGTAGACACATTTTACCGTTTGCTCAAGTTGGGGCATGCAGTGAGATTCTTCAGAGCTTTGCATAAGTTGAAGGATTTCGGTACATAATGCTTCCTGTGACATTTTCTGTGTTTGAAATCCGATTTTACAATTTGTTAAATTGTCAAACACCTGAGCCTCTAAAATGTTGCCCCTGGATCCAAAGTACTTTTTTAAAACCCCTATACATATTTGTTGCTTGCGATCAACTTCTTTAGAGAAAGGACACCCATTTGCACTACATTAGTAAGTATATACATGTTTATGTGTTTGTGTGTATATTGGCATGTGCTAACAAGTTTTTTTTGCATCATTCTCGGTCAAGATCCAGAACACACCTTAAATAATCAGTAAATATCATGGCTAGTCAGGGGATAAAGTCAATAAAGCTACCACAGTTTAGCCAAGTAGGACAAAAGTAATTCTGCTAAGGGTCATACACACCACAACTGACAAAGTCCATCTAAACAAGGTTCTGCTGGATAACTGCTTGCACATAGTAATATTTGAGCCCTTTTGTAATAAATCACAATTGCCTACTTCACAGAAGGTGTTTAAATAAATGCAAACTAAAAAAAAAAAAACTTTCTTACTACTAGATACTGTAATGCAAGGCTATCCTTCTGAATCATTAACTTTTATAATTGTTCAGGAGCTCAAAAAATGCATTCACTTCATAGATCTGGGTACATGTGCAAACTAGGGAATGGGTATATTTACATAGCTATGTTATATACACCTTCATATTTAGGGATGTGAAATAAATATCCATGGAGAATATGCTCCAAAGTTATGTCCAGAATTTATGTTCACAAATGTGATCAGTAAAACACACTGGAGTAAGAGTAGAGCTGAAATGTTGGCCTAAATTCACTAAGGTGAAGACGTGATCACTAGTGAGCGATATCTGTATCCATATCGGAAACTGGGCAAATGTGACCAACTGAACCAGGCAACAGACAGTAGAGTTGTACCCCAGCACTTAGGTGTTTAGGAGTACATTTTATAATCCATGGTTCTGGGTATACATAGAGTGGGGATGAGATCCTTGACTTTTTTGAACACCATTTGCCTGTTGGATTTGGATACTTTTTGTATCGTGTGCAAACATGGCGTAAAATATGGTTAGAAAACCTGACATCCCCACCTTATGATTGACTCTTAGATAAAAAAATAAATAGGGGAAGATGACCAATTTTTACTATAATTCCTATGTCTGTACTGTTAAAGTCTCTTCGTTACCTAAAAATACTTCCACTGTTTTTCTTATACTGAAGATGGTCAGTGAAAGCATCAGTAACAGTTCAGCATGACAATGTACAACTTGGCGGTAAATGTCTATTCAACACCTGTCTGGACTAATATGGTGATGCAGTTGATCTGACACCCGGGATCACCATCTGGAGCGGAGAGCAGCACTTAATTGAATGTGTCATCTACCGAGCACACATCTACCTTTCAACTCTATTATCCAGTTATAGCTATTATTGACTGACAGGCCATCCTTAAAGGTATCTGCAAGTGAGCTGGGTTATGAATGCATCTGATAGAGGGGAATTAGTGCATGCAAATAAATGTAATCATACACTACTATTTTTTAAAACTGTTGCAGGTTGATGTTTACACCCCCAGGATTGAGCTAGGCTCCTGAGAGGGTTCATTTTTTTTTTTTGTAAAAATGTACCCTGTCTCTGTGAGCATGCTCAGCTTTGCAGCTAGTCTGCAATGCTGTATGCAGCCAGCTAGATGAGGCTGCTACACTGGGTCCTTAAAGGACCATAAATTGACATTAAAGTAAAAATGCTTGAGCGGTTACACGGTTGTTCTTTAGACATACACCCTCTCCTTGATAAATTCTGACAAATTTTATAATTGTACTGAAACAAAACATTTCTTCTTCCTATTTTAATCAGTCTTTTTTTAGGCAAATGAGCATTTATGCTTGATTTATGGTCCTGCAGTGACCAGTGTGTCTCTCTGTGAGTGCATGTGTCTGTGCGAGTGAGTCCATGCAATGTAATGTAGCAATTCACTGGGATGGGAGAAATCAAAGGGTTAATTCACTGTGACTTGGGGAGGTGATGGGGTAAATCACGGGGGCTGGAGAGGGGGGCATTACAGGGGCAATTCACTGAGGCTGGTTAGTACAGTATTATAAAGGAAAGCTCCAGCTCAATTCAGACCAAAAAGATACAATGTATTATGTATGCTTCAGGGGGTGTCTACATTGATAGAAAACAGTTTGCAAATGCAAGAAATTCAGCAAACTTTAGGGTAAATGTTTGTTTTGGTATTTTTTTTATGCAAACATTTTTTTCATACACTACTAATTCTCCTCTTTCCTATACATTCATTGCTTTATACCTTTTAAAATAAACCATAGGTCATAGAAGCATCAGTGTAGTGTGGGAAACAGACTAGATATAGTGCATATTTGTGCGGTAAAATGGGTAGTTGTAGTAAATATTTAATTTTTGTAGAAGATAATGTAGCCAATGTAAGGGTATAATTGTGAAGCAGAGTTGTTGGTAAAGTCTTAAATGCTAGCATGGTTTCACTTGCTAGGATAGTTTTTAAGACTATCTGTGTTGACTACATTTTTTATTTTGCAAACCTACTCACAAATTGAATATGACGTTGGTTAATAATTTTAACTTTCACCTATTTTATCATTAATAATCGTATGGTTTATAAGTGAATAAGTCCAGTTGCAGAATAAAGTCTGTATTTTCAATGATCTGCAAGTGAGACATGTCCTGTATAACTATTTTATTGATGAAGCGCATGGCATGGTGTTAAAAGACCCTCTATTATAACTCTTATTGCCATATTGTTAGGTGCACCACCAGCTGTGTGAGTACTAGCCCTAGATCTTACAAAAAGTAAACATTGTATATGTCACTGGGCCCTGTTAACTGGTTAAAAAATACTGCTGTGAATGGGCAATTTGTGAAAATAAATGCATAAACACCATATTCTAAGACGCAGTTTATAATCTTGCTTACTTATGTGGTGCCTCATTATTACACTATTGCTTCATTTAGCAATGCTACAATTTTAAAATGTTATCTCCATATGGTACATTCGGCTTGGTCAAATTTTATTTTTCTAAATTGTCCTGTATTTTTTGGAAGTGCATTGAACAGATCGTGAGATGTAGCATTTTTTTTTCTTTTAAAGGTATTTTGCTATTTATATTGAGCATTTGGGTCTGCTGCTTACTTTGCTTTGAAAGATGGTATATCCATATGGATGTTAAAAACTTGTAACCAACATTGAATATGTGTATATTTACATGCACTTCAGATAAAACCTCTCCATTAGTCATTATAGTGGTACCTGAATGTGAATGACATGTGTAGTTTGGCTATTTTGCTACATCATGTTTCTTGGAGAGCTAATTAAAATAAGTAGCTTATCTCATGTATTTCAGCTATATCCAAATCTCACTTGCACATATTGATTCACCAGCTGGCATGAAGATGGGTGCAGGGCGGCTGGAGGAGCGGGGTGGAAGTTTATTTTAGATTACCAT
>CM050163.1:493147078-493312078 GCA_027410445.1 Discoglossus pictus
CATTAAAAGCCATCAAGGACTCCAGAGAGGGTTTACCCTGGCTGCTATTGCATTTTGCAAGCAAAACAGTATTTTTGTTGTTTTAATAGAGAAGCCTTTTAATAAGTTAAAGTTAGCTTTATAACTGATCCCATTACATAAATTCTACAAATGGTATAAGTATGTAGGTAGCTTTCTTGAAATCCCATATTTAATTTTGCCTCATATGTGAGGATTAGTTAACAATCTATAAATCTCCATGTATATGTGGCATGTGAATTATGTATTTGTAGTCTTTGCTTTTTTACAGTCCAGAGTTACCGATTTCCTTTTATATGTAAAGCACAGTATGAGCAACTTTTTTAGGTTTTTAACATTAAAGGACCATAAGTACATTTACAAGTGAATCTCGGATGTATGTTTGGATATAGTCTATTTAAAAAACATATGTGGATTAAAATAAATAAGTTTAATAGGTTTTCTTACTCTTGACAGTCAATTTTCTCCTCAAGCAGAGGTGTTTATCTCCTACCTGTGCCTATAAGGGGGCATGGCCAGTGAGACTGGTTCAGACTGAGCATAATCTCTAAAGGTGGGGAAGCAATGTTGATTTGTGTACTGTCACTGGGCAGGACCTATTGGCAACCTACAAGCAGGTTACAATAGAGCTGTTACCTCTGTGTGGGTCATGGCGAAGAGCTAAGTATTTCACAGAACCAAGCCAATGATTTCTGGTGTGCATCAAAGCTCCATTTTTGTTTTACTTTTAAATGCATTGCATTTGTTGTTTTTTGTAACTTTAAGTACAAATTATGATTTGTTAAATTTGTATTTATATATTTCCTCTTAACTGTAGACTGGAGCTTGGCTCATCTATTAGATTTACTTTGTGGCAGACTGTACTACCACTTCCCTGCAGCTGCCTTGTTGTTGAACAACACAATCCATACAACTGTGGTATGACCTTTTTTTTTAAATCAAACTATAGAATAAATAATTCTGGAAAATTCTTGATTATGGAGGCTTTGTATCTCATTTTTAGCTTCTCTCCAAACGTAGCCTTCAATAGGATTGTACTGAAAGCTTTGTGAGTTCTGGCATTCCCATAGTGATGGCCAGAGTCTGGGTTCCTAGAAAGGCTTCTGAAAATCTAAGTCAGAAGAATGATAGTCATCATCCCCGATGTGTGTTTTTAATATTGCATTTTTGTCATGGTTATTTAATTCCTCTAGTATAGGCCAATGGTTCCTGACCAAGATCCTAAAGGTGCAAGGATATGTCTGCATGGCCCTAGGTATGTGACTTTAGTGTCACTATGATTGAGCACCTCCACACCGAAGCACTGAATTCAAATTCTGACCTGTTGGTGTGCATTGATGAGAAGGCTTGGTGTTAGTAGATGCTATGGCATTAAATATGGCCTACACCATTTTGGCAGTCATCCCAAACAGACCTACCAGCAGTCAGTCAAACGTTACCCACCATGAATTTCCACCCCATTCATTCCTATATTCAGAGTTCCACAGTCGGTGAACATCCTGTGTATCGGTTACTACAAATATCTCTCACTATTCTAAGGAATCCACAAGCAGTTTTATTTAATATATAAGAACATCTTTGCACATTCTCTTGGAATGACTGGCCATGACAACTAAAGTACACACAGTTACTCTCGTGCTAAGGGGGGCAACCTACTGATTCTACACTTTTTGGGGGGTTTGAGGGCTGACTGCTTACATTACACTGCTCACGTGCACCCCCCTAGAGACTTCACGTTGCACTCTAAGGGCCTCATTCAATTGCTATTTGGCCAATTGAATAGGGCTCTAAATTGGCACATAGCATATATTTTTTAAAGAAGTTTTTAGTTAGTAAACATCTATACAAAAGCAAGCTTTTCACTAACCAAAAACTTCTTTAAAAAATATATGTTATGTGCTTATTTAGAGCCCTATTCAGTTGGCCAAATTGCAATTGAATGAGGGCTTAAATGTTGATCCAGTTTTGCACTTTTTTTTTTAAATTGCAGTTAAGTTTCTCAGTAATCTTTATGTTACTAATGACATGTTTAAAGTGTTAGGCTCTACTCATCCTGACTGAAAAGGTGCGAGGGACTGGACCAGTGGTTTAGAAGCATTGGTGGAAGCTGCTAGTACTGTGACATCAACTGAGATTCATGAAGCTGCATTTTATTATATTACACTGCAGATTATTAATCTTTTTATGTATTGCTGTGTGTGTGTATATGTATGTATGTATATGTGTATGTGTGTGTGTGTGTGTATATATATATATATATATATATATATATATATATATATATATATATATATATATAATATGTGTGTGTAAGATCTTTCCGTAATGTTGAGACCCCAACCCAAGCCCATTCACTGGCTAAAGCCTGGGACTGATAATCATGCTCTTATTGTAGCAGTGAGTCTCTCTGTATTTCTCTTCTTTCATACTGATCAATACCTTTACCAGAAGTACAATTATTTCTCTCAGGCCCAGTACTGTGGAAATTCTACCACCTCTGAAAAAGAAAACTGAGTGGGGGGTTGGGGATGCATACAAATGTATTGCAGGGCTCTGTTTTAATTTTTTAAAAAGATCACCAATCAAATGAAGCTCTACTGTTCACTTTACACAATATATACTATGTTGTCTCCATCATTCCCTTAGTATTTCATACTATTTAGGTAGGTAGATTTGCATGCTGAGCGAAGTTTGCGAGCTAGACTCGAATGCAATGAAATTAAATCAATACGTACCTTTTTAATTGAATTGCTGACCTTTTTCCTCTTAAAGGTGCAATTTCAGTTAACTAGATTAAAAAATACTTGCTTGCATCTTTTATTAAGCATTTTATGGCTTTACACACGGATTCATTTATTTTTATATTGCAGTAACCGTGATTTTTATCGGCTTGTGTGTGTTTTTTTTTGTATTTTTTAATGCTGCAGTTTGGGATGGAATCGGCTGTGTGTGTGACTGGACTATTTGGTGCATTTAGAATGTAAGCTCTTAGGGTCAGGTACTTTTTATTTGATTATCACAACATCAGTAGGGTGTAACTATTCGTAAATAGTATTTATATAGTGTAATTGATGGTATTATACCTTTTTTATTCTTTACTAGGGATGTCTGTTGCTTTATTGGATTTCATGATTTTTGTAGCTTGGTAGATCACTCTGTTGCACTTCTATTTGATCTTATTGTAAGTTGTACATCATTGTGGCAGGTCTTTCTGTAGAACTGAATAGAGCTCTTATTTGCCTCAAATGTCTCTGCCAAGTGACTTATCCATTTAGGGGAAAAAAGCAAATGCCACTTTCTAGGAAACCTTAAAGGGCAAATGGTGGGCGATGATGCATATTATGTTCTGTTTTAATGTGGGGTTTAAAGGTATATCTAAATTTCCCTGCTTTTAACTGTTTCCAATCTAACATATGCTGCTTATATCAGACGCACATTAACTTCATTCATTTATTCATTCATTCTATATACCGTACATACAGATTTATTTTATTTAAAAATTTTTTTTTTTTTAACACCCCCTTAGAGCTGCTTACATAGGCACAGTGTTCATACCAATAGAAACACTGCATTTGGGATTTTTTTTTTTTTTTTTACTCTATACCATCCTTCAAGCGAACAGCAACAGTATTCTACAGAGCAGTGTCTGAGCTCCTCATGGCTTCCTTGTGCAGGGGACTACACATCTCATAATACCTTGCTGCACGAACGGCCATCACAGATTGAACAATGTATTGGCTACATGTGATTGTCCAAAATAAATTTATGAATTTTACGCAAATTTTAGCAGAGCTTTACAGGGGTGTTCACTCTCCAAATCAACTGCTTGAGATTGGTAAACTTTTTTTTTTTTTATGTTTGTTTTGCTACTTTTTTGTGCAATTTTTTTTTTTTTCCCATACACTCTTGATTCTCCTCTAGCAGATGCATTCATAATGCAGGCAACATAGATATGCATTTAAAATGATGGTACAACAAAACACAGGATGATTCTATATATATATATATATATATATATATATATATATATATATATATATATATATATATATATATATATATATATATATAATATTCTTAAAGCAGTTGATAATATAATATAACTACAAAAGGCTCTTGTGATGGTGAGACATGAAGTACATAGGTAAGGTGATGCTTAGTGGTCCCTTACAGCAAGAACATAAAGGCTTTGCAGAATATGTATTACAAAGCCCTGAACATTTGTTAGCAGTGATACATTGCAGTTTTTAAAGTCTCCAGAGATATTTGCCAACAAATACCCAGCCATCACTAGACTTGACATTCTGTTTATCCTCAAACAATACCTGCAACTGGTGTACGTGTTTT
The DNA here is from genome assembly GCA_027410445.1 of Discoglossus pictus. Lineage (NCBI taxonomy): Eukaryota > Metazoa > Chordata > Amphibia > Anura > Alytidae > Discoglossus > Discoglossus pictus. Next base: position 493,151,444 of record CM050163.1, read on the forward strand.
ATGTTTTGCCTTTAACCCTCAGAAGACTAATATGATTTTCTAGACACTCTGGGGATGCTAAAGTTAGCTTGGTGTGATGCCAAGATTTAGTAGTGATCAGGAGAAGCTGTGTTATACGGAATACATTTGATGCGCAAGTGGTTTCCATTTGAAGTACGAATTAATACAATGCATTTTCAGAGGTAACCAACCCAAAAAAATGCTATCTTTACATGCAAGTTTTTTTTTTATTGCATTAGAAATTAATTCTATATTGGGAGCAACCTTTTGATTGGTTCTTGCGCAACTATAATAAAAAGGGCGTTCCGGGATATAATGGATAAGGATTGATCCAGGGGAATCCTATTTGCCCTTTTTTTTTGGTTCATCAAGATTGATTGTTAATTGATCATTGATCCAGAGGAAGGCAAAGTCTTTATTCAACCTCAATTACTCTGTAAAACCTTTGCCCCATTGCAATAGGAGACAGCAAGATATTGGCACGTTGAAATAAACAAAGCGCTACAAAACGAAAACCAGTTTCAAGCTCTTGGACAGTCTGCATCAAATAGTGAAAAAATCAGCTGAATTACAATGCCCAGGTTGGGTAGGTTCTGATATTATGGGTGCTTGGCATGTGCCACCTCTGAATAGCAGCTAATATTTGTGGCTCCCATATTCCCTGTTGGATACGCAATTCAATAAATGCAGCTTTTTGTATATTTTACGCACCCCATCCCCTCTTGGGGAAAGCACTATGGACACCAGATTCTAAGCTCAAAGACACGGTCCTCCATTTTTTGTAATGTTAATATGGTTTTGCCTTTACCACAATTTATGTATAGCCCTTCGGAATATGTTGGTTCGTTACAAATAAAGGAAATATATATTGAATAGAACATTTTGTAATCCCATTTGAATGTTAAGCACTGTAGTCTGGGAGACTGGGCGGGGACATGCAAATGAGACTACAGTGTATCTCACTTTTTTAAATCCAAAAAACACTCTATACTTGCTCCTTTTTATGCATTTGTTTTCTGTATAACACCGCTTTCAACAAAGCATAGGATGAATTATTCACAACCATATTCTAGTACTTGTGTTAAATCATATAGAAATATAATTTTTTTCAGTTTAAAAAACTAACTTTTGAGAAAAAATGACTTCATAAATCGATATTTAAAGTTCTTCTTGCACATAGTTGTTCTGTAACTGCACCGTAGTCTGCAATGTATTTCAGGCAGTTAGTGCTCTTTGCTAGTGTGAAATCATGCTGTTGACACGTGTTGCAATCCTCCAGGAATCTTGAAATGCCTTTTGACATAGATTGAGATGCTTGTTGATTTAGGGCAGCTTAACCTTTCCTTCCCTCGTTTTATGATGAAGAGCTTCTCTTCATTGAATGATGCTGTACAAGAAGTAGCAATAAGTAGGGCTGTTGAACCCCAGTTGAGCAATACAGAATGTGTCCGTCTTCAAGAATTCAAGGTTATTATCTTCTCTTAGCAGACTGTATGCATAACTTTGATTTTCCATGAATCGTCTGTTCTCAGAAAGCATCTATGGAAAATAAATAATTTTGTGGAATACTTTATTTATATGGTCAGAATGACATTGGCTATATATTTTTAAAAAATTAATATTTTGAAACTGCCATGTAAAAAATGGGTGCCATACTCCTCGTCTAAAAGATATACCAATACCTTTTTTTATCTGTTTATTTTGTCCGTTTTTAGTTGAAAAAACTTTGCACAGTTCCATTGTCCTGTATTTATTAGCTTTCTTTGAGTCAAATGTATACGCATAATAAGCTTATGATTTTTACTGTCCCATAGAGTAAAAATAATCCCTTATTCCTTAATGAGTTATTGGAAATGTGATTTTACTCTTTCCCAGTCCTTATGATGGAGCCATTACTGAACACATACTTTAGCTCCATTACAGCATACATTATTGATATATAAGTTATTGATCTGCTACACGTTATTTTCTTTTTACCATGACCCATCAATCTTAGAAGTCCCAAAAGGATTTATTGATAGACATTTGTGTTGTCATTCATTTGGACACAAAAAAAAAAAAGTTGGCTTGTTGGACACTTTCAACAGGAACCCAATTCTACTTTACCAGAATCCTATTCCTTTGTACAACGTCTTTCCTGCTGGAAAAACCACATTTAACACAGGACTTAAACATAGAGTTGACTGCAGATAAAAACAAAAAGCTGGTCTGCCAATTGTATCTACATTTGTGTTTTGGCTTAATTAAGCCTCAGTATAGCGTTATGCTTATCCCAGACGTGCTTACCTGATCCTACCACATGTATGGTCACTTTTGAGTTAAAAAGCTAGTGTAATTTATATAGTGATTTTAGTTGTCGACTTTTATTTAGGAAGAATATACAGTAATTTTTTTTTTTTTTTTTTATATGCCGGTTCATATCTTTGATAATGGTTATTTACTTTTGCTCCATGCTAAATTCATAATTTGATATCCTTTAACATTCATTTACCAAATTTTGGTATTTCATATATTTTATTTTTTATAATTAACGCACACCATTATCTGTAAGCATTTGTTATAAATTAAAAAAAAAAGAGAATCTGAAAATTCAAATAAATCCCCTCACATTCCATTTTACAATTTTTATATGCATTTTTTGTGGATCACTATACATTTTTAAAAACACTTGGTTTGTGTAATTTTTGTGTGTAAAGTATGAATATTGCTTTAAATAAATATATATATGCACACGCTCACACACGTGTGTGTGTGTGTGTGTGTATATATATATATATATATATATATATATATGTATATATATATGTATATATGTATATATGTATATATGTATATATGTATATATATGTATATATATGTATATATATGTATATATGTATATATATATATGTGTATATATATATATATGTATATATATATGTATATATATATATGTATATATGTATATATATATATATATATATATATGTATATATATATATATATGTGTGTGTATGTGTATATATGTGTGTATATATGTGTGTGTGTATATGTATATATGTGTGTGTGTATGTGTATATATGTGTGTGTGTATATGTATATATGTGTGTGTGTATATGTATATATGTATATATATATGTGTGTGTGTGTATATATATATATATGTGTGTGTGTGTATATATATATATATATATATATATATATATCTATATATATATATCTATATATATATATATATATATCTATATATATATATATATATATATCTTAGAGAGATTTGTATTTAATAAACACATGCAGGATGAAGTCTCCTGAACAGATCTAGTAGATTTTACAACTACGGTGTGTGTTATAGCAATACTAGCTGGCTCCTCATTTTTATATGGTCAGTCACACTTCAGCTTTGTGCTCCATTTTTATTTCTGCAAATTCTGCACTAAGATGCCTTACTTCCATGAGCAGAACTTGTTAAATGAAATTCCAAAATGATCAGGAAGTTCTAGGTTACAAATGTATGAATTTTATATCTGCATCCTATTATATACTTATTGTATGTCTGATAAATAAAATATACATATACACACGTGTGCTGTGGTTGTGCACATGAAGCCAGGAGGAGTATGGTATTTCTGGTTTGGGTTGCCTGTGTTCGCCTTTCTTAGCAATTGATGTGCTTCTCGTGTATTCAGGAAGTCTTCTAATGGCATTTGGAGGAGGGGAGCTCATTAGCTTCCTTCCTGAGCAGTGTAATTTTTATTTCCTGCCGTAACTGTGTCCTTAGCTAGAATGTACGACAAGAAGAAAATGCTTGCCTGTGCAAAAACTTTTCATTCCTATTCAACCTTGAATGAGACAAGAGCATTTTATGTGTTGAAATGTTGCAGAAATTGGCAGAGGTGCCAGAATTGAGCTTGGCTAAGGAGTGGTCAGAGAAGTCTTTGTCTAAAATGCTGTGTACTATTGATTATCTACATTAGGCTTCACTGTTGCACAACTTCCCTCTCTCGTGGGGGTTATAAAGTGTAATTTTGAATAATAATGAGGGAAAATATTATGAATCTGCACTGGTTTCCCAAATGAGCCAATGTTGAGAACATCATACCAGGACCAGTTAATCTATTCACTGCTATTAGTATTCATATGAACAAACGATGCTATAATTTAATACAATGCATTATGAAAATGATGTTCAATCCCTTGACAAGAACACAAAGGTATACCAAGAATATACTCTCAATAACATTCTTTAAAAAAAAAAAAAAAAAAAATCCTTAATTCTACACCACAATAAAAAATGATAGATGGCTTGTTTCAACTTCCCAGGAACAACTTGTATTTATAATAATGCACCAAAAGATTTCGTAGTGGGGTTAAGGACAAGGCAAAAACTGTTTTACCACATTGCAAAATAATGGAGGGCAATTTTTTTGAGCTTGGAATCTAACGTACATAGAGCTTTCGCTATAGCTTCTCACAAGACTGAAAACTCACTACCTTAAAATCTACACTATTATTATATTCTAGTTTGACAAATATCAGGAGCTATGGCTACTAAACTTTTATTATGGCCTCCTATTTGGTTATTATACATATATTTCAATATAAAATATATTCTGTGGCTCCTAATTTACCATGTTCGCTCCTTCTTCTTCTTTTTTTTTTTTTTTTGATAAATTTACCAATATCTGGTTTATGGCGAGGGTGGAGTAAGCAGTTTCATCTTATTACGCACTATAAAATGGGCAAAAAGTTAAAGGAATCATATCTTCTAGAGAAATTCTTACAAAGACAACTTGTCTACCACTCCGCTCCTCTGAAGGGACAGCGCTCCATTTACTCCTAGATACCTACATTCCTGTCTCCTATTCCTCTTGGTTTCTCCAGGAATCCGAAAGAAAAATAAACCAAGTCTGGAGTTTGTTTGCTACAGAATATATAGTTGTTTTATATAGTATTTTAAGCAGTATGTGCACAGGCTTCTACCATTATTAATGGATTACAAAAATACGTACCCATTTGGCCCCTTCTAATGTTGGGATGTATGGACTTGTTTATCCCTGTAGGAATACAGCCAAGCAAAGGTTTATTGAATTGATATTTTTTTCTTTACAAAACAGCTGAAATAAACCCTGCTTATTTATTTATTATTTACCCATTTGCCATCATCCATGGTAATTGTACTTTCATGAGGAGTTAAAGGGCCCACAATTACTGTACAAATAAAATGTCCCCACTTGAGCTCCTTTTTATTCTCGTATGGTTTTTGCCATGGCATCCATAATTTTATGCATGTAGATTTTATTTAAAAAGAAACAAAACAAGGTTGCACTTAAACTGGGGTCAATTGGGAAAAAAATACGGAGTCCAAATGTATGAAGCCATAGCTTGATACTTGTTTTTCTTTGTCTCGTCTGTGCTGAAAACACCTGCTACACTGCAGACTGACAGTCCGCTGGAAAAAATACATTATTCTTCCTTCAAATTGTGCTCTTTAAAATAATCTGCTTTTTTTACTGCGCTGCATACAGAAATCATTGCATTGGCCAATGGCGATAAATTCACAGCAGACCCTTGAATTCTGCTGTATGTGACAGCCAGCTTATTAGTAAAGGCTGTCTTTCCTTTCATTTTTTGCAGAGCTCTATTTTTAGTGCAGAAGCAATGGATAAACTTTCTTCTAACCACATTTTTTGCATACGTAGGAAAGTCTTTGCTAAGACCATCTGAAATGCAAGTACTGGTGTATTTGGTATACTTCTCCAAGATGCACTTGCTACATACCATGCCCCAAGAAATGCAAGTAGTGTTCCACAAGCTTTGTTCCATGGGGCACTATGGTTCCATATTGTATTGTAAGGGTTCCTTTTTTTATTGGCAATTTTCTTTGTAGAACTCATCTTGAAAGGGGCCTGGAAAGAGGTTTTATCTGTTGATACAGAGGTTTTTGTTTGAATACTGCAAGACAACTTTTGACTAGAGGAAGGCTTCTTGTAATGGCAGGATTGAATTTTGGGGTTCCACATGAGCCATGTTGGAGTTCTAAGGTTCAGCCAATATATTTCGAGGCAAAATAAGTCTTTAATCTCTGACCTAGTTTGGGAAATACTACATTTATGTAATCCCTAAAACTGATGGGAAGTTACCCAGGTGCAAGAGTGGGTGGAGTGCAGTGTTAATGGAGTAAAGCATGAACAGTGATAGGGAGCTACAACAAAATCATGTATACGTATATTTATATGTAAATATCACATTTCATCTGTGTTTTATATGAATGCATGGTTTTGTTTTATCATGAATTAATTAAAGATAAATAATTGGTTGTTGCCAAAGGAATTTTCCCAGAACTCATCCTAGAGCACCAAAGTTGACGTCTTTTGTTTGTGCAGTGTTTGACAAATTTTATCTGAAAGTTGGGAGCCAGCCACACCTTTTTATGGGCCATTTTATGAATTATGTTTATAAAAAAAAAAAATAATAATAATAAAAAAAAAAAATATATATATATATATATATATATATATATATATATATATATATATTATAGCCCCAACAGTAAAATTTTTAGGCTCCATGACTCACTGGATTTGTCAAGCCCTTGTGTAGAGCAAGGGTGGCAAAATTTACTTATTTAATGTTCATGAAATGGTCTTGTTGAACAGAAGTATTAAATTAAGGAGTTAAAAAATATTTTATTTTTATATGTAGATTTCAATCATGCTAAAATGGAGTATTGTTGTCCATTTTCTAAAGATTGATGCAAAATAACAATTACCATGACAAATCAATCTTGATAACCATTCTGAAGCGAAGACCATTTTGGGGATGTCTAATAGCGGATACTAGGATCTTTTAAAGAAAATACAAGTTGATTTAATTAAAATGATTGAAATACAAGTCTATGGTTATGTATGCACTGATGTTGTAGAGGAAGTTGCCTGTATTTTTGTATGCTACTCCATTGTTTTTTTTATTTGTTTTTTTTTAGTTTTTAGTTTTTTATTCCGTATGTAACAATATATTTCCTATCTAAAATTACACTTATTTTACCCCATGATCTAAACGGTCTTGGCTGTTCAATATAGAATGTCAGGTTAAGAAAAACAGGTTAAAACAGGGGGTTTTGGAGACTTGAGTTCAAATAATTTAATCTTATAAATATATATATATTTTTTTTGTCCCCAAACACCAAGACCAGAAGACGAGGAGCCCGCTCTTCTCTGTGTGATCTCTGCAGGTTTTAATGTAAACTTGATCATTAAGAGATGATGAGATTGGAAAATGAAGCGGCAAATATCTTGCATGGTTTAATTCTGTTTTTATGTTAAGATTTAGAGGCGTCTTAATCAATATTTCCAATATTTTGTCAGTATGATCTTACTGCTTTAATCCATTTTTTTTTTATCTTGCATATGTTTTTGTATCCGATCACAATTCTTAAAAGCGCAGTGTAAATCCTATCTTGTTTTCTTGGTCTGTTACAACCTTGTTTCTCATTCAGATCCTTGTACTAAATCATTACTGCCGTGTGAAGCCAACTGTATCACATTTTCATTTAGTTATTTATCAAGCTATCCAGGAGCTGAGATGCAAATACATTTCCTCTCCTTGTGTGATCTAGTTGATCTTAATGTTTCAAGTCAGACTGAATGCTGTTCAACACACACACAACTTGCCGCTGTCTTCCAGCCGTGTGTAAACAGAACATCGAGCTCCTGTTCTGAGAAGGCCGAGAACACCTTCATCTGCCAGCAAAGATGCCAGGAATGTGAAAAAAAGACAACTGGGGGCACTGTAAAATAATAGCACTTGAACCTGTTTACTGCAACCCATTGATCATTCTCATAATGAAATTCTTGGCTGTTTTCATTTCTAAAAATGCATGGTATTACACATACAATTAAAATGTTTTATGCAAAAATTGTGTGGAAGTAGTAGAAAATTGAGCTTGAAGGTTGCGTATTTTTATTGGGAATTTCTTTAAAAAGTTCTCCTACATCTCACAATGACTTCATTTCTTCCCAAAATTTGAAATTTTGCTGTGTCACTAAAAGTTGGTCAATGTTTATTTTATAGTACGCGCATTTTTGAACCATATTACTGGATAATGGAAGGGGGGGGGGGGTGGGGGGTTACAAAATAAAATAGCCTTTAATTTGTTGGAATTTGTTTTACAGATGGCAGAATTCTGCTTAGGTTGATATGGGAAATCTGGGCATTTAAAGAGTTGATCAGCCACTTGCTATTCAGGAACTGCATCCCACATTTATACTGACTATTTAATACACTTTCAGAGCCTGATGTCTATCAGAGCATCACTTCCACTTGTTCACTGTCACTATTCTTTACCCATCTCTCCCTTTTTGTTGTGCCATCTGACATTTGCGTGTCTGAAGCCTTCTACTGCCTCAAAATGAAAACATTTGTTTCTTCTTGATTTTTGTTTCCTCTACTGCCATAAACTGGCTGCTTCAAATAATCTGAACGTAAAGGGTTAATGTATTCAAATTGCATTCAATGTCCAGCTTTGATGGGAACTGTCCAATATTTTATATATATATATATATATATATAATATATATATATATATATATATATATATATATATATATATAAATTAGTACATCTGTGTTTACATTTGAATGTCTAAGACAGGTTAAAAAAAAAATAAAACCTTCTTCCAGCTCAGAACTCATAGAAAAACAGTTATTACACTGCATTCTGGGACTTGCAAATGTGCCCACAAATGCCTCGCTCTTCAATCCATAGCCATCAAACATGGCTTCCTTTAATCTTATGCATGCTATATTACACCACTCTAATGCAAAGCCAAGGTTGGATTAAACACAAGCTGAGTATCCAATCCATGTACAGCTGTTTCAAGCTTACTGGCTATCATCAGCATGGAGCAGGATCTTGGCCTGTGTTGTGGACCTTTTTATGAGTAAGTAGTTCACTACAACTATATATATTATAAATGAAAGGCCACAACTAGAATAAACTTATGCAAGTGTATTGCCCGGGGGGCTTGTCCCTATCAACCACTGAGCAATAATCTAGCTGTATGAGTCATTCTTGTCTGCACTGCCATTGTATGTATTTAGGTGTCACTGACACAGAGCATACAGTCGTTCCCTGTTCCAAGGAAACATAACCAGCTTTTACTTAATATATTTTCACACAAAAATTACTTTTGTAATGTTAAAAATATGCATGTAAAAAAAACAATTTATGTTCCATGTCCCTTTAACGTAAGAACTGTACTCTACGTTCCTTTCTGCCTGGCTGTCTTCATTTCATCCAACCTGTACGTGTGCGTGTCTGTGTGTAAACAGATCTATAAACCAGTGACAGAAGGCAAGCCCAGCTTAACCCTGTTATACAACTCCCAAACAACTTCCATGTTACATTAATGTTTCGTAAGCTTTACTCAAAATACTTTAATTTTGCTTTGTGGGAAAGAGGATTTTTTTTTCCAAAAACAAAACCATAACCATTTCTAGTTTTTATTCCTTCTGTGCTTCAGTATACAGTCGGCTCCTCTTTTTCTTTATTTTTTTGTGCTGTTACAAACTCTGAATTTGTACCTATTTTATATCAAAATAATATGGGTAAGCCGGTCTTATATGCATTTTACGTATATTAAATTATAATACATTTGTAGTGGCCTAAACATTGCATTCACTACTTTTTATGGCAAGTTATACCATTTCGTGAAGCTTGTATTTAACCAGTTAAAATGCTACTGGTCATCAAATGAATCTATTAATTGCTATTTCATATGATGACTTCTACTGTTGATGTCTGTTTTCCAACCAACACATTTTTTCAAGTGTTTTTTTTCTTCTTCAGTTTCCCAAAGTAGATAAACTGTATCTTGTGGTTTCTGAGAAATGTAGATCCCTGTCAGTCTCCGGCACGGTTTATGCTCTGCCCCTTTCTTTGGCTACAAAGAGGCATTTTTGACCCTTTTTTTTTTTTTTTTTTTTTTAGTTGATAGTATGCATTTAAACAGTGTTTGAGTGACCCCTACTGGAACATAATGGGAATCTTTTTGTTTTATTTAGAGATATTTTAATGCAGTGTTTATTAGCATATGAGTATCAAGAAGTATCTTACCCCAGTCCTTGAGTGTTTTTATCTCATTGGGATCATATCAGTCCTTGAGTGTTTTTATCTCATTGGGATCATATTAATCTATTGTTCTATGAATAAAACGTATGAGATATGACCTAACCCCTAACCATCCAATCATGCTTCTCAAGTATATTGCATTTGCTGATATATGGCTACTGGTAAAGCCAATGACTTGCTTCCAAATTAGATGTAGCCTGTCCTTACCACAGGCTAAAGTGTTCAAAAGTCACAAAATATATCACAAGTATATAATTACTAAACCTACACTAAAACAAATAACTTGTGTTATCGAACACATGGCCTCCATAACAGATAGGCCTATAAAAATTTGCTATTTTAAAGAGGACATATATTGATGAATAGAAAGGGAATGGCTTGTCTGAGAAGAATGGAGGGAATGGCTTGTCTGAGAAGAACAAGACTATTGAATTGAGTAGAAGGGGACGAACCTGAATACTATCGGCGAGGAGCATTGGTCTCCTGTCCAGACAGTCTGATCACGTGTGATAAATGATATACCACAAGTAAACATGAGAACCTTCAAACACCTTTTATGTATGGAGAGATTAATAAGATTCATGGACCTTCCTTCTGCAGTATTTCTCTAGACCCTATGCACTTTTGGCTTGGAGAATAACACACTGCCTACATCATATTTGCCAGTGTATATTACTTTCTCCAATATTTTGATAACTCTAGGGAGGAGCCAAACATACTAATGCTATCTGTTTTCTTTTCTTTCTTCCATTCCATAGTGGGGACTCATAAGACTTTTAATACGTATTCTCTCCGTACTTGCATCCATTCATATAGAAGCAATAACCTTAATTATGTTCAACAGAGAAAATGCATATTGTTTTTTTATTTTTTAACGAAAAAACATCCTTTCCGCAGAAGCCCCTCGTTCTGTTTTTCTCCAGATTAAGAATGAATTATAAAAATTACCCAACACATTGCAACAAAAAATTTCAAGTATTTATTTGAAAAAACATTTGACATTTTTCAAAAAGCTTTTATCCATGTATAAAAGAATAAAACGTTTATGTATTAGTTTTTCCTTAAAAATGTAGTGCTTTTCTTTCAGTCGGAGAGTTTTCATGGTGCTATACCTTGACCCTGTGAGCTGCACAATTTTCCACTTCGTTTTACATATGGAAGGGTAATGCATTCACCTGTCTCGTATTGTCAGAACAGAAAATAGAAGGGTTCTTCATGTATTTTTCTTGTTGAATGAAATAGATTATTCTAAAGCATCAGGTTTTTTTTTTTCGTTTTTTTTTTTCTTTTTTCATTTTCATACTCCGCTACCGAATACAGATTATTAGGGCATAGGTAGATATGTAGTTATTCTAGACTGTTTATGCCAAGCTCATTGGAGGAAGAATGGCTTTCGAACAGTTTGCTAGTGAAAAGCCATCTTTATTCCTCACAATCCTTGTGAATCTCTTGAGACTGAGCCAGAAAATGGCACCTGATGCTAGTATAAGGAGTCCTTTGAAACTGGCAGGGATGAGCACATTTTAATTTCCTCTTGGGGGTGAAAAAAGTTGATGTGAAAATTCTAATATTGATTGGTAATTAAATTGACAATTATTACTTCAGCCCCTGTTGATCTTCTAAATGCAATTTTGCTTTTTAGGACAAATATAGTGAAAATATGTTCACCTATGGACCAATTTGTTTTTATATATAAAGAACTTGCATTTAGAGAGTTAAGTCCCTGCTTTTTTTTCACCCTGGCACATGTCATTTAATAATCTAATTTTGCCAGATCGTTTAATTTTGTTGTTTGTTTATTTTTTTAATGAAGCTAACCGACCACTTTTTGTCATTGTCTGAGACTCTTTAATGCCCTTGGCATCAACTTGTTTAGCACATTGAGAAATCGTAGTGGAAGGAGGGGGTCTTTTATATTTGGAGAGTAACAAAAAAGAAAACAGCATGGTCTTTCAGATTAAATTCCATAAGGTGACTAAGCATGGGGTCACTCCAAAACGTGACCTATTAGGTGGAACTGATGCTGGGAACAATAGGTGCTTGCCATGTATAGCGAGATTTCACGCGGGGCAGTGAAGGGGCAGCGTTGAGATGAACTAGTGTTTTCTGTGGACATAAGAGCCATACGGTAGATGAGACAATGTTTTCAAGAACCTTAAAGTACATCTTAAAAATGCCAGTCTTGGTTTTTACAAGGTCTCTAAATAGGTGCATAGAAACAAAAACAGTTTTTATCACTGTAGTTTAAGTATATTAAACTTTCAATGGCCTGGTTGTTTTTCTCAATGCCTGTAATGAGTTCCATTTTATAAAATGCCAGCTAGACAATGGGAAGACATCAGTGAAAACATTTCAGTGCCACTCCAATATTGAAACCTCATTAGTATAATGATTTCTTGATGTTACATCAATTTGGTTTATTTATAAAATATTGAGCAAATTAAAATGTCTATATTATGAAAGAGAGGGAAGAAACCATTAGATTGCAGGTGTAAAACAAAGCAAAAAAAAGACCATTGCAAATTACAACAATGAATCTAATGTCTCCACTGTGCAGTGTGTATATATATATATATATATATATATATATATATATATATATATATACACTGCCTTTTAATGATCATACTGTGCTGGTAATTTCATTACAATATATGGTTTCATACCCTGTTTTTCCTTTTTCTATTTAACCATGATTGCTTTTCATGTTTATTTAGCTGTATTCCCTATCAGAGGTTCCTGCCACATAAAGAAACCAAATGAATGTCCAGTCTTTAGAAACAATTTTGGTTTATATATAGAACTACTAGTGTAAAATGCATAAATAAGAATTGCCCAAATAATTACATTTATTGTTTACAAGTATATGCTATTTATCGTTAATAATAATCTTCATTTGTAATGCTATTACTATACATTTATGCACAATGGATTTCAAATGAAAATTTGTCTGAAAAATCAGTAAGTGGTCCAAAGTCCTTCAGAAACTTTGAAGTGGCACATGAGACTCAACAGGACTCTCGTGGTTTTGAGTTGTCCTTGGAAAGGTAAAAAGGTTGGGTACTGCTGCACAGAGACGAGGCTCATTGAAGTAATTGCTTTTACATCTGGTTCATCTACACTCCATCCATGTATCCATCACACGTTTTGATATGTGTGCAGTAAGATAATTTACTACAAATAGATTTATCATTGGGGAAATTAGGAAGATGGCCTCACACTTGGACACCTTTCCCGCTGTTGCATATTTGCAAATCACTTCACCTTGTCTCACATGACCTAACCTACAAACATGGCTGTCCATTACTGAGGCTGCATCAGGGAGTGTGGCTTGCCCTTTTTATTAACTTCTATTTTATACTCTGCTGCCGTGTTTGTACTCTTGGTTTGATTGGGCCAGGAACACTTTTACAAACCGGTCTTGGCTTGATTGGGCCAGGAACACTTTTACAAACCGGTCTTGGCTTGATTGGGCCAGGAACACTTTTACAAACCGGTCTTGGCTTGATTGGGCCAGGAACACTTTTACAAACCGGTCTTGGCTTGATTGGGCCAGGAACACTTTTACAAACCGGTCTTGGCTTGATTGGGCCAGGAACACTTTTACAAACCGGTCTTGGCTTGATTGGGCCAGGAACACTTTTACAAACCGGTCTTGGCTTGATTGGGCCAGGAACACTTTTACAAACCGGTCTTGGCTTGATCGGGCCAGGAACACTTTTACAAACCGGTCTTGGCTTGATTGGGCCAGGAACACTTTTACAAACCGGTCTTGGCTTGATTGGGCCAGGAACACTTTTACAAACCGGTCTTGGCTTGATCGGGCCAGGAACACTTTTACAAACCGGTCTTGGCTTGATTGGGCCAGGAACACTTTTACAAACCGGTCTTGGCTTGATTGGGCCAGGAACACTTTTACAAACCGGTCTTGGCTTGATTGGGCCAGGAACACTTTTACAAACCGGTCTTGGCTTGATTGGGCCAGGAACACTTTTACAAACCGGTCTTGGCTTGATTGGGCCAGGAACACTTTTACAAACCGGTCTTGGCTTGATCGGGCCAGGAACACTTTTACAAACCGGTCTTGGCTTGATTGGGCCAGGAACACTTTTACAAACCGGTCTTGGCTTGATTGGGCCAGGAACACTTTTACAAACCGGTCTTGGCTTGATTGGGCCAGGAACACTTTTACAAACCGGTCTTGGCTTGATTGGGCCAGGAACACTTTTACAAACCGGTCTTGGCTTGATTGGGCCAGGAACACTTTTACAAACCGGTCTTGGTTTGATTGGGCCAGGAACACTTTTACAAACCAGCCTTGGTTTGATTGGGCCAGGAATACTTTTACAAACTTCCTTCACACAACTGATACTAGTCCGTGAAAAGATATTTTTCTTCATTCTTGCATCACGATTTCTTTGTGGCAGAATTGTTTTTGAATACTGTATGGGAAAAAAAGACATTATTAATAGATAGCAGCACTTTCTCTGAGAAAGATACTTGTCATCTGCAAAATGATGGCACATTATATAGACATGACAATTTCAACTCCATTAACTACTCTTGTCAAACTAAGAAAATATACCTTTCATGTCAGCCGGGTATCTTTGAACATTGTGACTGCATTTCCAAAAATAAATGCTTTTGATTTACTGATTTTTAAAATGAAACGGTCATAATATGTAGTCCGTTTGTTTTGTGTTTTGTTTTTTTTTAAAGGCCTTAAAGTAGATTTATTCTGCACTAGCCATTTTTTATAAGTATTTTCTGACATATATGCACTATGACCCTCCAAGAAAAGACTGTACAAGTGGCATTTACAGCTAGTTTCCCAGTTATTATTGTCAACAATGATCTACCCCTGTTTTATAATTTGTTTCATACAGTGAGGGCGTCCTCTACCCCTGCTAATCCAGACACAGAAATAAAGTGGTTCATATCTCAATAATTACTTGGCTAAAAATAGGTATTACAATATATAGGCTGTTTGAATGTGTAAAAAGATTGGCACCTTCAAAATTATCTAGGATAAAAAAAAGTCTTGTCTCAGACCGACACTTTTCTATTTTTTATTTATTAAAGTTGTGGCATCTCAACGAAACAGACCAATCCTCTGTCCGAGACTTTACTTTTTCATGAATGTATGGATATATTTTTTACTATAAATGTGTGCATATTTTTGTTAAGATGTATCTTCGTCTATGCTTATTTTTTTTTATTTTTTTTTACATTCTCCAATAAATGTTTTTATTTCTTCTTGAGATAACGTTGCTGATGATTTATTGCTTTGATTCTTCCAGAGTGCTGCAGCTGCCCCCAGTCCAGTTCTAGGAAACATTCCCCCAGGGGATGGCATGCCAGTGGGTCCTGTCCCTCCAGGCTTCTTTCAGGTATGCACAGACTAAAGAAACACTAAATAAAAAGCACAGCTGAACGTTTTGAGGTAGATCTATAACATAATTATTAAATTTATCATTGATTCCGAATGGAAAGCAATTAAGAAGTTTGGTTTTCCATTGATAAGCATTTCAGCACTTGCATAAACCCCATCGCTTTTTGCAAATGAAATGCCCATTTGATCTTTTTCTTTTTTTTTTTTGCTCCCCCTGATTTTTCATTACACAATTTATATTTTTCTCTACGTTAAAAAAATGCATTGTATTCATTCATTTTTTATATTTTTTCATGTTGCAATAATTAATAGTAATAAGTTCATCATTGTCCATTAACATTAATATGGATTTAACTTTTTTATAGACTAATAAAGTTAGAAGGATACATATCTGAAGGATATCAGTCAAATATTTTTGTACGCCAAAGTTAGGAGTTGAGACATCTTGGCAAGGCTTTACCATTGCTACTTGCAGTGAGTTCATGGCCTCTGGGATCAAGTACAGATCTGCTCACATTTCACTAGCTCATAAACTGTCCACCAGTAGCTATTCCAAATTATGAATAAATACACATTATTTACCAGTGCTTGTTTAACCATGAATTATCTAATAACTTATTATTAATATCTTTATATTATTACCTATATAATTTGTATTGAGTAATTTCCATATTCGGATTTATTTTTTATTTATTTTTTGCTTGTAAAGTATATCTTTAATACTTTTATATTTAATATCTCCTTGTTTCTCATTCATTATAAGGTCATGCATGCTGGGAAAGTACTTAGGTGTGCTGCATGAATACCTTTCCCCCCTTAAAGAAATGTCTGAACAAAGGTTCTATTCTGTATTCCTAATTCTAATACAGCAGGTGCCTGTCCTGAGAGCAACTCATGCATAGCAAACCATTTTCCAGTTTACAGTGATTTTATTTTATTTTTTATTAGCAGTTGAGTTATTTTAATATAACATTTTATTTCTATATCATTGTCATTTTGTTACATTTATGAATGATAAAGAATGCTTGTCTGAGGTAGTTGACGTTTTTCTTGAAAAATCTATTACTGACATTACATTTGCCCAAAGGCGCTTTCTTCTATCTCTCTAGCTTTGTTATTAACACTTCTTCTTTCATAATATACACTGTATTGTACTTTTGCTCTGATAAGGATATTGAAACTGCAACCTACAAATTCAATCACTTTATTTTATTTCTAATATCTACCCCAAAAAGCGTACATATCCAATATTTGCTAGTTGCGAACAGCCACAATTTACATGAAATATTTATCCTAATTTGTGTTGTTTTTTTGTTGTTGTTTTTTTTAAAGTCAAAACATATAAATGTTTAAATACTGGTTAAAATAATTAATAAATCATGTATATCCTATTTGTATTTCTTCTTTTATTGGTCTTGTTTCATTGAACTGTGTTTAATGTGCCACCTTGTGGAAGGTTGGATCCAAATATTTAGAGTACATTTATAATGTCACCATAATCCTAAAATACAGAAAATAATAATGCCTTTTTCCCCCTAACATTTTCCCATTCTAGGTCAAGTGTATAGTTTTGGTAACATTTATATAAGTAAAGGTCTTGTCAGAAAAACTCTGTTTGAATTAATAGAAAATATAACTGAGAATTATGTTGAAAATGTAATGTAAAT
Organism: Discoglossus pictus; assembly: GCA_027410445.1. Lineage (NCBI taxonomy): Eukaryota > Metazoa > Chordata > Amphibia > Anura > Alytidae > Discoglossus > Discoglossus pictus. Next base: position 493,168,613 of record CM050163.1, read on the forward strand.
GTTGACACCCTGCCGTGGAGCATTTGCAAGCTTCTTAAGGGGCTGAAACTTCTAAATAATATTAAAATACATGTGCCATTTTCCATCTAAAATTTGTTTAATAATTCAAACTGCTGAAGTGTTTGTTTCATGACTTGTTCTGATGAAGTATGTCTTTAAAAAATGTCTGCGTCACTTTCTTAACTGCAAAAAGTAAAACATTGCATTTGTTATGGAGTATTTACCAATCAAGAGTTTTTTTTTTTCTTCCATAATTTCTACACGTTACAAGTTAAGTCAAGAATGATGATCTACTGACTATGCAAACTCCTGCTTCTGATGCCATACCCAAACTCAAATAAAATTTAAAAGGGATAGATAGAATAACTCTAGCTATTCAAACATTACTGCAATTACATAGATGTAAATCAGCCACTTAGATGTTCCACAAAAGGGCTGTATTCTTAAAAAAAAACTGTAATGTGTAAAATATGATCTTTTTAAATGCATGACTAAGGTATTTATAAAAAAAACAAGTGCTCTGTGAGGTATTGAATTAAAGTGAGAGACTAGGGCATGTCTTCCTATCCTATATTGCATACGGATCCAGTAAGAAAATATAATTGGCAAGATCCTTTTGAGTTCTTTTTCCAGTTACTCTCATGCCCTGGTAACCTAAAGACTGATAAAATATATATTATATTTTTGCTTGTTTTTAATAGGTTTATTGTGGTCTTTTATTGATCATTTTCTCAAACTATGCTATTCGAATTGTCGTCAGAAACAACATTTGTGTTTATCCATTTATAATGACCATGTTGTATATAAAGTGAAGTGGTCCCATTGGTGAAATCATATTTCCATGTCCTATACATTGTTAGAATAATTAAAAATTGTGTAACCTTTGGTTTATTAATATAATTTTAAAATCACTTTTGGATATGGTTGTTGCTCTTTAATGTAAACTTAAAAAAAAAAAGAAGTTGAGTTGTTTGTGCTCTTTTTCATTCTTAAACTTTTAGAAAAAGTTTGATTAGGCGCATAGTGTGAACTATATTGGTCAGATTGGTAATTTTTTGCCCCAATGGGAGGTAATAAAATAAGTAATTTTAGCTGTGATGGATTTGCCAGGGGTTAGGAGCTTACTGGATAACAATGCATGTTTTATGGTCATTGTGTGCAGTGGGCCAAATAACTGGAGTGTTGTAATTGATTTGTAATCACCTACATGCAAACATATTTGCACCGGGTGTAACTGAATCTTGGGTTGTCTAGGCTTGCATTTGAGATTATTGAAAATGTCACCAACTCAAAATGTTTGTGTATTTGAGTATCTTTGATAGAAAAAGTCAATTGTTGTTGTTGTGTCTTTTTGTTTTATCATAACCCACTTCTGGTTTTTCGTGTCCAAAAAAATTGTGTGTAAACCAAATTGGTAAACTACTTCTGCCTTGGCCCTGGAAACAGTCTTTAAAATTAATTTCTAATCCTGTCCATGATCTTATTACCTCTAGGGACCTCCAGGTTCACAGTCATCACCGCATGCACAGCACCTACCTCACAACCTCAGCAATTCCATGATAGGACCCCACAGTCAGGTAGGAGGCCACAAAAAAAATTCTCTGCCCTTGTAATCTGCCAAGGAATTCAAGTGCAGCCCCTCAAGGAGAATCTGTTCAAGTGTCGTGATTGGCAGGATTTATACCCAACATATTTAGAAAAATGGTGTATTTTTGAAAAGTAATTGCCTTGCTTAGCTCAGTCTTAGAGCTATCAAGTGATACAAAGGGTTTGCATACATGATCTTGTGTTCTTGTAAATGGCAAGCAGTAAATCTAGAGTGTGGTATCCATGTTTGCTAAGCAGGACCTTGCAAAGTACCCAGTCTGAGTATCTCCTGGTTTTAAAAGGAGAAGAAAAAAAAATAGAATTTGAGGACCCAATACTTGAACACATGCCTTCCATTAAGCAGCTTGACATTACAATTTGTTCATTTCTGTCAGATATTTTTCTTTTGCCTTCTATGAAGATCATATTCATATCATACACATTTTATATGGTATTTATAAATAAGTAATAATCCGCAGTACAACATTTTAAGGTACGATCTTTCATTTTAAATGGCAACTCCTGTAGGTAATGCTAAAAAAAAACATGTGCAACTACACTTTGAGATTTTTGTTAATAACCGTTTTAAACTGCATGGACACAAAGTCCTTTTTTACTCCTCTTGTTGGGATCAACAATTCTTTAAGGTATGGTTACAACCGCTCTACACTGACGGTTGATATGTCATGGGTATAGTTCTGACATGGTGAATTAAATTATTCTTGTGCTTGTTTTTGTAGCCTTTTATGTCACCCCGGTATCCAGGCGGTCCAAGGCCCCCTTTAAGAATACCTAACCAGGTAAACACAGATTTGCTTCCTTCTGTAATTTTTGTCACATTTCAGTTCTTGAAGCTATGTTATAACAACATGTTTATTCTGTCCAGGCTCTTGGGGGTGTTCCAGGAAGCCAGACATTACTTCCCAGTGGAATGGATCCATCTAGACAACAAGGTAAGTGACCAATGAATGTTCTAGGTAACATAGATGAGTTTGTGGCATCTTTTAATGAGTAGACTTTTATTTTATATCCATTGCTTACACAGCTGAAATTAGGGGAAAACTCCACTAAGGTCCAATCAGTGTTGCCGTAGAAGAATAAATGGGGTCTATTTAATCTGAGCATGAGTACTTCATCTCACATTCTGTGCTCTACATATATGACTTCTCAGTGCATCCAGTCAGAAGATTTATAACTTTGGCTTTCAAAGAAGTGTTGTGAAAAGGGACTTAAGGGCATCAGAAAAGCCTGTGAAGAGAGGACCTTCCAGCTCTAAGCTAATTCTACATATATTGTTGAAAAAGACTGTTGAAAATGACCATGGCCCATATTACCTCCAGGCCATGAGTTTTGCAGGTTTATTAAAAACAAACCATGAAATAGATTTGCCATGATTCATCTGTATTACTCAGAAAGTACCAATACACTGCCTAATTATAAAGGGATCCAATATTCTGAAACTTTTGATCTTCTTTAATGCTTAGTTGATATCAAAATGTACTGTACTATCCATTAATTTTAAGGGCTTTGAGGCATCTTCTTTATTTGCAGTATATTAAATACTTATACAGTTTAGTAACTGTTATTTGCTAGTCCTGGTGTTGTAGCTCTTGTTTTTGCTGTCTGAGTCACGTTGTCATAAAGTCACACAAGTCTGCTGGATCATCACAAATCCAAGGTGATGATTTTGCTAACGACAGCAACATAGCATTTAGCAACTCCATACATAGTTTAAAGGCAATACATTTTACAGACCTTGTTCTGTTCACAGTAATGTAGACCATAAAAACAAAATGAAGACAGATTGCTGCTTTTAGTCTCATGGTGTTCTAGTGCATTATTTAACCAAAATTCTTGCAATAAAATGTTGTTTTACTGTTCTCAGGGCATCCAAACATGGGTGGGCCAATGCAGAGAATGAGTGGCCCAAGAGGAATGGTTCCCTTAGGCCCACAGGTATGTTTCTTATGAATTACATATGTAAGTGTTTGTTCCTTATGTTCTTTGTATGAGATACTAGATGCTTTTAACCCTTTGTCCCTGATACCAATTGCAGGTGACTCAGTGTAGTAATGGAAACACAAGAGACTGTAAATTGGGGTTGACATATTTGGTGCCAAACTTAAGAGTAAAGTAAAGTGAAGAGACACCAAAACCTTTTGTAGATGCTTTAACAAGGGCGTACAAGTGATCACTTCACGTACAAGTTAATGAGTTCCTGGATGCTGGTTATAAAGCAAGCTCTTGTAAGTCAATCCCTAATTATAGACAGAATGTTCTAAATTTGGGTTTTGTTCCTGAGAACCTTGTTTGTACAATTTAAAATAGTATATCTAACCGAGAAACTTGACGAAAATAAAACACCCATCTAGGCTTTTTGAACCATATTAGGTGTTTGGTTTCACTTGATAAATAACGGTTGTGCTTGCTCAGTGTCACGTTCTTTGTAACGTGTTTGAGTAAATATGGGTTTTGATTGTAACTGTAAATGTATTTACTATAAGGTACATCATAAAAGGGGAGGTTGTAAGTTGTGATCTTATAAGTTGGGGGATTGTCTATATATCTAGAAGAGATAACGAAAAACGCCAAAAAAATGTAGTAGCCAGTGAAACGTAAAATCTCAGGAGCCCATGGCTCACAGGGTCTTGGGTTGGTCGCCTTGCAGTAAATAATTTAAAAGATTAAATAATTTTTAGTCACATTTGCGTTTTGATTGGTGCTTGAAGTGATCTCAAATAGGGTTGTATCTTAACATAGTTTAAAAAGTGTAAAACATATATAGCATGTTTTCATGTTATTATCAATTGTTTACATGTATTCCTGCATCTTAGTTTCACATATAACACAACATCCAGGCATTTCATTCCGATAGTAATTGTCATGTACATGTATTCTGATAGAAATCTCTTGAGTATTCAGGCTCTAGCCAGTCTACTTTTTATTAGGGTTGTCATTAATTTCCTGTCCTTTCTTTCCCCTTTCCTCTTTTTGGTTTTTGTTTTTTTGTTTTGTGGTAGTCTGACCCTTGGTTATCATTACAGAGTTATGGTGGAGGAATGAGACCGCCACTGAATGCACTTGGTGGCCCTGGAATGCCTGGAATGAACATGTAAGCTAAAGAGATAATTAGATTCCTATTGTTGTAAAAATATACATGTTATATTTGTTATGTAGTTCTGTAATTGGTCAAAGTGCTCCTGCATGATCTTATATCAACCAGGATTTATTTTTTTCACATGCTATTGCTGATATTTAAAAAAAGATAAATATAATAATCTAGAACAATGGCCAAACAAATAAAATAATTTGAGGTCACATCTAAATTTAATAAATTAAATATATTTCCAGACATACATTAAATTCAGTTAAAACTATAGCACACTGTACAGTTAAACAGTTACATAAATCATAACGTATTTGAAGGCCAACTGTATTCTAGTTATGCAAGTGGAGTCTTAATTATAATACTGTGGCAATTTTTATTAAAATGTATTGTATTTCATGTAGGATGTGCTGATATGTCATGATCATACCCCAGGGTTAATTACAGGAATTCATATCCGTGTTATATTTAACCATCCAGTGTAGCTCAGCCCATATTTAAAACTTTAGAGGGGGGGAAAAAAATATGGTCTAAAAATAAATAATTGTATTCATATGAATCTTCATCACAAGAACATTATTTGTCCTTTATGATAGTATATAATGCAATTTTATTTAAGATAAAGAAAGGAAAATCATTGAAACTAAAGGACACCTTGCATGCATTGTAGTAAATGTTCTAAGACAACTGGAAATGTGTTAGTTTCTGCCTTTCTTTTCTTGGCTAGTTTTTACACTTGTTTCAAAAAACCTAAAACCATGGACATGCTGTGAAATGGGTCACCCAGTCTGTGTGAAAATGTAAGACGTTAAAGTAATTTATTTCAAATATAATTTATATAAAAAAGCAAGTTAATTACTGAAGTTAGAAAAATAGATTATATGGCGGCTAAGAACCAAAAGCCTTGTCTAGCACGCCTGTTCTATCTCCCTAAAATGTTGGATCACATGTCTGTAGCTGAAAAGCGAAATAATCCTGTTAATCACTCAAGATTTCCTCTAGAAATGACGTGGTAGGCATTTTTATCATTATTTTTTAAATGCACATTTTATAATTATGACTTCTATTGCAGACCTAAAAATTGCTTAATATCTTTATCAATTCAACATCAAAACATTTGCTTATTTATATTGCAGGGGTCCAGGCGGTGGAAGACCATGGCCAAATCCAGGCAATGCGAACTCTGTTAGTATACATCTATTTGCTTTTTTTATTATTGTAATTGCCAATCTGCTTTTAGTGCTTATTTGCCATTTCATTTTAGCTTCCAGTTGTTAATTACCTCCAATTAATTTCACGATTTCTAGGGCAGGCTAGTGAAAATAAATGAAGAATTATTCTATCTCAAGTCTTCAAAACACAAAAAAAAATCAACAGTGTAATTACATTTTGTCCTTTTTTACACTTAGGACTTGGAGTTTTGGAGAGATGTATATTTATTGCAGTGTGACATGGTTTCAAAGCATCCTTTTAGTTTATGAAATCTACACATTTTTTTCTTTTCTTTCAGTAACATGCTTTTTTTTTTTGCCAAATATTGTAGATTCTATTGATTGATTAAAAAAAAAAAAAAAAGGTTGCCTCACGATTATACAAACTATTCGGTAATGTTGGATAGAACTTTATATCTAAGAAACTGATTTGAAATCACAGTTGTATTCCAAATCTTTCTTGCCTGTGGAAAGCTGCTCCTTTATTCAGCCAGATGCCTTGTATTCTCTTGTTGGCTAGACAAGCTACATCATTTTTAGGTGGATATTGCTATATGTTGATCTTTATTGAGTCACGTTGGACTCTAGTGCCATATATTACAGTCCCAGAGTTTAGAGGAGTGAAGAAACCTTTTAAAATGTTTTCATGTTCTAAAATTATAAATAACATTTTACTTCTGTGATGCATGATTTGTACGAATCAGACTAGAAAAAATCTGTAGAAAACCAGATTTAAAAAGCTCAATTAATAGATGTTCTGTCTAAACCATAAACGCATAACTTTGATTTTATTTGCTTTTTAGATACCCTACTCGTCTGCGTCTCCTGGGAATTATGTAGTAAGTTCATCTGGTTTTGTTTGCTCATTGGAATTGATGTTACATTTTATTCAGTCAAAGAATAGTTATCCAGATGTTAAGAAGAGCCCTTGTGTATTGTCTGTAGAGTGAACATCTGAGTGGTGTTGAGTTGTTTTGTCTATCGTTTAATGTGCATATGTTGATATTCATTTGCAAAACTGTTACCAATCTGGACAGCTTTGCAGAGAGAGGTTTGCTTTGCTACTCAATAAGATTAGCAGTGGTTTGTATGATTATTTCCGAGATCTTTGTAAAGAAGTAAATCAATAAGGCAAAAAAATCAAAAATCTAACTTTAATCATACTCAGGATTTCTTAAAGGGCCACAGAAGTCACCAGATGTGCTCTCTACCTTTTTAGTTAGAGACTTGAAAAACACGTATGAAAGCTGTTCAGATTTCTTAAATTGATCTAAAATTCACTTAAATATTGGCACGTTTAGTTAATCTTTGTATAGCCCATTAAGCCCTCCCACAAGAAACTGCATAGGTAATCAGGTTGGAGCCTCGACATTAACCACTACATCACAATGCTTCAAGTAAAGGGGTGTGTTACAATCTAAGGATTTAGAGAGAGATAATGTATTTATCGGCTTATCCACACATTTCTAAAGATATATGCATATTAGTTTAAAAACAAAAAAGCTGAGCTCATGGAATATCTATTTACATGTATTAAAAGCGCTATAGACACCTCCTGTTCACCCTTGGTTCATTATATAATCTAAATAACATTATTTATTTATTTTATTAATAAAATAATAGACTTGAGAGGATTTAAACCCGGAACCGTAACTCCACAAGTTTAGGGGCACTACCCAACTTCACTTTTTACACTTGCTTTGCTAAAAAAGTTGATACTTATGACCTATACATGGTCTTACAGCTCACACACAGCTGGTATTAATTCGAATTTATTGGCACTACAAATTACAAAACTTCTATTGATCATAATTCTATGAATTCAGCACAAATTTATTTAAACATCAAAATACTTATACTATGTGCTTTTTCACCCTCTGATGGTGACTTTAGCGTCCCTTTTTATATTTTTCCCCTGGCGCTTACTGTACAGAGTTTTGAAAACATTCTAGTCTAGATATAAAAATTAAATGATGTAGGTCTGTATATGAGTGTTTAAAGGGCCATTTTAATAGTGTCCAGATTTTATAGCAAAATCTTTTAAAATAATACTTGTCGAACGTCAATGCAGTTTCCAACCGTTAGAAAAATGGCTTGTAAACTTAGAGAAAGTTGATAAAGTTAGTTAATTTATTTTTTATTTTTAATATGAAACCTAAATTTCTCCTACAGGAGTGACTTATAATATAATTTTCTAGTTCAACCGGATTCACCCACTGAAAGTGTTCTTTTTTTTTTTAATGAACTATGACGGTATAACTAAAACACTAAAGTCCCATATTTTCAATATGAACTTTTTCAGGAACTAGAATTGATAATGAACAACCTCTATTTTGATACCTTTTTAATGTTTTTTATTTGCCTATAATAATCATTAATGGATTCTGCCTCTGGTCCATCTTGTAAATCTCCTTCCTTGTGTATTGTCTATATTGGAAAAGTGTAGAGAGATATGCATTGTATTGACAAAGGTTCCCATCTACTTATAAGACTCACTCTACCTGTGAGGTTGTATTTCTTTAAAGACACATTTTAGATCGCCGGAACAGCATATATTTGATAATTACAGTAGGTAGGGTAGGGTTGTTTTTATTTAATTTGTTTTACTTTCAAATTAATTTTACTTGTGATCAAAGTCTTTGCTGGTTGGTTATGTGACGTATACGACGGAAAACCTTTAGGGAATATGTGTGCAGGTACAAAAAGAGATTATTACATGATTAAAACATGGCCATACACTGTCCTAGTTCTGCATTAGTGTTAGCATTTTTTATTTTGTGCAGCAACACCTTTATTTTGTCATACTGACCTCTTATTGCTCTTACAGGGTCCCCCGGGCGGTGGAGGTCCCCCAGGGACACCGATCATGCCGAGTCCAGCAGGTAAATTAATATTTCCATATAAAAGCACATCATTAATCTAAGCTTAAGAACACACACAGAGTGCAGTTCAAATATTAAAGTTGATTACACTGTAATTTCCATGCAGAGAGTAAACATTTTTCAACAACTCAGCGTTTATCAGTCGAGGAACATTGTTTGATTTTTATTTACTTTGTTAAACATTTATTGGTGTACTGTAAAGATAATTAGATCCACTTAAAATATGCTCATCTTAGCACATTTTTCTATTGATGGTGACACTCTGCACATAATGTATTTTACTTTTGAATTGCCTATTAAAGGCCTTAGAATGAACATATATAGTTGGATAAGTGAGATATGGGCCTTATCTCTTGTACCTCTACTTGAACGAAGAGTAACTTTATTAGACTGCCTGGAAAACGTTTGTGCCGTGACTTAAATCACTCTGTTTAATGGGAAAATGACACCTTAAACAAGCATTTTTGTTTGATGTTGACTCGTATTTGAACTTTAACCTTCTCTTCTTTTGAAACATTTGTTTTTGGAATAACTCACCATGAATTGGCCTCTTCCTTAGGGATATATGGTCATTGTCTTGACCTATGCTTTAATTCAGGGTTATGATGTTCGTCCAAATCAATGAGGATTTAAAATGAAGGCAGTACAGTTGAGGTATAAGCTTGCATTGGAGTTTATAAGGAGTATTCGTTATTTTGCATAGGAAACATTATTACTGCCAATATGTAATTTGTGATACTGAGCATCTATACACACTTTATGTATGTTCTTTACTGATGATCTGCAATAGTGCATCCTTTTTTTTTTTTTTTTGATTTTTGCTGCCTGAAAATGAAATCCCTTATGCTTGGCGAACGATAACTCTTCCATTCATTAAAGACTGATAGGAATAAATAAACATTTTACATTTTCGGGAATAATTTGCATTATTGAGTCCTCTCCAAAGCACAGAATTCTTTAAAAAATCCCTTCTTAGAAAAAATTTCATGGGGCTCACCCATATAACATTTAGCAGTAATTTTAGATCTTGATTTTTTTTTTTATATCCCAAAGATGGCTCATGTAATTACAACAGGAATATATTTTTCTTGCTTAGACTCCAAAAAATAAATATTGGAGATTTATGTAAAGATTAAACAACTTTTTTTTGGTTCCATAAAAGTTAATGATTTTTTTCAATAAAAGCTACATGTAATACTGCAAAAGAAATACAAAAATAATTCAAGACACGTTTTTAATAAAGGTTTGACTTTATAGTCTAAAGCTAAACTTTCCTTGTATGATGGGTAGCAAAGGGGATAAATGTTATACTACTTCTAGCTTTATCCCCTAATTTATTTTAAAAAATTCTAAATCTATATATAAAATGTGAGAGAAATTAAATATGGTTTGTGGTCCCAACTTCACTAGTAGTAAAGCACGCTCACCCCCGCAAACCAGCAGTTCCCCATTTAGTACATCTATCAAAAATAAAAACTGGAGATTTTCAAGTAGTGAATTTTAATTTTTTGTTTTTTAGATTTTTAATAAAGAACACTCTTTTTTTTTTTTTAACCCTTCTTTTACAAAAAACACACACAGACGCCCTCGCTCTCACCTACACCCATGGCACACTACACAAAAATCTAAATATTACATCTGTTTTAACAGTTTACTGCATTTTGTGTAGACTTTTCATATTAACCTTTACATGCAATTTTTTATCTAAGATTCAACAAATTCTGGAGACAATATGTACACGTTAATGAATGCAGTACCTCCTGGAGCAAACAGACCTAATGTAAGTATGAGTTGGGATTTAACACGTTTTTCATCCTGTTGTAATATACTTTACTTCTGTTGTATAAATACATCTGCTAACACTCTTTCTTTATTGATATTGGGATATTTTTTCCCCTACTACAGTTCCCAATGGGTCCCGGTTCAGATGGCCCAATGAGCGGCTTAGGTGGAATGGAACCACACCACATAAATGGCTCATTAGGTAAGGACAACTGCTATTCTGGTGTGTGTGTGTGTGATTTTATTACTAGCGACTTGCCCGTCAGAAAATGACGGTCAATAAAATTGTAAGGCTGGGAATGCTGTTTGGCACACGATATAAGGTTTTATGTCGTTTGAGCACCTTCAGTGCTCATGGCAAGCCCTGCGCTGAGCACCTTTGGCACTCATTGCAAACCTCTTCCCTGACTTTGTATTTGTAATTAATATATCCAGCAATCAATATCCTGAAGATCTAACAAATCTTTTCCTGCAGCATGCAATGTACATTTGCACTGTTGCTGACCTGAGGTGTAAGTGTCAGCAATGTGTGCAGTGTAAATAGGCTGCGTGCGCGAGGGCAAACTGTTTAGCTGTGTAATTGGGCATTTTGTAATAGTAATGTTATTAGTTTGACGTTAGTGTTGTAAAATGGCGGCGATTGTGTATGCGTTACGTTGGTGTGGAGCATTTTCCGTTGTCCCTAATAGTGTATTTAATACATCGTACGTGCCTGTGTAAAAGTCTTATGTGATTGGCTGTGTTTTGCGTCTTTAGGGGTCGTGTAGCCTCATTTTTGTTTTTCGGCCGCCATTTTTGTGTGTTGAAACTCTGCAAATTGTGGTTAAATTGTTGTGCAACCTAACTCCCAGACATCGTGCCTGTGTCCCCCTCCCCTGTTTTTGGTGGTGTTATTGTTATTGTTGTTTTTGTATGTGCGCGGTTCGGCTGTTAACTTCATATTTTTTTTACCTCGTATTTCTTTCTAAGTGACGCTTTCCTTTTTGCAAGTGGTACAAGCCGTAATCTTTGCACACGTTTTTTTTCCGTACTGCTACGGGTCTCACATTGTGAATAGTGTAATTGAGATTTAGTTCCGCGAGTCGTAGTGATGAGTGCCTTCAGAATTCATCTCCTCACAGTGGGTACTTCATGGTACTATATTTAACAATTAAAACATTAAAAGTAATAAAAAATATGTAATTTTTACCAGCTAAAAAAAAATACATTTTTAAGTATTTTTTTTATTTGTATTATATTTTATAGGCTCAGGGGACATGGACAGTATTTCAAAGGTTAGTACATGTTTCTTGAAATTGAATTGTACTTATTATTCTATTCTGTGATGTATTGGTAGACAATGCTCCTTATTACATTAACGTCACACAATGTATTGGTGGATTTATGCCCCTTATTTACAACTGATGATAATTAACAAAAATCATCTGCCTGCTAAATATATACACAACAGACCTATTGATATCCTATTACTAGTCATCATACATACCAGTACACCACTCACCATGCACACCAAAAACAGTACCTACTAATCCATTTATCATCATTCATACCAACAGACAGTACACCAGGTTATAAATCTTGTATACTCCCATACATACAGGACTTACTTTGTTTTTTCATAGTAGATCAATAAGACTTTTTCAAATCAAATCTATTTTTCTTCACCGTTTAATATTAAAATACATACAGTAAAGGGTTTAGCCAAAATATATAATTTAAAAACACAGTTCCCACAGCAGCACTCGTTACTCACCTCCCTCCTTGTCCTGAACATTATTGTCCAGAGAACAAAATAAATTATCATAGATAGCATTAACTAGTCAGGCCACATTACTTGGGAGCATGCTCACTTTGGATAGGCAGGGTTATGGGATTGGAGACACAATCCCTTTGTTCTACAGAGCATAATCCAAGTAATCTGTCCAACATTATTAGTAATCTCTATGATCTGGACAAACAAATTATCTTGTACTATTGAGAAATATTTAGTTTTTAAATTATATTTTCTTGCTAAAGCCCTTTTTTAAGGTTTGCACAGGTATTTTTAATGTTAATTAATGGTGAATTAAAATATATTTATCTTGAATCACAGTTAACGGGTCGTTGTAAGTACTTTTCAACACCATTATATATATTTCTATTTTGCCCTTAAGTATAATTCACTGCACGTCTTTGTGCCAACATATAGTGGTTATTTATATACGGTTCAGCATGCATATCACCTGTGCCCCACCCCCACCAAGCATATCATAATGGTCCTCAAATGAGTTCATTAGTTTAACAAATTTCACATGGGTCCAGTTTTTTTTTTTTTAATACATGTACTGCTATGGGCTTTAACACCTTAGACATAAGGCTATTCTGAACAAAGGAATAGACTTTGTCCATTTAAGTCATATTTAAATTCCTTTACTATATTCATCTCTGTCACTTGGGCAGGAGAGACTATGGATCCTCCAGCCTTTATGCAAAGTAGTACTTAATCACATTACCATAAGCATACTACTGCCTGATTTAGCATTTCTCTTGTATTATATGCTACTCTTGTTGGTCACTTAATTCATCTGAATGTTTCTACCTTATCCATCTTTCACGTTTCTCTCTCCGAAGCTATGCATTATGAGGCCTTCAATCTTTTCTAGGGTTATATAGTAGTATATGATTTCCAAATCTTCACAATAGTCAAATTTTTCTTCAAGGCTTTTAGGAATGCATGGTTTGTATTTGTCCATACTACTTCAAGTGGAAGGCCATTCCACTTATCTGCTGCACTTTCTGTAACGTAGTAAAACACCTACTATCCCTTGATGCCTTTTCCTAATGCTTTACTACATTGCTTACCTACCTTAGGTCTACTACTATGACACCCAGGTCCTAAATAATGCGCCCGAAAATGGTCCCCATAACTGGGTATGCAAGTATTGGCCCAAAATTACAATATGAAATCTAACTATATATTTGAAACAATTTTATCTCCTTAGTCATTTTATTGCATTCCATATTAAAGTATTCTTCCTATAAACTTAGCCTGATATTTCAGTGGTAATGGTACAGTTTGTGTAGCTAGGAGGACTGCTAATATCAACCTAATAGCATAGAGATATCCTGTACACAAAAAACATTACCTTTAATTCCATTTCTTGCATTTTTTTTAATTGTGTGAACAGAACTCTCCGAATAACATGAATCTGAGTAACCAGCCAGGCACGCCAAGGGATGACGGCGAAATGGGTGGAAATTTCTTAAACCCCTTTCAGAGCGAGAGTGTAAGTGTTTAAACTATATAATTTGGCTAAGAGTCTGGTTGCTAACCTATTTATACCAAATTTAATATTTGATCCTGTCACCTCAGCCAGACATTGTGCACAAAGTTTTATCAACCGGACTTATGGTCATTCCCCTTAGAATTTAGAATATATTCAATGGAATTAAATTCTATCTTCCAGAGGCTGCCACAATAAATAATATACAAACGGATATCTGACAGCTAAGGTTTTTTTTTTTTTATTATTTCCCTCTCCATTTACTTCATGCATTGTATATCCAAGTAACGAAGTAATTACCCACCCGTTTTACCTTAATATACATTCACTGAAATTTTCACACTATCCTATATATGCTTTATATCGTGTGTGTGTGTGTTTGTGTGCATGTGAGTGTTAAGGCATACAGTGACATGAACACAGAGCATGAAGCACATACACCTCATCCATCCATCCATCAATCCTCCCCCAAACTAGGCAGAAGCACAGAATTACAGAACCTCCTCCTTATTTTCTTCTTCAGAACTCACCTAGAATTCCGTTCTCTTCATTCTGGTCTCTTACCATGCTTTCTCATATTGGCTGCTCTACGTGAAAGTTGTGATTGGTGCCATAACTGCCATTCATTTCCCCAGTACAGACACATTATGGAGACATTGTGACTTATGTAAAAGTAGGATGTGTAGAGTGGTCATATCTGCTACTTAGTGACACAGCAGAAGTTCCAGTTATAGTAGAAATTAAAACTACTGGTATTAACACTTTATGATTTGAATGTTTTTTTTTTGTTTTTTTTTTACTGCTTGTTACTACAGTAAACTAGCATTGAGTTTCTGATCCAGCTGTATGTTTATATGTACTGCAGTGGGAATTTGTTTCCAATTACTGTATATACTCGAGTATAAGCCGACCCGAGTATCTCCTTCCTCAACCTCCCTCCTCATCCTCAACCTCCCTCCTCATCCTCAACCTCCCTCCTCATCCTCATCCTCAACCTCCCTCCTCATCCTCAACCTCCCTCCTCATCCTCATCCTCAACCTCCCTCCTCATCCTCATCCTCAACCTCCCTCCTCATCCTCATCCTCAACCTCCCTCCTCATCCTCATCCTCAACCTCCCTCCTCATCCTCATCCTCAACCTCCCTCCTCATCCTCATCCTCACCCTCCCGCCTCATCCTCATCCTCAACCTCCCTCCTCATCCTCATCCTCAACCTCCCTCCTCATCCTCATCCTCAACCTCCCTCCTCATCCTCATCCTCAACCTCCCTCCTCATCCTCATCCTCAACCTCCCTCCTCATCCTCAACCTCCCTCCCCCTCCCTTTCCCCTCACTTACCTGCATCTGAAGCTCCTGTTTCAGCCTCCGCTCCTTCCGGCTTCTTGACGTGGCGCGCATGTGACGTCACGGCATTAGCATATACCGAGTGCCGGCACCCGGTATATGCTAATGCCGTGACGTCACATGCGCGCCACGTCAAGACGCCGGAAGGAGCGGAGGCCGGAGCAGGAGCTTCAGATGCAGGTAAGTGAGGGGAAAGGGAGAGTGGGGGGTGGTATTTAGAGGGGTAGAATGGGGGGGGGGGTTGAGGATGAGGAGGGGGGGAGGGAAAGAGACACTGGGGGGGTTAGAGAGACACGGGGGGGGGGGGTGACTTGAGTATAAGCCAAGGGGGCCCTTTTTAGCCTTAAAAAAGGGCTGAAAAACTCGGCACCTTATTAGTTTGTAATGGCACCCTGCTGGAACAAAAGCTGCAAGAAGCAGAACCGTAATGGAAAGGAACATCTGCAGTAAAGAATAATTGCATATAAAAGTGAAAAATGTAAAGGCTGTGTATTTATTTTTTACTTTTAAAAACATGTTGGCCATTATAACGTTTTTGGATGTTCAAAGAACCATATAGACAACATGTGACCACATTTGTCCTAAACTGCCAGTTTTACATGAACTATACTGTATCCTAGCCCCATTCAAGTTACTATATCTGTGATTACCGGTATATATGTCTATACAGTATCTTGGTGTTGTACTACAAGGCTAAATGTGGATTTGCTCTCTTTGCAGTATTCTCCTAGCATGACAATGAGTGTGTGATTCATCATCTAGTCTCGTCATGATGACCGCAGTGAGTCAGCCCTCTTCACAGACCTACCACCGAAGAAAACATCCATCACCATACAGTTTAACTTAAGGATCCTGGTCCCCAACACACAAACCTTTTCTTTGTCGCCATGCGCCCTATTTTGTGAAGAAGCGGGTCCAAACATAAATTCAAGCAACTGTAAAGAGTGGCATATGTAAGAATTGCCCTAAACTGAACTGCAACTTATCATCTGTACATATATATAAATATATATAAATATATATATATTCCCACAGGACATTGTAAAAGGATATTATCACATGCCATCTTAAGTAGCGAGACATAGAGACTTTTATTCCATTTTTTTTTTTTTTTCACGTTTACATTTTAATTATAAAATGTTGCATTTTCTCCCTGAACTATTTTGTGCTGTGTATATCACTGCTTAATAAGTTATTTTTTAAGGTAAACTCAGATGTTGTTCTGGTTTTGTAAATGTCTGCAATCATGGATAGGAATAAAAATGCTTATGAGTGCTTTTATTAAATTGCTTTTGATACAAGTTCTCTTATGAATGACTGATGGTTTGGGGCGTCAGTGATATAATTGAGGTTTATGACGGTTACAACAGGGTATGGAAACCAAACCCTGAAAGAATACATAATGGACAGTGTGATGGAATAGAACCACGGCAGGAGCCCTTGGATTCTGTGAACTGCCACAAGGATTGCTTTACACCAGCTGTCTGGAGTTGCCAGCAGATCCCAATATCCTCAGGATCCAGGAGAATGTAACCCCAAAGTAGGAGGGCTGTAAAATTTGTAATGTGTGTCATGATCTCAAGGGTCATATTCAAATCACATTTTCTGTTCAATGGCATTATCATGCTCCTCTCCTATAACACAAACTAATCAAGAGCCCTGCATGTGACTCCATTTTGGTGCTAGTAAGTGAAGCCTTGTTGTAATCCCTAAGGAGGCCCCTGCTGGGCTGGTGCCTGGGAGTCTTTCTTCTGCCTGACCAACAGGACATAATTTTCTGTTTTTTAGGATGAGCTAAACTCAAACAACTTGGGCAGGAGGGTCTCCCTTTTATCATTAACCATACCACCAATCGAACGGTCCTTATTGTCTGAGTACACGTGCTTATTGTACAACATGATGGGACATATAAGGGAAATACTGCTTTAGGCTTTATGCTGTTCAAAGCCCATTCAGATTAGTGCACACCTCCCCCTGGTTACTACTATTCTTGTCCCTTTTTACTGTCTCCCAATTCTAAAAGTCGGCACTCTGAGAACTGCACCCTGATGACGCTCTGCGCTCCAGCCTGCATCCCATCTGCCATAGAGGCCCCCCATCTCATATTTACTGGGCCTGCTTGGCAAGGGTCTGACATTGTGCCATATGGGCCAGGCATTGTGTGCACGTGTCACTAGGAGCATGTTTATCATGTATGTAGTGATAAACATGCAATGCAACATGCTCCTAGTGACTTTACATACAATATGCTCCTAGTCCCACATGGCACACTGTCAGTCCCTTACCTTATCCTTGGCAGCCTCCAGTCAAATAGGTTCCAGTAAATATGAGATGGTGCAGATGACTCTCTGCGTTCCAGCCTGTATCCCATCAAAGCACAGTTTTCGGTGCCCTGATGATGGCGCCCTAAAGACGTGTCACCCTAACATTCTACCTGTAGCCCAATATCAGCAACTGTTGGCAACCTGCTGTCTCCTAAATATTGTCCAAGGCAGAAAAGCACGACTGCTAAACTACATGTTGGAGACTCTCCATTCCTATGTTATGCAACGGCGCGCAAGTGCTAGGATTTGACAGAGTGGTTAAAAGCCTGTATCATTATTGCTATTTTATATCAATACTCTTACTCCTTATTACCGATGTTGCTTCAATGACCGCTAACTACTCAAACATAAAGTGGTAACTTTTGCTTAATTTTTACATAGCTCCGTAATCTTTAAGTATGAACTAAGTCAAAGCAACTTAAATGCATAGATGTACATTGCAAAAAGTCTTTCTGAGCCTTAAAACATGAAAAGGTAAAACTCACAGGAACATAACTAAACCCTAAAAAAATAGACAATAGATTTTTTTTAATCCAAAAATGTAAAGCATTTTCACGAAAGGTGGACCAATCTAACCTTTTTTTTTTTTTTTTTTTTTTTTAAGTAATTGTTTATTGGCAGTAAATCTGTTAGGATAAGGTTGGTATAAATTAACTACTAAGCTGAGTCTTTTGGTTATTCCATTTCAGTTTGAAAGATATATCACATATCATAATTGTCAAACTGCGATTTGTCGTCACGCTTGCGAGCCTCGCAAAGCGAGACGAGGCATTGAAGTCTTCCGAGCTCACAGGACTTAGGCAATGAGTGCCAAAGGCACTCATTGCCCTGCTCTACTTGCAAAGCGAGGCGAGCAGTTGAGGCGGTAAAGCACGCAGGACTTGGGCTGAAATGAAAAAAAAAATGGCGGCATAAGAAATGTAAAAAAATCTGAAACTGGATGAAAACGAGGCTAAGCAAAGCTAGGCACGCAGGCCTTAGAAAATACAAGGCTGCAAAGGCGGTAACACTTACACGAACACCAGGGATGCGGGACTTAGAAAATAAAACAAACTAGGGGAGCCAAACAAACATTCAACAGAGAGGAGAAACACACAGGGAAGGGACAGGGTAAGATGCTGGAAAGAGACACATGGCATTCCCAAGCACTAAACTTGCAGGTTAATGGGCCCTGCAATGAGCGGCCTGTACAGTAGGTGGGAGGAAAAGTTCGCAATGAGAGCCAAAGGTGCTCGTCGCAGGGCTCGCGATGGGCGCCGAAGGTGCTCAGAGAAGCAAAAGCATCACATTGTGTGACAAACAGCATTGCCTTGCTTACAATTTTATTGTCATTTTTGACCGGCAAGTCACTAGTATCTTTTATAATACCGTATTGGTCCGAATATAAGCCGCACCCGCAAAATTCAAGGGGAAAAAATTGAAAAAAAGATAGTACTCAAATATAAGCCGCCCCCCTAAAATTGGAGAGAAAAAGACTCTCGGCCATTGCAAGAAACAGGCTTTCTAATTAGTACTGTAACTTCTTTTGCAGGTTACAGGCCTTACAGGATATTAGAATCACTAAAACTGTTAATCGCTATTCAATTGCTACAATACCGCAGTCTCAAGCATGCAAATAGGCACCCTTAACTCGTAATCGCGAAAATCGGCAGTAATTTTACATTCACAAATCTCTATTCAATTACTACAATGCAGTCTCAAACACGCAAATCTACAGTAATTTTTACGTTCGCAAATATAAGCCGCACACGTAGCTCGCAAATCAGCAGTCATTTTTTTTACGGTCGTGAATATAAGCCGCACCCGTAACGCGCAAACTCAAAAATCGGAAAAAAGGTGCGGCTTATATTTGGACCGATACGGTATGTATAGTCTCTTACAAATCTAAACATCTCAAGAACTATGGCAAAGCTACAAAATTACACTTCAGGCTTAGTTATTTAAGTTTTACTAATGTAAAACTATTTTGTTTAATAAAGTCATATACTGAGTAAATAAATATGTTTTTGACCAAATAATATTACAATTTAACTGTTAAAAGTTGTCCTTAGCTGTACATTTTCATATTACTAAGCCCTGCTTACAACTGGTAAGGGTAAATCAGAAGCCCATACAATATGTCCAGTGTTTCTCATCTTCATAGTAATGCCAGATTGGGTACTGAAGTTCTCTCCACTTGAATTCTTGCATTTAAAAGGTCATATTTTAAACCTTACAAAAGAGTATTTTTGAATGTTAAATAAGTCTATAATATAGCAAATCTGCATTAAAATGAGATTGTGATATCCTTCTGTCATGTTACAGAAAAAAAAAAAAAAAAAACAGATTGTAAACTGTATGGAGGTCTGGAGTGCAATTCATTGTGCTTGTATACCATTCAATGGAATGTGAACACATAAGCAAGCAATCAACAGGCACTCTATGAGACTTTTATACTTCCTCTTGATTTTCATGTAATGCTTTATTGGTAATTTTCTTAAATTGTATATGTTTTGCCTTTCTTTCCTGATGTTAATATCTTTGTGTGGGGAAAAAGTAAAATGTGTGCAGTACAGGTAGCATACAATCCTCTCCAATAAAATCAAAATAACATAGAGATGGCGTTGTTGCAAAGGAACACAACCGTGATACATTGCTGAGAGTCCTGGACAGGTCATGCTATTGAAATATCATATTGGTGCTCCATCCATATCTCCTGTGAGTCATAACGCCTAAAATTTGTACTTTGGCTACTAAGTATAATGTGTTTCTATGAAGGGATTCTTGCAAGGCTCCTATAAAATCTTGGATCCAAGGAGTTAAATATTCTTATCTGTGAGTGCATATGTATATGGAACTTTTACAAACTGCAATCCCCAATTTGTAGAACCCCCCCCTGGACAATATAAAAAGTAAACCAATACAGTATCCTACAAGAGTGAGTACACCCCTCACATTTTTGTAAATATTTTATTATATCTTTTCATGTGACAACACTGAAGAAATTACACTCAACTATAATGTAAAGTAGTAAGTGCACAGTCTGTATAACAGTGTAAATTTGCTGTCCGTTCAAAATAACACACAGCCATTAATGTCTAAACCGTTGGCAACAAAAGTGAGTACACCCCTAAGTGGAAATGGCCAAATTGACGGCACGGGGGAGCTACATTTCATTGAGGGAACCATGAATGCCAACATGTACTGTGACATACTGAAGCAGAGCATGATCCCCTCACCTCCGAGTCTGGGCCTCAGAGCAGTATTCCAACATAACTACCCCAAACACACCTCCAAGACGACCACTGCATTGCTAAAGAAGCTGAAGGTAAAGGTGATGGACTGGCCAAGCATGTCTCCAGACCTAAACCCTATTGAGCATCTGTGGCACATCCTCAAACGGAAGGTGGGGGAGGGCAAGGTCTCTAACATCTACCAGCTCTGTGATGTCATCATGGAGGAGTGGAAGAGGACTCCAGTGTGAAACTGTGAACTCCATGCCCATGAGGGTTAAGACAGTGCTGGAAAATAATGGTGGCCACACAAAATATTGACACTTTGGGGACAATTTGGACATTTCCCCTTAGGGGTGTACTCACTTTTGTTGCCAACGGTTTAGACATTAATGGCTGTGTGTTGAGTTATTTGAGGGGACAGCAAATGTATGCTGTTACACAGGCTGTACACTTACTACTTTACATTGTAGCAGAGTGTCATGTCTTCAGTGTTGTCACATGAAAAGATATAATAAAATATTCACAAAAATGTGAGGGGTGTACTCACTTTGTGAGATGCTGTAGGTAGAGCATTGAAGATCAACAATATGTCCTTTAGTTTTATTCAAAGAACAGTTATTTTTTTTATTGCCAGGCAATTATCTTTTGCATTCAAATGTACCTATCACTTCTTGTTAGGAATATACAAAAATAGCAGATTGTCTACTGCATATAATAGTGAAAAGACCTTATAGGCAGCTTTTTTGAAGAACTTTACTTGATAATATACAAAATAATGTAGTGTAAGTTTGACTTACTGGACTAGGAGGATCCTTGGATTTAGATTCAACAACTATTCAGTTCTATCAAAAGACAGTTACTTGGCAATAAATATGAATGAAACCTGCAGTAAGAACCCACCCCCAAAATCCAGATACACAAATCAAGATGAAAGAGCCTATGACAAGAGTAGTATACTGGCAAAGATGTATTCTAAAATGCTTTTAAGCTCACAACTTCCCAAATATGTGAAGATTTTCCTGCCGCTACAACAATTTGCCCATTATGTACTATTATATACTATTAAGTATAATTCTTCAATGGAGCTTGCTGTAATTTGTTTATGTAACTAGAGTGATCCTTCAAGAACACCCGTCCTAGTCTGCTCATTAAAAATATCATGTAGTGTCTAACTATAGTGGGTTGAAAAGGGACAAGTATAGAAAACTGTAAGTTGGTGTACCCTGAAGGTAGTTTTGCTTTGCTGTTGTGTGATGCATTTAGAGCTGTGCCATTAGCTTCTGCTAGTCTTATGTCTTCTTGCCTAGCAATCATTTACTGAAATGAGCGTCTTGGGCATATAACAAGTGACAATGGAAAGCCAGAAAAAAAACTGTGTGAAAATGCACTGAGACAAGTGAATACTAAAGACTGCAGTGTGCACCACATTAGATTAAATGTAATGCTCAATTATAAACAATAACTACAAGCTGGCAGGAAAATCATGTATCCCACAAGCATCTTTTTAAAAGAATGTATGTGCTCTGTAAATAGGCAGCTTCGCTCTTTTCTTCTGAGAGATCAGTCTTGGCAACGACTCCAAACCCGGGAATCCATCTAAAGACACACAGTGTGCTGCCATTGTTACAGCTCATCAACATGGTCTGTGGTTCATTAATGTTAAGCTTGAGGCTTATTATAATCCATAGACAGGAAGAAAACAATACCTATGGGAAGAGGTGGATCCAACTTGTTATAAAATACACATATTTTATTTGGATTGGGTTTTTACGTAACCACATTACAACATTGGACATTTAAACAGGGATTCAATCTTCATGCATTTTTATATAGCAGCTAAGGCTGAAAAAAAGACTTGTGCACATCAAGTGCAACAATGTTAGACCTTCCTCAATCCATTCTTTAGTGTACTGATCTACAAGAAGGCGCAACAAATAAATAGTTGAAAATGGCCAATTGTTTCACATTGCATGCCTTCAAATATATCAAGTAGCATAAGAGTGCCATTTATGATGTGGAGAAATGATTCTCTATTTGTTTACTGTACTAACAATGCCAGTGGTGTGTAACTCTGTCCTACAGGGACTGACAATAGTCTGTAATTACTGGATTTTTAAATCATAATTTCATATACAGTATTTCATTAACTCTGTTACATTGATTCTGATTGCTTCACCTTTGTGCATGTTGAAATCCTGACCTGCTGGAGGTCCTTGTAGGGCTGAGCTGCCCACCAATGCATTAGGACAGACCTGGGCATTGCACGGCCCACAGGCCACATCTGACCCTTTGGCTGTCCCTGTCCGGCCCGCTACAGTGGGATACAAATTTGTGTCCTGGACAAAAAACACTGCCAATTGTAAAAGGGGGAAATTTGTGAGCAGCAGTGCTGTGACTTACTGGGATGGATAGCATTCTGTAGATACTGCTCCTGGCACTGAGAAAATAAAATAAAGCTATAAAATTAATATTGAGTGGAATTAAGTTCAGCCGATGGTTCGGCCCTCCACAACATTCCAAGTTTCTCATGTGGTCCCTTTGGGAAATTAACTGCTCACCCCTGCACTAGGGCATGATCACAATGGCTGCTAGGGTAGCAAAAAACAAATATCACTTAAAACACTTTCCCCCTAACTTAGCTTCACATAGTATTGATTACTATCTTAAAGTGGATCATTTAGCCACCGCTATCTAGATAAAGAAAAACACAGGAAATTACAAGTTAGCCTTTGACAGTTTCACATTACCCTCAGTATAATGCAACTGTTCTTAAGTATTTTTTTTAATTAAGAAAAAATACAAATACAATACATCCGTTACATATAATATCTTACATACATTTATAGGACTTGATTTCTCTTATACATACAGAAATTAATACTTTACTATTCGTTCTGAAGGAGTGTTAGTCTTTCTTTTTTTTTTTTTACATGTAATATTATATTATTTATCCCACAAGGACCATGTCTTATTATTTATTTCTAACAACTTATCAAATATTTGTACATTTTTTCCAATTCTCGATTTCTATCAATAAAGTAATTTAACTCATCCCACCATGGCAATTGTTTTGATTTTCAGTTTCCTAATACTGTTGATTTAGCAACCATTAAGATATGTATTATTAAACACCTAATTGATTTTGTAATTTGAAAATGTGAAACTAAATAATTTCTGGAGTTTTATTTAAATTTATTTTTATAACATCTGAAATATTTTTTCTAGACATTTTCAGGAAATCACAAATCTTGGGCCATTCCCACCAAACTCTGAAATTAGTACCTTTATATCCACAATTTCTCTCTAAAGACTGTAAGTATTTGCAAGCTTTAGCAAGCCTTCTGGTACCCATGCATCCACTGTAAAAAGCACTTTGCCATCCTAGAATGTCAAATGTCTCTGGTGCCTGTCCATATCATGCACGGCTTTTATTGATTTCCTGCCTGCTGAGACACGAATCACTTTCTTGGATGAAAATGGGCTGCCAGACATGTATGTATGTATGTATGTATGTGTGTTTGTGTGGATCCATTTTTCCAGTCCTAGGAACTTCAAACATATGCTAAGATTGAAGGTTCGAGAATATCTACATACGCTCTGTGTCGTCAGTTGTAATGATTGGGTCTCTGATTAAACTCAACTGTACCCTCCCCAGGTTTGACACTCTAGGTGTCAACCAAGTTTGTCGGCTACATGTAAGATTTCAATTCAGTTCTATCAAAAACAATTTAGCAAATTATTGCAATTTACATCAGGATTATTGTTGTTCCTAGTAAAAAAAAAATAACGGGATATAACAGTAAATTAATGCCAGCAATATTTAATTTGTAAAAACATTTTGTATATTATAAATAATACTGCTTCTTAAAAGTATACTAGAAATATAGATATCATTTAAATCCTGAAATGTTGAGTTTCCCATTATAAGCAGAATGTAAGTTAGAATACATTGCATTATAATTGGCTTGAGACTAGTAAAATCAGATGATATATTAGGAATGAGGTGCACTAGATTTACTTAAAGGCATATCCAAGTTCCATGCACTAGATGTACTCAAAGGCACATCCAAGTGCCATTTCTGCATTCTATAGGCAAAAGCAGCCTTTATCTATGCAGCACATCTCATAAAACATTTTATTTTTATTAATATCTAAAAATCCCTCTAATGATTATGTTGACACCCCCAGAGGTGTATCTACACAGGCCCTGATCCCCACCTAGTCAGCATGCAGCATTAGGGGATCAATTTAACCCATTATTCACCTGATGTCAGCCCCCAAGTCACTGCTGGGATATGACTCCCAGCTGCTTCCTATCTGTGCTGCTGCCATAGCGCCTAACATAGTGCCCCACTACATTTCCCAGGCTGCTTTGCAGCGCAAACAGGAACACCAGAGTTTAAATCAAATGTTTCAGCTAACAAATTATGAAATAAATGCTAATTTAGTCTGGGTTTGGAGGGGTTGTTAACCCTAATTTTCAACAGTCAGACATTACAAGGCATTTTGCTAAATTCATGGTAAGTGTTTAAATGTTTATTTTGGTATTTTTTCATGCAAAACATTTTTTTCATACACTACTAATCAGATGCACTCATAATGCAGAAAATGGTCCTTTCCCTCTTCACGACTGCAAAATCTGACAGCTGCAGTTCCGCCGCCGGCCAACAGATGGCGCTGCTGATTTTAGCATATAAGGTGCGGCAACAGAAGAGGCCTTGAGCCATGAGAGGTACGCCCAAGGCCCTCGGGTGGGCCGAGTGCCCGCGCCGACCATAGCGATGGCCTTGCTGCTGATTCAGCGCCGTTGAGTTGCGCCACGTCGGAGGGGAGAATAGTTCTTTGCCTTCCCTGGAACCTGACGGCGCCCGAAAACTCACAGCGCCCTCTGGCGTATGGCACCTGTAACTGCAGCTGTCAGTGCTGCAGAAAAAATGCGCCGGCAAACAGCGATAGATCCCAGAAAACTTAAATATGCCTTTAAGTTAGAAAACTCTTGGTGAGATGAAATCTTTGTAAATGTGACCCATAGCAGAGGGACTGGAGGGATTCTCCACTACACCATAATGCTGTTGCTTTCAGATTCAATATAAGGTGCGTGCTACGTTTTGAGTTTTAATACTGTTACTGACATACCATTTACAGAAGATATCTTGCTATCCAGGTTTTGTTTTCTCTGCTTGGGGTAATTCATTTCAGTTATTCTGAGAGCACCACCAGAGCCAGTAGAGACAGCTTTCAAGGGGCATGAAACAAAACATCACAAGGGCAAGAAAATATTGTGTTTTAGGCAATTGACTGCATGGCTGAGAACACAGCCAAACTTTCACCACTTCTGAAATATGCATATTCTCAGCTTTAAAGTTACACAGAAAAGGTCATGTTTATGTAAGAAATGAAAAGTGCACAGAAAAATATACATGATTGCTTGTAATTACATTTTTTTAAATGGAAGTGATTTAAAATTGATATAGAAGTCAGAGTTATTTTAACTGAAACATTCATCCACTGAGTTAATGGCCTTGTCAATAACAATTAATTAAGATTTGCAATATGTTGGGAGGGGGTGATAAATAAGATAAGGTTTTCCAATTATTATAAATATGTATAATGTCACAAACCTAAAGGCACACAATACTATGCCTCAACTGCCTGGAAAGGTGGACATTCGTGCCATTATTTGCTAGCATTATTTATTGTGTGATATAAGGTTGATGTAATGAATATGGTGAATTGTGGCTTTGCTCAGGTCATACCAGGGCCCCAGAGCACAGACTGTTATGTTATCTGAGCCCTATAGGCTCTAGGTGGGACTTTTTATGAGTTAGAATGATGTTTGAGTCAAACTCATAACCAGGGAAGCATAACAATATTTGGGGGTTAGTACCACTTTAAGGGCAACCAGGAAGGCCTTCTAATAGCCAACCGTGATATGCAATTCACATCCAGCCCTCATGCTGAGCTAGGCTCTGGCTGGGTTGGAACTCAGGATCACAGTAAATAGTGGTTCATTAAACTTCAATGGGGAACTCGTGAGCATGAATTAAGATATCAAGTATAATTAATAAGCCTGTCAACATAGCGATTGAAATACTTGTTTCAACAAACAGGGGTTAAGTGGTGTCAGGTGTTTGTAACTGATACCACTTTGATCCTTTGTTTCATAGTTACCACCAATTGAGATATACTTAATCTGATACACTGTTCATAACACCTATTGAATTCAATGAGCAGCTAAA
This sequence comes from Discoglossus pictus, assembly GCA_027410445.1. Classification (NCBI taxonomy): domain Eukaryota; kingdom Metazoa; phylum Chordata; class Amphibia; order Anura; family Alytidae; genus Discoglossus; species Discoglossus pictus. The sequence continues at coordinate 493,195,566 of CM050163.1, forward strand.
TGTTTAAAATTAGGTGGAAGCACTAGTCGGTCCCCCAAATTGAGTACCCCTGGTTAGTAGCCCATACCTGTTCCCAGTAACCTGACCCCAGGTGGCATATGAATATCCATTTTGTGATTGCTCAATGTTTTGTTTGTTTACCCAAGGCAGGGACTCATCCTGTTTGGTTACTTTACTGTATATATATATATATATATATATATATATATATATATATATATATATATATATATATATATTTATATATATATATATATATATATATATATATATTTGTTTTGTGTTGTTTTGCCATTAAGGAATGCTCTGTTTGGAATTCACATAACCAAGGTGCGTCTTTCATTTTGAGAGAAGGCTTTCATTATTTTTGGGAATTATTATTGCTGCACCTTATGCTGGTATCGTGCAACTTGTCCTGGCTCCTGCTACTTGTCCTGGCACCTGCAACTTGTCCAGTAACTGCTATACAAGCTACAAATTGGTAACTTTTCCTGGCCTGTGGTAGCATTGGTAGAACTTGTCCTTGCTCTGGTTGGTATCCTGTTAGTGAGGATACAAACCAGGGGCGGCCCGTCCATTGGGGCGTCAGGGCAAACGCCCCCCCCAAATATTTTCTTCACCCTGCAATAAAAAAAACACAACAATGTATTAGTATAACCCAAAAACAAATAAATATAAGGTGTACATCATCATTTCAAGTCTCAATAGTATTAAAAATGAAGTAAAGTTAGTAAAGGGACACTGTCACTTTAAAATAACCCTTGCGCTACATTAACTAATGCTGTGTATCTATATAGCCCCCTGCCTGCACCCTGTGTGATCCAATTACACTAGTTATACACTGTGTACACTAACCTTAGAGTCTTCTCTCTCTTCAATGAGTCCTGGCCTGGCCCCCTGACCGTTAATGCATGCCGCCCACCATCACAGTGACGATATGCATGGGCGGTCATAAATGTATCAATTAATAACTGACAGTCTTCCATCATTGACCAATCAATGATGGAAGGCTGTCCAGTTACTAAGTGATCAATCTAAACCCACCCAGACTGTTAGCCCTGAGTGCCCGCCAGCAAATAGGGCCTCGAGTTATCATTTTGATTGACTGATACAGTCAATAAAACCACCAGTTCCCTGTCCCTTCCCCCTTTCTGTTTCCTGACCCTGGTCACGCTGAGACTGAGAGACCTCCCTGGCTGAATCTACTCACATCTGCTCTGCCTGCCTAACACAGTAAGTCTACCTGCCTCTGCCTGGCACCTGCCCTGCCCCTGCCCCTGGCCAAACCAAAACCCCTAGTAGCCCCTAATAAAAGTTAGGGGTGACCAGTTACCCCCAGTCCCCCACTATGCCTGCCTGGCCTGCCAGTGCCACCTACCCAGCCACCCACCAACTACCACCGGCGACCCTAGGCCTACAATGCCTGGTGCCAGTGCCACCCCCAGCCATCACCCCCATGTGGCCTGTGCCACCCCCGATCAGGCCTGCCCTATGCTAGCTATGCCATCATGCCACCGCCGGATTACCCCGATCACGGGATCGGGGTAGTCGGGTGGTGAGCGGGGTGGCACAGGCCCACATGGGGGTGATCGGATCACCCCCTTGATGAGGCCTGTGCCACCCCTGATGACCTCCATGTCGCCGCCCTATGCCACCCCCGAGGCCTGATCACCACCACCCCGATGCGGCCTATGCTAGCACCGCCCGATTACCCCGATCACGGTGATCGGGGTATTCGGGCGGTGAGCGGGGTTGACCAGACCACATGGGGGTGGATGTTCACCCCCATGAGGCCTGTGCCACCCCTGACCGTGGCCTACGCGGTCCGATGGGCGACCGATGGGCGCCTGAGCGTGACAGACCCCACCCTGAACCAATACCTACCCCCCCCCCTATTTTTATTCCATTTTTAAAAGATAAAATAAAAATAAGGGAAGGGAAAAAAAATACAGTAAACAAACACATTAACAGTACAGTATGTAACACAACACATTATTATACAAAAATAAACAGCTTTAAACAAACATTAATAAAAAATAAAATAAACAAAAGCACATACTTACCTGTCAAATTGACCCCTCCAGCATTGGCCTTCTGTCCTCTGGATATAGTCATGAAAAATAAATAATCCAATGTTGATTGAAGCCAATGGTCAAATAAAATAATCCAATGTTGATTGAAGCCAATGGTCAAATAAAATAATCCAATGTTGATTGAAGCCAATGGTCAAAATAATCCAATGTTGATTGAAGCCAATGGTCAAATAATCCAATGTTGATTGAAGCCACTGGTCAAATAATCCAATGTTGATTGAAGCCATTGTCCATCCATCCATTCTGGCCCATTGAAAGAGGCCTCCACAAAAAAAAAAACGACGCTCTAAAAAAAAAAAAAAAAAAAACTAAAAGAGCTCCTCCTACAAGGAGCCCCTCCCGCGATTAATTGTTTTTTTCCCACGGTCTGCTATATATACTAATTTTTGAAGGACTCTGATTGGCTGAAATTTTTGATTGACATCGATTTCAACCAATAAGAGTCTTTAAAAAATTAGCAAATCAGCAAGCAGGTATGGAAGCCTGTAAGGGTAAAAAAGGTTAGTGTGAACTTGTTTGACCCTGTATGTATTATACATATTACAGGGCTATTTTATGTGATATACATGTTACAGGATAATATCCTGTAACATGTATAGCCAAAAAATAGCACTGTAATATGTATAAAAAATTATGTGTAATAGAAATGCATGAACAATATAATATAACAAGTAATAAAGAACATCAATTAATCAAATAATAAATATCAATTAATATATATTGTTGTATGTATATGTTTATGTATATTTATGTGTATTTTTTATGCGTATATATATATATATTTGGATATATATATATATATATATATATATAATATATATATATATATATATATATATATATATATATATAAATTGATATCAATATATCACAATAAATAAATATATATATATATATATATCAATTTGATATATATATATATATATATATATATATTTATTTATTGTGATATATTGATATCAATTTTTATATATATATATATATATATATATATATATATATATATATATATATAAATATATCAATCAATATATATATATATATATATATATATATATATATATATATATATATATATTTTTTACAATTTGGGCCTATATGGTCCCAATTTGTTATTTAAGGTTTTTAAGGTGCGGTTGGGGCCTATATGGTCCCAATTTGTTATTTAGGGTTTTTAAGGTGCGGTTGGGGCCTATATGGTCCCAATTTGTTATTTAAGGTTTTTAAGGTGCGGTTGGGGCCTATATGGTCCCAATTTGTTGTTTAAGGTTTTTAAGGTGCGGTTGGGGCCTATATGGTCCCAATTTGTTATTTAGGGTTTTTAAGGTGCGGTTGGGGCCTATATGGTCCCAATTTGTTATTTAAGGTTTTTAAGGTGCGGTTGGGGCCTATATGGTCCCAATTTGTTGTTTAAGGTTTTTAAGGTGCGGTTGGGGCCTATATGGTCCCAATTTGTTATTTAGGGTTTTTAAGGTGCGGTTGGGGCCTATATGGTCCCAATTTGTTATTTAAGGTTTTTAAGGTGCGGTTGGGGCCTATATGGTCCCAATTTGTTATTTAAGGTTTTTAAGGTGCGGTTGGGGCCTATATGGTCCCAATTTGTTATTTAGGGTTTTTAAGGTGCGGTTGGGGCCTATATGGTCCCAATTTGTTATTTAAGGTTTTTAAGGTGCGGTTGGGGCCTATATGGTCCCAATTTGTTATTTAAGGTTTTTAAGGTGCGGTTGGGGCCTATATGGTCCCAATTTGTTATTTTAGGTTTTTAAGGTGCGGTTGGGGCCTATATGGTCCCAATTTGTTATTTAGGGTTTTTAAGGTGCGGTTGGGGCCTATATGGTCCCAATTTGTTATTTAGGGTTTTTAAGGTGCGGTTGGGGCCTATATGGTCCCAATTTGTTATTTAAGGTTTTTAAGGTGCGGTTGGGGCCTATATGGTCCCAATTTGTTATTTAGGGTTTTTAAGGTGCGGTTGGGGCCTATATAGTCCCAATTTGTTATTTAAGGTTTTTAAGGTGCGGTTGGGGCCTATATGGTCACACTTGGTCTTTTAAGGTTTTAAAAGTTACGGTTTGGGTCTTGAGATTTCTAATGTTTTTTTTGTTGTTTTCTATCACCCCCCAGGTGCAAACTATCTGTGAAAGCAGATTTGTTTGGACTCATTGGTTGACTTACTGGACGTGAATACCCCGAGAAGGAGAGTCAACTGTTGGTGAGTATCATTGCCTTTAATTTTCTGTCCATGTGTATAGGTGCAAATTTGATGTTGATGTAGTCTTGTCACATGAGGGTTTGCAATCTGTAATGTATACCAATGAAATCAACACACTGTTATTTTAAAGTAATTTTGTGACATAATATAAATTAATATACCGTGATCTCTTTCTTCTATTGGTATCAATATCAGAAATGAATACTATTGACTCTCTACTTGTGAAGCCTTTCGGCACCCTAACCTATGAGGAGAAGGTGTAAGTAAAACGGTTAGGAGCTGACCAACCAGAGATAAATCTGCAGCAAATCGCAAGAGATAGAGGGAAGCAATATGTCTGTAATTTCAATACTGAATGGTACAAGAAGAACGACTGGCTTTCTGGAAGCGTTTTTAGGAAGTCCTTATATTGTTTCCCATGCATCCTATTTGGTGGTGACGCTGCTTGGACCAAAACTGGAGTGACTGACGTCAAACATCTAGCTGATAAATTGGCGAAACACAAAAGTTCTAAAGCTCACTTGGATAACAGGATCAAGTTTGAGATGCTTGGACAGGCGAACATTGCTGTTCAACTGGACCAAGGATACCAAGTCAGCATTCAAAAACACAACGAAGAAGTGGCTAAGAACCGGTACATCCTTTCCAAGATAATTGATTGTGTTCGCTTTTGTGGCGCTTTTGAACTGGCATTAAGAGGACACGACGAGAGTGAAACATCACTAAATCCAGGAGTGTTTAGAGGCCTGGTGGATTTGGTTGGCAGTATCGATAGTGCAATGGAACAGCATTTGAAGACTGCAACTGTGTTTAAGGGCACTTCCAAAACCGTGCAGAATGAGCTACTGGACTGCATGCATGAAGTTATTAAGGAAGTGATTCACCAAGAGCTTAAGGAAGCCCAGTTTGTGGCAATCCAAGCGGATGAAACAACCGATATTTCCGCTAGGACACAGTGCGTTGTAGTCTATCGCTACATTGACAAGAAGCATCAAGTGGTGGAAAGATTTGATGGCTTCACGGAAATGAAATCAACGGATGCAGACTCCATTGCTGCTGTTGTGCTGGAAACACTGAATACTGTTCTCCCAGAGCCAGAAGACAAGAAGAAACTCATAGCTCAAAGCTACGATGGTGCCAGTGTGATGCGTGGAGATCAAGGAGGAGTTCAAAGAAAAATAAAAGACGTGTACCCGAATGCACACTACGTCCATTGCTATGCTCACCAACTGAACCTAATAATGGAGAAAGCAGTTTCAAGGATTGGAAGAGTTCGAGTTTTTTTTTCCAACATAGGCGGCATACCATCTTTTTTTTCACGCTTTCCAAAAAGGACTGGAGTTCTGGATGAGGTAGTTGGTAGAAGACTTCCAAGAGGTGCACCAACACAATGGAACTTCAACGTTAGGACCGTGAACGTGATCTACGAGAACAGAGATGCGCTACTTGAGTGTTTCCAGACAATTGAAGCATGTCTAAACTTTGATCCAACATCTATACGTGAAGCCGCAGGTTTCATTGGAATGCTGGAAGACAGGGAGTTCCTTTACTTCCTTAAATTATTTCATTTAATAATGCCACATGTTGACATCCTCTATAGTCAGCTTCAGAAGCGAGACACGGATACTGTTTATATCAAAAAAGTCACAGAAGACTTTGTCGCCAGCATCCAGAAAATCCGTAATTCTGTGGAAGAGATAGAAGCAAGTTTGCCGAGCGATCTAACAGTCAACAGACGGAGTGCGGAGATCTCAACCTTGAGACAACTTTCAAGAGAGGTATGTGACATAGTGGTGGTTCATGCAAAAGAACGTTTTTCATTTTCAAATCACCTAGTCAGTGCCAAACTTGTTCAAAGTGACTTGTATAAAACCCATGACACTTGCTTTCCAACCCAAGCTCTGGAAGACACCATGCAAGCATATCCAATACTGAAAAAGGAACAATTACGCACTGAGCTGTCACTTCTGTATGGGAAGACAGATTTTCATACTTGTACAAGTGCTGTTGCTCTACACAAACTTTTCCATCAATTTAATCTGCAGAATGATTTCACAGAGACAGTAAAATTATTAAGAATCCTGATTACAACACCGATGACCACTGCAGAATCAGAAAGATGCTTCTCCACATTGAAGAGGATAAAAACCTTTTTAAGAAGCACCATGTCCCTGGAGCGGTTGAATGCATTGGCGATGCTCTCAATGGAAAAGCAACTGATTTCCGAGATCCCAGACTTCAATGAAAAAAACATTGAGAAGTTTTCTTCTTTGAAAGATCGCCGTGCAAAATTAAAATACAAGTGATTGAAGCAAAGAAGAATGCATACCCCCAAGGTGTGCAAAGATAAACTGCGTTAAGCAGCACCACCTCACACTACCAAACATAACTAGTGGTAAGTAAAGTATGAACGGTGTGTGGGTGTGCATATGGAAGGAGCTATGAAAGGTGTGTGCATGGTCAGTAACAAGCCTTGGCGTGGTTTGAAGGAATTGGAGGCACTTCCAAGGGTAGCTGTCACTTGTCTACGGGAAGCAAGAATTCCATGTCTGTACAAGTGCTGTTGCTCTGCAGCAACTTTAGCATCAATTTAATCTACATAATTTAACAGAGTGAGTGAAGCTATAAGGAATCCTGCTTACAACAACGAAGACTACTAAAGAACCAGAAAGATGCTTCTCCACATTGAAGAGGATCAAAAAAGTAATTAAAAAGCACCATGGCCCTGTAGAGGTTAAATGCATTGGTTTGAAGGAATTGGAGGCACCTTCAAGGGTACGTAAAGTTCTCAGAAATGGCACCACCTCACTACCAAAAATAACTAGTGGTAAGTAAAGTATGAATGGTGTGTGGGTGTGCATATTGAAGGAGCTATGAAAGGTGTGTGAATGGTCAGTAACAATTGTTGAAGCCTTGGCGTGGCGTTACTGCTCATATGGTTATCCATATGCTAATTCAACGTGTTTGTTTGACATTGATTATTGTGTTGTCTAAACAGAAGTTAAATGTTGTTGTTTTCTTGAATCCCAAGATCCACTGGTTTGGGCCTATGCAGTGCTGATTGGTCTTCTAAGGTATGTTTGAGGCCTATATGGTCCCACTTGGTCTTCTAAGGTATCTTTGGGGCCTATGGTCACACTTGGTCTTCTAAGGTATGTTTGAGGCCTATATGGTCACACTTGGTCTTCTAAGGTATGTTTGGGGCCTATGGTCACACTTGGTCTTCTAAGGTATGTTTGGGGCCTATATAGTTCCACTTGGTCTTCTAAGGTATGTTTGGGGCCTATGGTCACACTTGGTCTTCTAAGGTATGTTTGGGGCTTATATAGTCACACTTGGTCTTCTAAGGTATGTTTGGGGCCTATATGGTTCCACTTGGTCGTTTAATGTTTTTTAAGTATGGTTTTGTTCTTGAATGGTCTGATTGATTTGCTTGTTTTCTTTCAACCCCAGGTGCAAACCCTATGTGGCTGCAGATTTGTTTCTACTCATTGGTCAACTTAATGAACGTGAATACCCTGAGAAGAAGAGCCGACTAATGGTAGGTGTCACTCCTTTAATTTTTCTGTTAATACGTATAGGTGCAATTATGATATTGCTGTAGTCTTGTCACATGAGTTTTTTCAATCTATATTGTATACCAATGAATTTAACACATTGTTACTTTACTTCTTGACATTTCTGCATTGCAGATCATGTATTTCAATGGGCTTTACAAGCATAAGGTCATTGGGCGGGGCTTATAAAGGTCATTATGGCGTCAGGGGGAGGAGTTATAAAAATGGGTGTTGTTTGAAAAGGGGGAGTGGCTATGTTTCGCCCTGTCGCCCCTCCAACTTGAAAAGTCACCAGCCGCCACTGATACAAACATACGTTCAACCTGCTGTGTAGAATCAGTCTAGTAATCCTTTCAAGCCCAATCAAGCAGCGGTTTGCGACTTACTATAAGTCTATATATTTTTAATACTGCATATTTAGGTAGTATATAGAAGTTTACTTTTATATAAGTATGTTTTTTTTATCTACCATATATACTCGAGTATAAGCTGAGTTTTTCAGCCCTTTTTTTAGGATGAGGGGGGATTGAGGATGAGGAGGGGGGTTTAGGATGAGGGTGTTGAGGATGAGGATGGGGGGGTTAAGGTTGAGGAGGGGGGTTGAGGAGGGAGGTTGAGGATGAGGAGGGGGTTGAGGATAAGGATAAGGGGTTGAGGATGAGGATGGGGGGTTGAGGTTGAGGAGAGGGATGAGGAGGGGGCTGAGGAGGGAGGTTGAGGATGGGGAGGTTGAGGAGGGAGGTTGAGGAGAAGGTTTGAGGATGAGGAGGGGGATTGTGGAGGGAGGTCGAGGATGAGGAGGGGTTGAGGAGGGAGGTTGAGGAGGGGGAGGGAAAGAGACACAGGGAACGGAGAGGGGGGAAGAGACACAGGGGATAGAGAGTAGGGGAAGAGACACAGGAGAATGAGAGGGGGGAGAGACACAGGGGAGGGAGAGGGGGGAAGAGACACAGGGAACGGAGAGGGGGAAGAGACACAGGGGATGGAGAGGAGGGTAAGAGACACAGGAGAGGGAGATGGGGGAGAGACACAGGGGAGGGAGAGGGGGGAAGAGACACAGGGGAGAGAGAGGGGGGACACAAGAAAGGGGCACAGAGGGCACACAGAGGGCACAAAAGGGACACAGGGGGCACTAAGTTTTACCAGTATTTTGTGCGTAAAATATGTGCCTCTGCTTATACTCGAGTCATCTTATACTCAAGTATATATGGTATTTCTTTCAAATGAAATACTCCAGTCTAAGGGGTTGTCATTTGGCAGCACTATCTCACTCTGTGATCATCTCACCCATGTCACAAGAGGGAGGAAGCTAGTCAAATAATGATGGCATGTGGCTACAGATACATCCATCATAATCCAGCACACTCTCATCATCTCGTGAGATCTCAAGCTATACCACGTGACTGACTCATGGTCACATTGTGGTTGTCAAGTGCTGTTGCTGTGGAAACTCTGAGAAGTGTTTCTAATGATACCAAGAGCTTCCCAACGTCACCACGCGTCAATGACGTCACTCGAGATCTCAAGTGCACACTGGATCAATATACCTGCGGTACATGCAGTCATTATTTGTCTCGCTGCCTTCTCCTGACATGGGTGGGCAGATCACAGAGGGATTTGGCAGCCCCATTAGACACAAGCATGTCATTTAAAATAAAATAGAAAGAATAGAAAAAATAAGTATATGAAAACAATCTCCTATATATTGCTTAACTATGCAGTATTGAAATATATATCACCCACTGATAATCTTAATTAATTGCTTTTGATAATACTGTTACCTTGGATGGTGAATTTTTCAATTAACTTAATCATAAAATATATCAATTCTATATCAATTCAAGGCACTTCCACATTGAATTTTGGAATACAACCAATTTCACTTATGCTTATTTTCATGTGTACTTTTCATTTGTGCAGTAACTGGAGTATTTTCTGTGTCACTTTAACGCCAATTGAAACCATAAGGAATTCCTACGCATGCCCCCTGATAGTGTTCATTTAGATCTAAACATTCAAGTTCAGCAATTAGTTTTCTGGATTTCGACAAAGGATTTATCAAAAGTCTCTCGTGAGCTCACTGATCAGCTTCTCCAATGTTTTTGGTCCCTGTTCAGAAGTGCGCCATCCGTTCCCATCCATGTGCCTTTGGGTCACATTAAATGTATTCTGCTGTAAAGTACTATGACATTGGGGATAAAGAAATAGCTCCTTCCAGAAAAATAGCAAGAGGCAGTTTGTCTCAAAGTACTCATTGTGGTAAGGAAACACCTATGTGTAGATTACCACAATGGAAGTAATTTTATAGTACCCACCTCTTCACTATCCTATGGGGAGAATGATAATACTTAAAAAAACCTTGATTGCCGGTGTGAAACATGGCAGCATGCAGGGTGGGATACAGTCAGAAAAAGGGGAGATGCAGATGCCTACAATGAACTAGCTTGTTGGCTTGTTAAAGGTAAGTGAAGAGTAAAGTTGGTACATTTAGACAGGAAGAAAACCATAAATAAAAGAAAATACTGTGTAAACGCTCTTCATGCTAAATCTATTGCTTAGTTCACCATTAATTAACATAAAAAAATTCACATGCAAACAGCAGTAAAACCTTTAGCCAGAAATATAACTTAAAAACACAATTTACCTCGTTTTAAGTGAGATAACATTGATTAGGCCTTCTTAGTAAGGCTCGAATAATGTTATTTCATTTGAGATCTTTCAGTAGTTGAGGTCAGTGAAAGAGATGTGGAGGGGTACAGCAATGGCCATTAATTTGTTAAACTGTTTTTGTGTTTTCTGTCCAAAGCACTGATTTGCTGCTGTTTGCACATGTATTTTATTTGTAATGTTAATCAATAGTGAACTAAAAGGTTTAACATGAAAATGGCTTACACTTTAAATAAAACTAGTTATAACATTTAGGAAAAATGTCAGAATAATCTTTTAATGATTGTACTGAACATCATAATAGTGTAAAAATGTTTTTTAGCAAGTTACTCAACTCGAGAAATTAAACCAGTCAAGAAGCCCACATAATATCTCTGGAACCTTTACCTCTATTCCTGTATATACTAAGTTCTATTGTAAGGTTTGAAGGAACCTTTTTGAATATGCAATTGTTCCCTTCCACATGGATATTTATATGTATTCTTTCTATTCATTTACCATGGAAGGAATACATTGTAATGCTTTGTTATTACATGTATAATTGCTCCCTCTAGTGGCAGCTTTGTAGAATAGCAAGCATTTATTTTACTTTCAGTGTACTGGTAGAAACAAGAAATTATCTATGGTTGAAGTAAAATTTTGATATTACAGTATTTGCACATCCTGCAACATTTCAAGTAGTCACATAGTTTGAAAACACAGTATTTGGTATTCTTATTGCTGTTTACTAATGATTGCAGCAGCTGCAGTATATTGAACACATTTTATATATATATATATATATTATTATTTATTTTATTATTTTTTATTTGTATCGCGCCAACATATTCCGTAGCACTGTACAGGGGATAAGGACAGGGGAAATACACGTTTAACAAATTCAAAAGTTGAAGGGCCCTGTTTTGAGCTTAGAATCTTAGCAGAAAGTGCTTTATCCCAAAGCACCCTACAAGACTGGAAACTCGCTACTTACAATCTAAAGGGAATTAAAGGGCAGAGAACTGGGGAAGCGTAACAAATAAGGAATAGCAAGGGTCAGGAAGAAGGTGAAAGATAGAAAGAGTTTTATTTTAGAGGAAGAGGGGAGGGATCTGAGGTGAAAGACTAGTATGTTGGCTGACCCCTAGTGTTGAGATGATATATCTGCAAGTAGGAAGTCAGGTGATTTCCATGGCTCTATAAATTTAATCTGAGTTGGGGTGGGTGGGTGAGAGGGAGGGAGGGCAATATTCTGAGAATCTCACAGATGTAGTAGGCCTTAAACCAGAGTGAATTTGCACTGAAAGAAAGAGAGAGATTGGAAAATATCCCATTCTTAAACAATAATCCCTTTTGAAGGTATATATACTACTCGAGAAGTAGATACTAATTTAACTGGTTCTGATGTCGGGCAATATAAGTTTTAAAAACTATTTAAGTGTAATAATGCTATATCTATTTAATTATATGCTATATACACATAATGTATAATAACATAATTGGTAGCAAAAACTATATTTATCATACTATTTATTTATTTTTACTTTCGATTTTGCACTATGATGGTATTAAATATTTTCTGATGTATAGCACTATTTATCCAGTACTGTGTGTAATAATCTGTGTATTTTCTGTATATTCTGCAGAACAGGCACACGCCTGGCCTTTTTCTTTGTTTTGGAATAATGAAGAAAACAAATTGGAGAGGAAACAGAGTAAGAAAAGGGAAAATGTTCCAGGTGGGTAACAGGGATTTGTACTTACATTTGGGACTGTACCTTCAAAAAGTATTATGTAGGGGACTGGAATGGACAGAGGGATTTTTTTTTAAGATGGATGTTTTTTCTTATTTTTTTTTGTCATTCAGTCGTGTCCAACTATCCGTGACCTCATGGACCAAAACATACTATTGGTATTCTTGGTAGAGATACTGAAGTAGGTTGCCAGTTCCTTCCCCAGTGGGCCACAGCATACAGCTCCTGGTATTCCTAGGTGGTCTCCCATCCAAGCACTGACCAGGCCCAACTATGCTTGGCTTCAGGCTGTGTGACCTCTTGGTTTCCTGTCTGTAATCGAACCCAGGTTGCAGCAGTAGAAGCATTAAATCCTAACCACTGTACCACCAGGGAACTACTGTCACAGTATTAGTTTGTTTAAATAAAGTGACATCTTACCGAGTGGTTAAACCCGCCCATGTTTTGTGCTTTTCTTACTGGGTTATAACTCTTTTCTATTCAAGTTAATGTAGTTTATTGTCACATTGTAATAAAAAAAAAACTTAACAAAGCAGTGAGTCTTGACCCATCCATATATGTTTTGGCATAATGAGCCCTTTCCTCATACATCGATAACTATGAGAGAACAGACTGTTTCAGTTTAAAAAAAATGTTCTATGGCACATTGATTAGATTAAAACAACAGTGTCTGTATATTTGAGCTTTAAATCACATACAGTGAGGGAAAAAAGTATTTGATCCCCTGCTGATTTTGAACCTTTGTCCACTGACAAAGAAATGATCAGTGAGAAACAGAATAACAACCCCCCCCCCAAAAAAACAGTGAGAAACAGAATAAGAACCCCCCCCCCCCAAGAAAAACGCATGTCAAAAAAGTTATAAATTGATTTACAGTTCAGTGAGGGAAATAAGTATTTGACCCCTTCGAGTTAGTACTTGGTGGCAAAACCCTAGTCATCACAGAGGTCAGAAGTTTCTTGTAGTTGGCCACCAGGTTTGCACACATCTCAGGAGGGTTTTTGTCCCACTCCTCTTTGTAGATCCTCTCCAAGTCATTAAGGTTTCAAGGCTGATGTTTGGCAACTCGAACCTTCAGCTCCCTCCACAGGTTTTCCATGGGATTAAGGTCTGGAGACTGGCTAGGCCACTCCAGGACCTTAATGTGCTTCTTCTTGAACCACTCCTTTGTTGCCTTGGCTGTGTTTTTTGGATCATTGTCATGCTGGAATACCCATCCACGACCCATTTTCAATGCCCTGGCTGAGGGAAGGAGGTTCTCCCCCAAGATTTGACGGTACATGGCCCCGTCCATCGTCCCTTTGATGCGGTGCAGTTGTCCTGTCCCCTTAGCAGAAAAACACCCCCAAAGCATAATGTTTCCACCTCCATGTATGATGTGGGGATGGTGTTCTTGGGGTCATAGGCAGCATTCCTCCTCCTCCAAACACAATGAGTTGAGTTGATGCCAAAGAGCTTGATTTTGGTCTCATCTGACCACAACACTTTCACTCAGTTCTTCTCTGAATCATTAGTTTATTGGCAAACTTCAGACTGGCCTGTACATGTGCTTTCTTGAGCAGGGGGACCTTGCGGGTGCTGCAGGATTTCATTCCTTCATGGCGTAGTATGTTACCATTTGTTTTCTTGGTGACTACGGCCCCATCTGCCTTAAGATCATTAAGAAGATCCTGTGTAGTTCTGGGCTGATTCCTCACCGTTCTCATGATCATTGAAATTCCACAAGGTGAGATCTTGCATGGAGCACCAGACCGAGGGAGACTGGCTGTTATTTTGTGCTTCTCCATTTGGAATTAATCACTCTAACTGTTGTCACCTTCTCACCAAGCTGCTTGGCGATGGTCTTGTAGCCGATTCCAGCCTTGTGTAGGTCTACAATCTTGTCCCTGACATCATTGGACATCTCTTTGGTCTTGGCCATGGTGGAGAGTTTGGAATCTGATTGATTGATTGATTGATTGATTGATTGCTTCTGAGGACAGGTGTCTTTTATGCAGATAACTAGCTGAGATAGAAGCACTCCTTTTAAGAGTGCTCCTTTTAAGAGAGTGCTCCTAATCTCAACTAATTACCTGAATAAAAGACACCCTGGAGCCAGAAACCTTGCTGATTGATAAGGGATCACATACTTATTTCCCAAATTGACCTACAAATCAATTTATAACTTTTTTGACAGGCGTTTTTCTTCTTTTTTTTTGTTTTGTTATTCTGTCTCTCACTGTCAAGATACACCTACGATTAAAATTTTAGACTGGTCATTTCTTTGTCAGTGGACCTACGTTCAAAATCAGCAGGGGATCAAATACTTTTTTCCCTCACTGTATAATAGTTGTTGTCGTTACGAATGTTGGTTACGCAATGTTAAAGTTACAGGCTTGCGCATGCGCAATGAGCACCTCACGATGAGCGACGTAGGCCAACCCCCTCACTTACTGAGGATCTCCTTCTGCCCCCACAGTGCTGTCACTAACTATTCCTGGCCTGGTGCACTCTACATATACCACCTCCCTCCATGGTGCCCTCCCCCTTCCCCAACCTCCCTAAAACTTTCCATCTCTCTCTCCATTTCCATTCTCTTTACCCTCCCTCCTTCTTCCATTTCCTCTCTCCCTCCCATGATTGTATAATGCCTATCTTTTTTTTAACCTGTACTGAAAGGCTCAAGAGGTGGTTAGAAGGTCTCCCTCTGCCTGTAATGAACTACCAGTCTCATGTCTGGGATTGGTAGTTCATTAGAGGTAGTGTGAGCCCACCTGTGCAGATAAAACAACAAGATATGCAGTATGCATTATCAGGAAGGGGGGGGGGGGGTAGGGGTTTTATATATATTGATAGATAAAACTATAAACCATGTTAAACAGGCTGCCTATCAATATTGCGGAGAAATAAACATATGTGTAAGATAAAAAAAAAATTGTTCTGTTTATATGTATACTAGCGACTTGCCCGTCAAAAATGACGGCAATAAAAATTGAAGCCTGGCAATGGTGTTTGTCACACATTGCGAGCCCTTCCCCCCGCTAATTTATTGGTCTCGCGATGAGCGCCTTCGGCGCTAATCACGGGCCTCGCAATGAGCGCCTTCGGGGCTCATTGCGAGCCTCTCTACCCCTCTACTTGACGGGAGGGGCTCATTGCGAACCTCTCCCCCCTCAACTTTACTGGCCTTGCGATAAGCTCCTTCAGCGCTCATCTCTTTCCCCGTTCTCCCTCCTTTGTTTCTCCTTCCCCCCTCTCCCTCCCCTGTGTCTCTTTCCCCCTCTCCCTCCCTTGTTTCTCCTTCCCCCTCTCCCTCCCCTGTGTCTCTTCCCCCTCTCCTGTGTCTTTCTCCCTCCCCTGTGTCTCTTCACCCCGTCTCCTTCCCGTGTCTCTTCCCCCCTCTCCCTCCCCTGTGTCTCCCCCCCTCTCCCTCCCCTGTGTCTCTTCCCCCTCTCCCTCCCTTGTTTCTCCTTCCCCCTCTCCCTCCCCTGTGTCTCTTCCCCTCTCCCACTCCTGCTTCTTTCTCCCTCCCCTGTGTCTCTTCACCCCGTCTCCCTCCCCTGTGTCTCTACCCCCTCATCCCTCCCCTGTGTCTCTCCACCCCCTGACCCTCATCTCTTCCCCCCTCCGCTGTGTCTCCTCCCCCATCCTGTCCCTCCCCTCCTCTCCCTCCCCTGTTTCTCTTCCTCCCCTCCATCCCCTGTGTCTCTCTTCCCCCTCCCCTGTGTCTCTCTCCCCCCTCTCTCTCCCCTGTGTCTCTCTTCCCCCTCCTCTCTCTCCCCTGTGTCTCTCTTCCCCCTCCTCTCCCTCCCCTGCGTCCCTCTTCCCCTCCCTCCTCTCGCTCCCCTGTGCCTCTCTTCCCCTCCTCCTCTCGCTCCCCTGTGCCTCTCTTCCCCCTTCCCTGTGTCTCTCTTCCCCTCCCCTGTATCTCACTTCCCCTGTCCCCTGTGTCTCTCTTCCCCCCTCCTCTCGTGTCTCTATTCCCCCTCCTCCTCTCCCTTCCTCCCTCATGTATCTCTTCCCCCTCCTCTCCCCCCGTGTCTCTCTTCCCCCTCCTCTCCCCCCGTGTCCCTCTCCCTCCACTCCTCCCTCACCTCAATGCTGTAGCCGCGCACGCACGCTTATGTGGCGTCTGCGCGTGCGACGTCTTTGCGTGTGCGCACGCGCACGTTTGTCTTCCCAGCTACCCGTGCACGCCACCAGAGCAGAGAGGCTGCAGGGCTGATGGGAGCCACTGCAGAGGGATTTGTGAAACTGCGAGTTGTTGTCAGCTGCGGCCCTCGCTTTCCGAGGGCCGCAAAGCGTGACGACAACTCGCAGTTTGACAATTATAATATGTGATAAAGTGCCTTGCAAAAGTATTCACCACCCTTGACTTTATACCTATTTTGTTACATTACAGCCTTAAGTTCAGTGTTTTGTTAATCTGAATCTTATGTGATGGATCAGAACACAATTGTCTAAGTTGATGAAGTGAAATGAGATAAATATATATATAAAACTATTTTTTTGAAATAGAAAACAGAAAATTGGCATGTGCATATGTATTCACCCCCTTTGTTATGAAGCCCATAAAAAGCTCTAGTGCAACCAATTACCTTCAGAAGTCACATAATTAGTGAAATGATTTCTACCTGTGTGCAATCTAAGTGTCACATGATCTGTCATTACATATACACACCTTTTTTGAAAGGCCCCAGAGGCTGCAACACCTAAGCAAGAGGCACCACTAACCAAACACTGACATGAAGACCAAGGAACTCTCCAAACAAGTAAGGGACAATGTTGTTGAGAAGTACAGGGTTAGGTTATAAAAAAAATATCCAAATCTTTGATGATCCCCAGGAGCACCATCAAAACTATCATAAGCAAATGGAAAGAACATGGCACAAAAGCAAACCTGCCAAGAGACGGCCGCCCACCAAAACTCACGGACCGGGCAAAGAAGGCATTAATCAGAGAGGCAGCACAGAGACCTAAGGTAACCCTGGAGGAGCTGCAGAGTTCCACAGCAGAGACTGGAGTATCTGTACATAGGACGACAATAAGCCGTACGCTCCATAGAGTTGGGCTTTATGGCAGAGTGGCCAGAAGAAAGCCATTACTTTCAGCAAAAAACAAAATGGCGCATTTTTAGTTTCCAAAAAGGCAATGTGGGAGACTCTCAATATGTATGGAGGAAGGTGCTCTGGTCTGATAAGACTAAAATTGAACTTTTTGGCCATCAAAGAAAACACTATGTCTGGCACAAACCCAACATTTCACATCACCCAAAGAACACTATCCCCACAGTGAAACATGGCGGTGGCAGCCGGGACTGGGAAACTGGTCAGAGTTGAGGGAAAGATTGATGGTGTAAATTCAGGGATATTCTTGAGCAAAACCTGTACCATTCTATGTGTGATTTGCGACTAGGACGGAGATTCACCTTCCAGCAGGACAATGACCCCAAACACACTGCTAAAGGAACACTTGAGTGGTTTAAGGGGAAACATGTAAATGTGTTGGAATGGCCTAGTCAAAGCCCAGACCTCAATCCAATAGAAAATCTGTGGTCAGACTTAAAGATTGCTGTTCACAAGTGCAAACCATCCAACTTGAAGTAGCTGGAGCAGTTTTGCAAAGAGGAATGGGCAAAAATCCCAGTGGTAAGATGTGGCAAGCTCATAGAGACTTATCCAAAGCGACTTGGAGATGTGATTGCCTCAAAAGGTGGCTCTACAAAGTATTGACTTTAGGGGGATGAGTAGTTTTTTTTTGTGTCATATTTGTTGTTTGCTTCACAATAAAAAAAAATAGTTGTGGGCATGTTCTGTAAATTAAGTGCCCGCGCCGAACATATCGAAGGCCCCAGTGTTGACTATGCGCTGTCGAGTTACGCCACGTCAGAGGATGATTATAAAATCCAAAGTTAATTTGATAATGACAAAATGTTCTTAAATTGGATCCATACTGGTTTCAGTATAATGTAGGTTCTGGCCTCTGGGTGTGGTTCATGCCAAATTTTTAGACCATAATGTAATACATTTGTCTAGATAATTTTCTCTTGTGCTCATGGCACCTGCTACTAGAAAATATTTTGGATGTAGGGTTCAAATCAGCGAATCAGCTCTGTGATATATAAAACAATGCATTCAACACATTGCCTGGTCATTCTACAGAATGACCATGTTAAAAGATTCAAAGATTCTACACATTGCCCGTAACACATATATATATATATATATATATATATATATATATATATATATATATATATATATATATTAGCGACTTGCCCGTCAAAAAATGATGGCAATAAAATTATAAGGCAGGTAATGCTGTTTGCCACAGAGAGTAAGTGTTTTGGTGGTGTGAGATCCTTGAGCTGTCATTGCAAGGCTGGCGCTAAGTGCCTTTGGCGCTCATTGCGAGCCTCTGGGTTGGTGTATTTGTTGTTATCATAGGCGCTTTTGCGCTTATTGTAAGGACCACAGTGATCTGGTTTTGTCGCTTAGTGCAAGGCTCTCCCCTGGTGTAGTTTGTGTCCTATGAGCACCGTTGGCGCTCCTTGTGGGTGGCGCGGTGAAGGTGTTTGTGGTTGTTTGCGATAGTGTGGTGTAAAATTGTTTTTGTTTTATGTATTTTTTTTTAATGCAAATTAATTAATTAATGAAATCATAAGTTAATATACTTTACCTGTTTGTAATTAATATATGCAGCAAGGAATGTGCTGAAGAGCTAACAATCTGTTTTGATGTTTCTGCAGCATATAATGTAGATTTGCAGTGTTGTTGAGCTGAGGTGTAAGTGTCAGCAATGTGTGCAGTGTGTAGTGTAAATAGGCTGCGTGCGCAAGGGGAAGCCGTTTGTGTAGTTGGGTACTTCCGCATTCTGTAAGTTAGTATTGTAAAATGTCGGCGAATGTGTATGTGGTAAGCGGGTTTGTATGATTTAGCGTCCTTGCTAATTGTGTATGTTGTAGGTCGTACGGGTTTTTTGAAAAGCTGTATTTGCTTTGTGATATTTCACGTCTTTAGGGGTCGTATAGCCTCGTTTTCGTTTTTTTCGTCAGCCATTTTTTCTCTCGCTTAGGGGATTTTCGAGTGTCTAAACTTTTGAAATTTGACTGAAATCGAGGTTTAATTTGCGTTGCAGAGGTCCTGGGTGTCCTCCCTTGCTGTGGGTAAGGTTTTTATTTTATTTTTGTCTGTATTTTTGTGTTTTTTAATGTATGCCGCTGTGCACGGATTGTCCATTAAGGTCGTATTTTTGCAAGTCCATAATGTTTTTTTATGTAAGTTTGTAGTTAGTCATTGCGTGTTTATTGTTTTTTGTCAAAGTCCAGATTGTGTTGTCGTTTGTAACCGGTTGGCAGGCACCTTAGAGCCTCCCCCTCCGCAAATGTGGCCCCTCGCTTCGCAAGGGTCCGCATTTGCGGTCTGCAATGAGCCTGCGGCTCACTGCAGCCGACGTGGGAGCCTCCAACTCCACATTTGCGGCCCGAAAGTCGTACAGGGTCGTTCCTTGCCTGGCCGCATTACCAACAGATTTTGGCAATCCCGGCTGCTGAGAACTATATATGTGATATATACAGTATATATATATATATATATATATATATATATATATATATATATCACATATATAGTTGTGGATCTTGCGATGTTGGTGACGTTTGCGATGTTGGTCACACAGTTGCGACCTCGCAAAGCGAAGCAAGCCAGCTGCCCCGTCACAAAAGCGACAAAAAGAAGTCTGCTCTCAAAAGCTAGTTATAATATTTATGAATATGTCTGTCCAATAAAAAAGGCATTACTATATACTGCAATACTCTGATTATTCATATATACCTTATTTTACCGTCTGTAAGATGACCCCTATTTTTGGAGCCCAAATTCATAAATAAATAAATATGCATATGTGAATTTTATAAGTTTTTATTGTGTTACACATATATTTAAGGGCACTCTCTGTCATGATTTTCACAGATTTCCACTCAATATTTTTGTAATCCCTGTGTTAAACCGGAAAAATGCAATTGCACATCGTGACTGAGTAATAAGTTATGTGATCAGAAGGATATTGAGCTGGAATGTAAATCAGGGAAAATCATGACAAAAAGTGCCCTTAAATATATGTGAAACACAATAAAAACTTATAAAATACACATTTTTATGCACACTTGCAGTGTAATGCAATCTAATTGGAACAAGCATTTCCAATACGTGTGTCTTTCATCCTGCCTTAAATCTAGTGGCCACATGCAGCATTACAGTACCAGACCAGGGTATCTAGAGAGGGAGGAGATAGAGGTATGGAGAGTGGGGGGTATTGAGTCAGGGGGAGAGGGGTAGAAGGAGAGATGGAGAGATGGTATCTCTAACTTTCTATCTCCCTCTCTCACTAACCCCTCTTCTCTCTATCTCTATCCCCGTCTCTCTCTATGGGATCACTTTTGTGGGTGGAGTCTGTGTCACTGGGCATGGTCTATACTGGTAAGGGGAGAGGCCAGATCTCTGTCTTCCACCCCAACTTAGAAAGTCACCAGCCGCCACTGATATATATATATATATATATATATATATATATATATATACTGTATATATTATCATGAAACATATTTTTGTGTTCTGTCATTTACATACACTTTTTCCTTCCTACTACAAAAATCTAATGGCCATTAGCTTTACTCATTATTTTTCATCTTAGTTCTTAATTTTGTTTTATTGAATCACTATGTAATATTATTCCTATAGTCTCTTTCCCTCCCTTTCCCCTGTCTCTCTCCCCATTGTTTTTCTCCCACCCCTGTGTCTCTCTTCCCCTCTCCCTCCCCTATGTCTCTCTCCCTCCTCTCACTCCCCTATGTCTCTCTCCCCACCTCTCCCTCCCCTGTGTTTCTCTTTTCTGAACTCTAAACTCTGATGTAGGGAGTTCCACTAGAAACCTAGAGAGAAACTTGTTTAAAAAATAGACATTGATTGATCATTAAACAAGTCCATATTGGGGCTTGCTAGAGCTTTGTCAGGGTGACACTTTTTCACAAAATGTTGCAACTCAACCCATTTAGCACACATTTCTTTGATTTGTGCAGTAGGTGTTTCCTCCCTTCCCTCATCTTCAGCCACTTATCTGTTGCTGCTCCCTTTGAAGTTCCTGCAGCTCCTCAGTGCTGACTCTTCGATGTCTTCATTACTCATATCCAGGCCCATGGACTCCACACAATGTCCTACACTATTGGGCTAGGTTCAACCTCCAAGTTCCTCAGAATTACAGCTTCTGGCCACAATTTCCTCCTGCCAGTTCATGGTCTTGTAAAAGAGTGCATGCCAGACCTTATCTATCAGAGTGACACAGTGGAGGATTTTGAAATGTCCTTCCTGAATTCCTTCAGTGTCAACTCAGTATCTGAGGTTACCTTAAAGCAACTTTGGAAGAGAGCTTTGGTACACAGTTCCTTAAAGTTTGAGATGACATGCTGGTCCATGGATGTCCATCAGAGGAATTGTGTTAGGGGGCAAGAATTTCACAGTTATAAAATGAAAGTCCTCCAAGCCTGGAGGTTGAGCAGGAGCATTGTCCATAATTAACTGAGCCCTCAGAGGCAGTTATTTCTCCTCCAAATATTTTTTGACTCTGCGGCCAAACACTGTTCATCCATTCAATGAAGAACTGCCTGGTTACACCGATCGTGACCCCACTGCATTTAAAATGTTAAATTTTCCGCCTCGCGGGTCCTTAAAGGACCGTAAAGGTCCTGAAAGGACTTGCGCTAAAAAAATATTAACCACAGGCAACTAAAATTAACCCTGTCACTCATGGGGGCCAATACAGACCCCCATAAGCCCTTAATTAACCCTATTACTCATGAGGGTCAATACAGACTCCCATAAGCACTTAATTAACCCTATAACTCATGGGGGTCAATACAGACCCCCCATAAGCCCCTAATTAACCCTATAACTTATGGGGGTCAATACAGACCCCCATAAGCACTTAATTAACCCTATAACTCATGGGGTTCAATACAGACCCCCATAAGCACTTAATTAACCCTATAACTCATGGGGGTTAATACAGACCCCCATAAGCCCTTAATTAACCCTGTCACTCATGAGGGTCAATACAGACCCCCATAAGCACTTAATTTACCCTATAATTCATGGGGGTCAATACAGACCCCCATAAGCACTTAATTAACCCTGTCACTCATGAGGGTCAATACAGACCCCCATAAGCACGTAACCCTATTACTCATGGGGGTCAATACAGACCCCCATAGGCACTTAATTAACCCTATAACTCATGGGGGTCAATATTTTACCCCTTTAGTCCCATAAGGGTCTATTATGACCCTTATGGGGCTGTTAAAACCCTAATATAATAAACATAATATACATTGTACTTACCTCCCCGCGATGTCCCCGGCCTCCTCCTCTTCTGCCCCGGCTGGGCCCTGGAACAATCTGCGCTCTAAAAAAAATAAAAATAAATAATAGCTGCTAATAAGCCTCCTAGAGCCTTTTCCAGAAGGAAACTGGCAATGGCAGCTTCTGATTGGCTGAAAACGCTGTCTAGCTAATTTCAGCCAATCAGAAGGCATCAATGTGTGAGACAATCAGGATGGGATACACCCCAAAATCCCACCCTGATTGGCTAATGCACCTGTCAATCTTTATTTAATAACCTGTCTGTTGCTCTGCCTAATCTGCCCTTCCACTCCTCCAGTAGAACTGTTCTACCGGCTGTTAGAGGCAACAGATCTATCTGGCATTGCTATTCCTGAATGGACGTCCCCAACAAGTTTCATTCAATCTGGCAAATTTGTTGGGGTTTGCCAACTCCGTATTGGCCTGCCTCCTGCTCCTGTTCCCCCTGCTTCCCCTTGTAACTGTAACCCAGCTACCCTTCTGGACATCCTCACTAATCCCAGCTCCACCCTCCATGCTAGGCCCAGCTAAACTGTGCTCAGTGAACAGCAACTCCCTTTCCAATGGAGCAGTATCAGTAAGTGCTGTAATTCTCCTCTCCAGTTTCCAATTTGAGCTTCCAAAGAGACAACATGCTCACACATGTCACAGAGGTATGGACCCTGGATCATCTGTTGCAGTAGTGCATACATATGACATGATGTACACTGAGTGAGGTTGCCACTGGACTGACTCTTATTGTCTACAAAAAAACAGTGGGAAACATTAACAAACAATAATAAAAAATAATATATTTGTGTAAAGCTTTATAACAAATAAAAAAAACACAATTTCTTTCTCTTCTCTTTTCTGCACTATAAGTTTGCCCTCTTTTCTTTGAACTCCCTTCTTCAAACTCCTACACTTATACTAGAACTCCCTCCTTTTATTTAAACTCCTACACTTATACTAGAACTCCCTCCTTTTATTAAAACTCATACACTTAAACTAGGACTCTCTCCTTTTATTTAAACGCCTACACTTATACAAGAACTGCACTTGACACTAGAACTGTTTGCAAGCTCAAAAGTTCGCTCTTCCCCTGTTTACATTAGCTTCTTCCTACTCACCAGGACAAAATTAGTGAGCACAGCAAATAATCACACTTTACTTGCAAGAAGTAAATCCCAGTTGCAAATAGCTCCAGACAAGTCACAAACTTATATGCAAGTTTAACACAAGCAAACCACTCCCCTCTCACCTGGAAAGAAATACTGCACACAGCAAATAATCACACTTTACATGCAAGAAGTAAATGCCATGTCTGTTACGGCAAGTCCAATTGACTTCTGGATCTCATCAAAGTCTGATGGGACAATCAAGGTTGTTATCCTGCCCAAATAAAGAAAAATATATTGTATAGTTTTTAACACCTTTGTAGGTATTGGAAGTGTTTGAAATGCATATATGCTACAAAAATACCTGTTTTAGGCACCAGTATGTGATGTCAGGTGTTACGCACAAGAGACCAGCTGATGCTTCTTGAGTAAACACATGTGGCGTCACTGTTGCATAGTGTGGACTATTTCCCTTATCACCCTGATTGCTCTAGCATGTCCTATTGAAAGCCTACTTATAGAGGCAGCACTGTGTTTCCTGGCATTTGCTTGATTCTAAGTGTGATTCCTGTGGTTGACCTTGACTTGATTTTGACCACTCTTTTGACTGTGGCTTGTTACTGACAGTTACAGCTCCCTGGATAGGTGGGCATTTATCTGCTATCATTGTGTTGAATGGTTTGTATAATTGATGTAATAAAAATTGGGAAATGTGGCCTGCAGGCCTTGTTCAGGTACTATCAGGGCCCCAGAGCCCATACCGTTAGGTTATCAGGGCCTTATATGCTCTAGTTGGGGTTAATTATGATTTACCATTTGTTGTTTATATGTGGAAGGAATGGTGCACCTGTATCTGCCTATCCATAAGAAACTTCCTTATATGATTTTGTGGCTTTTCCCCTCTAGTTAGGGTTATTGATGATCACTATTTGTTGCTTATAGCTGGTACCCCTGTGTCCTGCTACCCAGAAGGAACTTCCTTATAAGCTCCTGGGGCTTTTTCCCCTGTCCCTATTGTTAAAGGTTATAATGACTCCAAAAATTCTGGCTGCCAGGAAGGAACTTACTTATATGGTCCTGAGACTTGCTCTATCCCTGGTGGGCTGAGGAGACTTGTGGGCAGGACACAGCTCACGTTGCCAGCTTCTTCCTGATTGACTCCATACAAGCCCACGAACAATATGTCTACCTAGGGGGTTATGTCTTTGGTTAACATTCGAAAGGTGGGGAATTTGATGCTTTTACTCCAAAAGTTATGTTAATGGTTTACTGTGCTTATTGTTTTGCACCCTATAAATATGTTGTGATTTTAATAATAAAATGGTGCTCTGTTTGGAATTCACATAACCAAAATGTGGTTTTCATTCTAGAGGAAAGGCTTTGATTATTTTTGGGAATTATTATTGCCGCACCTTCTGCTGGTATCTTGTAACTTGTCCTGGTTCCTACAACTCGTCCTGTAACAGATACAAATCTGTAACTGGTCCTGGTCTGCAGTAGCATCAGTGGAACTTGTCCACATCTGGGTAATTTTCTGTTAGCGGTGATACAAATGAACCTCCAATCTGCTGGGTAGAATGGGTCTGATGACCCTTTCAAGCCTGACCAAGCAGTTGGTTGGGACACTGACCTTTAGATTGTTTTCTGGACTTTGAATGAACTCTGCCAGCCCTTGACCTTGGTTTGTTTACTGGATTTTTCATAAACTCAGCCAGCCCTAAGCCTTTGAACTGTATTGCTAAACTGTGTGATCTTCAATCTGTTCCTGACTTCTGGCCTGTTACTGGACTTTGCTATATCCTGGAATCAGCTACTATTATACATGTCTATTTTCTACCTCTGCCCTGAGGTTTCTATTAGTGTTGCTAGAATAGCCCTACAATACAGTAATCTAAGGAGAATGTTAAATTTGATACTAATAATAAATAGATCCTATAAGAAATGTCATATCATTGCCCCTTTAGAAGGTCTCAATGGATTTTATCAATTTATTTGGGGAAATTGTGTTTGGAAAGTGAGTGACATGTTTTAGTCAAATGTGTTTTCAAATATTGAACTTGAATTGGTTTTCCAGCGGAATGAAAAGTTGACTTGAAGTTGGAATTGAGTGAGACGTGTATTGATCGATATGCCTTCAGTTTTTTAATTGTTCATTTTAAAATCTGAAACTTGGCTGAACTCATGTAAGACCAATTAAAAGTTTGGTAAAGCTACTGCTGCGTTAGTTAATGGAAAGATAACATTGTCTGTTAACAGGACCTTACTTTTAAGGAACAGGCAAATAGATATCAAGAACTGTTCCTTGGACGAACTTTTGACAAGATTGAATATGAAATAGTTCCTATCTGTCTTAAAGACACGTGAGAAGTGATCATGTTCATTTTGTCACTGGCTGGTGATGGAAAATGAAACATCATCAGCTTGGAAAGTTTCCTCATAACACAAGAGGTCACCTTGTTATATAAATACTTATAACAGATTGCATCCCTTCCAAAGCCAATGATCAAATGATTAATTCAAGTTCAATGATAAATGTCAAGCATTTCATAATCAATTATTTTATCTCAGCTATGTATTTATTTTAAAGAGCATGTGTAAATCAATACTAAACATTTTTATTTTATGAATGATTGGTCTATAGTTTAGAAATGCACAGTCCTGTTCTGGTTCTAATCTGCTGTGTAATAAAGTGTAGGGAGGTTTTGGAAATTTGGCATGTGTATGATTTATTATAATACTCGTTAATGCTCAGCTGGCCAAGCAAACCCTCTTATATGGCCTAATGAACCCCTAATATCTAATCTTTGTATAATTAACATGTTAGACAGAGGACCATTCTTATGGAGCTTTATTTGTTTTACTTTATATTGTGGATCTTACACTACAGATTGAAGTTCGGTCAGTATCTGCATGTAAGTCTGTGAAGAAGACTACAGAATTATAATAGCACTTACGGACATCATGGACACTTTCACTGATTTAACTTACTATATACCGTATTTTTCTGTGTATAAGACTAATTTTTTTAAGTCTAAATTCAGGGGGTCATCTTCTACACAGAATGTTGCAATTAGATACCCTGGTCTTGTACTGTAATGCTGCATTCGGCTACTAGATTTAAGGCAGGAGAAAAAACACACATTTGCATTGGTTTTAATTAGATTGCATTACACTGCAAATGTGCATAGAAATGTGTATTTTATAAGTTTTTATTGTGTTCCACATATATTTAAGGGCACTTTCTGTCATGATTTCCACTGATTTCCATTCCAGCTCAATATCCTTGTGTGCACTCTAATTGGAACAAGCATTTCCAATGCATGTGTCTTTTTTCCTGCCTTAAAACGCCATCTGGTGGCCAGATAGAGCTTTACAGTGTGATCCCTGTGTTAAACTTACACATCGCGAATGAGCTGTACAGCTTGTGTGTGGCATATGTGTGCTGCTTGTGTGCATATAAATGTGTATTTTATAGGTTTTTATTGTGTTACACATATATTTAAGGGCACTTTCTGTCATGATTTTCACTGATTTCCATTCCAGCTCAATATCTTTGTGATCCCTGTGTAAACCGGAAAAATGCAATTGCACATCGCAACTGAGTAATAAGTGAAGTGATCACAAGGATATTGAGCTGGAATGGAAAAAATTACAGAAATTGCCCTTAAATATATGTGTATGTGTAACAGATGCTAAGGAAGTGGTAAGTTTGGATAAAAAGAGGATGAGCAAGTACAGTATATCAAAGGCAACAAAGAGATCTAGGAGAATTAAGGTAAACAAATTGGCCTTTAAATGTATTGATCGTTTTAATAACTGTCTCTGTGGAATGTTTTGTCATGAAAAAGAGACTACTGGAAGTCAAGTGAGTTAGATGAAATTATTTGCCATATTACAATGCAATTCTACAAAATGTTTACATGAAATGTTTAAACTTAATGTTTTGCCATATAATTTCCAGTTTGCCAATGATGGGCCCTACGCTAATTGAAAATGTAGCTGCTCAAAATGTCTCATAACTGTGGGAGCACAAGCTATATATCCATCCCAATCATACCTTCAAATAAACTAGCTAACACATACCCAGCCTGTTCTCACATTGTCTCTAAACCCTGTGGTCTCCACACAGCCTGCAGCAAGAGACATTGATCTGTCTGCTCAGATCAGCCCTCCTTATCTATCTATCTCTCTATCTATATATCTATCTAGGCAAGGGTGCTCCCCGATGAGCCCAGGGAAACCCGGGGATTCCCTCATCCCATGAGCTGGAAGAAATCCCCAGTCTCCACATATATATATAGACAATCATGATATATAGACCCCCATGGCATCTAACTGTTCACCCCGTGCCTTGAGGGGGAGACATGGGGGGAGAGAAGGAGAAATGGAGGGAGGGAGAGGCATGGGGGAGAGAAGGAGTCATGGGGGGATGGAGAGGCTTGGGGGAGAGAATGAGACATGGAGGGAGAGAGAGATAGGTATGATGAAGAGAGGCAAAGGGGAAAAATGGAGACACATGGAGGGAGAAAGGGAAGGGGGAGACATAGAGGGAGAGGGGGAAACTTGGGGGTAGAGGGGGAGACATGGGGAGAGGGAAGCATGGCAGATAGGGGGAGACATGGGGGAGAGAAGGAGGCATGGAGAAAGGGAGAGGCAAGGGGAAGAGAGGCAAAGGGGAAAAAGGGAGACGCATGGAGGGAGAAGGGGAAGGGGAGACATGGGGGGAGGGGGGGGGGCATGGGGGGAGAGGGAAGCATGGGGAAGAGAGGGAGACATGGGGAAGAGGGAGACATGGGGAAGAGGGAGACATGGATGTAAAGGGAGAGGCATGGGGGAGAGAGGGAGAAACATGGATGGAGAAAGAGGTAAGGGGAAGACATGGAGGGAGAGGGGAGACATGGGTGAGAGGGAGAGGCATGGGGGAGAGGGAGACACATGGCGGGAGCAAGAGGCGAGGGGAGACATGGAGGGAGAGTAGGAGACATGGGGGAGAGGGATGCATGGGGGAGAGAGGGAGAGGAATGGGGTAGAGAGGCATGGGGAAAGAGGGAGACACATGGAGAGAGACATGAGGGGAGAGGAGGATGCACAGGGCAAGAGGGACAGCAAGATAAAAAGAAGTAGAGAAAGAGGGGGAGTGAAAGAAAGAGCGAGGGGATAGAATGAGAGGGGGAGGAAGAGAGAGGGGAGAGGAGAGAAAGAAAGGAGGAGAGAGAGGGAGGGAGGGGAGAGAGTGAGGGATAAGGAGAGAAAGAGAAAGCAGAGGGAGAGTGAGGAGAGAGAGAGGGGGAGGGAGAGAATGGGAGGGAGGAAAAGAAATAGAGAGCAAAAAAGAGGGATAGAATAAGAGGGCGAGAGAGAAAGAGAGAGAAGGGAGGGGAATAGGGAGAGAAACGTGGAGAGAAAGGGAGAGGGAGAGAAAGAGGGAGAGGAAGAGAGAAAGAGAGGGTAGTTATAGAGAAGGGTGAGTGTGAGAGAGAAGGTGATATATATATATATATATATATATATATATATATATACATGTTTGCACTGGGGGGGGGGGGGCGGAAAACTCAGGGATAGCCCCGGGTGGCAAAAGCTCTAGCTACGTCACTGCCTGTAAGGACCCCATAGTATATATATTTTGAGCCTCCTTCCACAGGACCCCTGAGAATAGAGGCTCAAATTTAGGTGTTAATAGTAAGGCCCTTGCAGGACCGCAAATGGCATATTTCTCATAGTTGGATCCTTACAGGAGCCCTGTGGCATATGGGTTAATTTAGAGTACTAACAAAGGTACATGAGGGACCCGCTTGTATGTGCTAATTTTTAGGTGCTACCGAGCTCCTTTAAGGACCTCCTTGACCCTGGATTAACATTTAGGTGCTATGGGTGTCTATGTAGACTGTCATGGTTATATATGTATCAGTGGGGAAGAGGATTTAAGGGGTAGGGAATCCTAGGGGGTTTCCTTCAGAGCTTTGAGGAGGCAATCCATGCCGTTCCCTTCAGAGTGTAGGAGGGGGAATCCCCAGGGTTCCATCATTTATTGTAATTTAAATTGGGAAATCGCTGGGCTCATACAGGGTTTGGGTACTGGAGTGATGCGTGTGATCCCCTAAGTTTGTGTGATGTTTAGTGTGTTATGGGGTGCCTTATTTACACTTGAAATGAGTTAGGATATGAGGAATCCAGCCATATATTCAACTCATTTGAGGTTGCTTGAAATTGAATCAAGCATCACATATGATCAGTTTGAGTCATCTCTATGCCTCTACGGGTGGTCTGAAGTAAATGTAGAATTGAGGAAGAAAAAAGGGCTTACACACCGTTACGAACTTTCTTAAAGCACTGTTATCTCTGATTGGGATGGCTTGGAGGGAAATTTGAATGTGACAGTTACAACTATCTTGCCAATGCATGTCGTTTTACACTATTCAGCTCTGCCTCCACTCTGAATTTTTATGGATTTGGATTGATAAATTGCAATTAAAGTGTCAACGTGACATGTAAATTGCCAATGTGAAAGATTGTAATGGGGCCCTATGTACCTAGTGTCTTATATATATATTTAAATAGATAGCCATGGATAACCATAAAGGAATAGTAAGGTGGTCAATGCTGTCTTATGAACTTCAGTGTTAAATAATACTAGTAACACTAAACAAACAATGAGAAAACGGTAACTGTGCAAGAAAATGAGCATTCACTTTGTTTCATTATTGAGGGTGTGATGACACCTGTCGGGAAAGAGCTTCCAGTAAATGCTTTATGATCCCCTCCTTTTAAAATATACAGTAAACAAACATGAAGTGTAGATACATGGAAATATGTGCCCCCATTACAAAAATACAGCTTCTATTTTTGAGGCTCATATGGGACATACATGTGAATCTGACGTGTCCCCAGAAATGCCCTGATCTGGAGGCCAATGCATTTGAAGTGCTTGTAGGGCATTAGACTGCTTATCACATATGTACTCTATAGGATAAGACAGACCTTGGATTAAGTCTCTCTAGCCAATGCCAGTTCCCGCCTCTGATCCGAGGTTCCTTGGGGAGAAGACCTAGGAAAGATAGAGGACATCTGCAGTTGCAACTTCGAATGTGGCAAAAGGGTATGTGTTACACGCACTGCCTTTCAAGTAACTAAATCCTAGTTAGAGATGCAACTAAAACTGGGTCTGTAACTGCAAGGGATGCTCCAGAGGTTACACACGTTTCTGGGAAAGGAACCAGAGACATTTTCCTAATAAATCTGATTCTTTTGAATTATATAGTTGTAATTGTGAAATCTTCCAGCTGTGGGGGTTCCAAATAAAATTTAATGTAAAGCTAGACTAAATAATATTAATTTAGGAAACCAAATGGGTAGTAAAGTTCCATTTATTTAATAATTTAATAATTTAATGTTTACTC
Source organism: Discoglossus pictus (assembly GCA_027410445.1). Lineage (NCBI taxonomy): Eukaryota > Metazoa > Chordata > Amphibia > Anura > Alytidae > Discoglossus > Discoglossus pictus. The sequence goes on from CM050163.1 coordinate 493,226,713, forward strand.
CACTGACTCATTTGACTCCCTTGTATACCCTGATGAAAGGGCTGCCCACATCATGTAGGACTGTATTCTATCTCTTGCTCACCATACAGAATTTCTGACAAATACAATAATTCCATAGGGTTTTGATTTTGTTTATTTTACTAAATGAACTCTTTGTGAAGAGCTTTAGGGAGGTTTCTATTCTATGCCAGATGCTATTCCTCTATTTTATCCATATATTAATCATATGGGGAGAATGGAATATACGGCCAGTGACTATTTCCTATACTGGTCCGTTTTCAAGTAGTCATTCCATTCAAGGACACAAAAAGACTAATTAAAGATCAATTGTGTAGATAATTTACTGGAATATCATTATTTGACCACTGTGGTCAATTTGTATTCTATATGGTCTTTGAATAAAAAAACTTGATAATGGGTAAAACATTTTTAAAAAGTAAAAAAAACAAAACAATAAACACTTCCTTTATGTTTTAAGCATTTATACTGCACTGTTCAATTTTCTTTTCTCAGCTTATTCTTTCTGCTATTTTCTCATCCTTGTAAACTAGTTCTAATGTGGTGATTGTGATGATTGAAGCTTCATCTACACTCAAAGTTGCTCCCACGCCTGGATGCAAGTCAACAGAAACTACAAAGGTAGACAACTACTGGAGCAGAATTGAGTATGAGGGAATACATTTGAGGTGGTTTGACTTATTTATATTGTAAAACAAGCTGCCTATTTTCAAGTGAGTTCTTCAAAAAATGTTTTAAATAGCAATTCAGTTTTTCATCAGTAGTGCCCCATGTGATGAGCAGATTGATAACATAAAATCTAATCAATATATTGACTACACTTCTCACAGATTGTTAAGATATGAAAAAGTGATACCTGGAACATGGACCAGGATGGTGTTTAGTAGATATGGGCTGTGTTGCAGATGTGAGACTATGCTATATAATTCCAGCCTGGACTGAGGTCAATATTTTTGACATATGGAAAAGTGATATTTGGGACATGGACCAGAACAGTGTGTAGCTGATGCGAGGCTATGCTACGTAAATCTAGCCTAGTCTAAGCTCCATATTGTCAAGATATGAAAAAATAATACCTGGGACTTGGACTTGGTGCTTAGTAGTTAGGGGCCAAAATAGTCTGAAAATTTAGGGTGACACCAAGGCTCTCCAGCCTTGTAAATGCCCTTGCAGACATTAGGTCACATAGTATGAAGAATGGGGAGTTGTGATCATCAACTGAGCATGAGAAGAGGAGTGAAGGGAGCTTAGTAGATATGGGCAAAAAGTGCAAGAAAATGCTTAGCAACAAAACTAATAGGGGAAATAGAGGGGCTAAGTAATGAAGAAAGACTATCCAAATTAAACATTTTTTCTCTAAGAGGGATATGATTGCATTAAATAAATATGTACAGGGTCAATATAAAGCTTTGTCAAGGGAGCTTTTTGTACCAAGACGCTTTCAACTGACATCCCTTGAGGTTGGAAGAAACAAGATTCCACCTTAAATAAATAAAAGGGTTCTTCACAGTTAGGGTAGTGGAATTCACTGTGGAATTCTCTACCAAAGGAGGTTGTGACAGAGGATTCGATAACTTACATAAGGGGTTGGATATATTTTTTTAATAAACAAGGCATTCAGGGTTAATCTGGCTAACTAGAGAAGGAGTAATGACTAATGGAGGAATCTAATTGCCAGTATCTGGGGTCAGGAAGGAATTTTATTTTGTATTCCCTTACAAGACAGTTTTTTTTTTATGTTTACCTTCCTTTGGATCAATTAACAATTCATCCACATATTACAAGGATCAGATGAGATCTAAAAAGGTTAAACTTGATGGACTAAAAGTTACTATGTAACTATGTAAATCATAACACTATTTTGCCATATAGAACATTATTCAATTTGCTCAAATCAATGCAGACATCTTTATTTAGGGCAGATTAAACAAAACAATATAGAGCAGGAGATAACTTAGGGCGATAAATATAAGGTTAACTAAATACAGTGGTGAAAAACAAAAATGTGTGTTAAATATTCACAAATAAAACATGTAATAAGCAATATATTATGCTTAAAATGTGTTGTATAATATTTATATTGAACTGATCTTTAATCAGCTATTAAACTTACCATGGCAATAACAATAATCTACCAATGAGAAACGTTTTGCCCTATAGAAATGAAATGGGTATTCTGGCAAATAAAGCACAGCCTTGGCAAGACTTTACAATCATTTGCCAAGTCTGTGTCCCAACCTCTTTTACTTTGTGACACTTTTGAAATGCATAATGTAAACATATAAAATTAAGTCTTAAATATGTATACTGTAAAGTAACACAAACTTAACGGTAGAATATATTCTCAATATTTTGCATACTGGGTTACTTTTTTATTAAGAGGGTTTATAGAAATATACCAGATTTACAACCCTTATAACAATCATTTATAACTTGCATATACAGGAAATTAAAACAACTAAACTCTAAAACTAAATAAATATCATCAATACCATTATATTGAGGGTGGCCATCCGAAATCTTAGGCCCATGTAACAACCAGGGCCCCCAACTCCACACTCCCAAAACACGCAGATCTTAGACATTCATTCTTACTGCCTTCCTTCCAAAGCCATCCTATGTTAACTTCACTTCACTTTACATCTAGTAAAGTCTTCTAATTTGTCACACTATATTAAATAAATAAAATTTTACAAAAAACGGTAATATCAAAATCTTTACAAAAGTATCACACCAAATAGAATTACAAATGTAATGGGCAACTGAACTCACTGTAAGTGCTATTGATTGTATGAAAGAGCACAAGATTGTATGTAAATGATGTCATCTCTCCCTCTCCATATGGATTATTTATATTAATTAATCTGTTATTATTTTAAGGAAATAGAATTTGTATCTTGTTATTTTGTGAATTTCTATTCAATTATGATTTATGGCCCTTTTCTTAGCTAACCATTCTTATGTTTTATGTCTTTATTCTCAATTTCTCTCACTCTTTTGTAACTTAAAATCTTTCTGTTTCCCTGCAGGTTTTAAAGTCGCACATTACAAGCTGTACAAGCAGATCAACAACAAAATCAATTCCCTCCCTCTTTGCCCCTCTCCCACCTGCCCCTGGTTAGTCTTAATTTATTGAGTAACACAAATTACCAGAACTAATCCTAATTATTCTTCTAGATGTTTCTCAGAGTCCCTTTATCAATTTCTCAATATCATGCCAAAATAAGCATCGCACCTTCTCACTATCCTCCACTCTTTTTTGCTCTCAGGTGCTCTTCTTCTTCCTCCAGTCACTATCTTCTTCATCTTCTAAAAGCTAATAAGCAGAAACGCTTCTGTAAGTCCCACTCCCATCACCTCTCAGTCGTTCTTATGCTGGCTGCTGGAGATATATCTCCTAACCCAGGCCCTTCATTCATTTTTACCTTCTATCAGCCACCCTCAGACCCCTAGGTAGCGTCTTGACAATGTCTGGATCATTTTGCCACCTGGCTCCCTCACTTTCTCTACACCAACATACCTTCACTCATTCTTGGCGATTTCAACATTGCTATTGATACTCCCCTAAAACTGCAAACTTACTTGCATTACCTCTTCCCTTGGCCTCTCACAATGGGCAAAATCCCCAATTCACTGTGATGGACACTCTCTTAACCTAATTTTTACCAATAACGGGTACTGTCTCCAACCATATAATGTCATGCTTTCTCACCATTATCTCCTAACCTACACCCTCACCACACCTCCCATTATCTGCCCTTCTTCACTCCAATCACCAGAACCCACAGAAATCTGCAAGCACTTCATCCACAACACATTTCCAATGTACTACATCTCATTCTCAGTCCTCTCACCACCCTCACTTGCCCTGACATTGCTACTACACAATACAACTTGACTCTAACTTTCACCCTCGACATTCTTGCCCCCATAACCACAGGCAGACACCCTCGCTCTCACCTACAATCATGGCACATTACACTAACACGCCACATCCAGAGGATGCTCTTGTACTGCTGAACGATTATGGAGGAAATCTTGCACTTCAGCAGACTTCCTTGACTACAAGTTTATTCTACACTGATATCACTATAGCCTCAATCTTGGCAAACAGCTCTACTTCTCATCATTAATATACAATTTGGCCTCTAACCCCAAACGTTTGTTCATCACATTCTCCTCTTCTCTCCGCCACCTCCCGTCCCTTCCTGTCTCACAGCTGAAGATTTTGCTAGACACTTTAAATCTCCAAATACTCTCATCTCCAAATACTCCCCCACCTGCCCTCTTCGTTCTGCTAATGACCTTCTTCTTCCTACAAATCTTGTCACCTGTCACTCCCGCCTCCATGACTTTTCTCATGCTGCCCCTAGTCTCTGGAACTCCTTGCCTTGCTCCACCAGATTATCCTCTTGCCTCAAAACATTTAAAACCTCACTTAAAAACGCATCTCTTTAAAGAATCACCTTCCACCCTAACAAACTTATCACCTCTCACTCACTATACCTTAGATTGTAAGTTTCTATTCATAGTACTTTGGGAATTCACCATGGGCATTGGATTCCTAGCTCAAAGACAGGGCCCTCCTTGCTTTGCTGTATGCTAATTTGTATTTATCTTTGTCTGAACTTAATTTATGTACATCGCTACGGAATATGTTGGCGCGTTATAAATTAACTTTAATAATAATAATGTCTCTGCTGCATTTGACACAGTTGATCACCCTCTTCCCATCCAAATTCTCTGCTCTCTTGGCATCCGGGGCATATGCTAATGACGTGACGTCACATGCGCATCACGTCATTGGTCAGGGCAAGACGCAGCCGGAAGGAGCACAGAGAAGCAGCTGCTGCAGATGTACGGTAAGTGAGGGGAAAGGGAGAGGGGGAGGTACTTAGAGGTATAAAGTGAGGAGGGGGTTTAGGATGAGGATGGGGGTGTTGAGGATGAGGATGGGGGGATTGAGGATGGGGTGTTGAGGATGAGGATGGGGGGTTGAGGATGAGGATGATAAGGGAGAGGGAGGGAAAGGGACACACGGGGGGGAAGAGAGACATGGGGGCAAAGAAAGACATGGGGGGAAAGAGAGTCACGGGGGGAAAAGAGAGACACGGGGGGAAAAGACAGACATGGGGGAAAGAGAGACACGGGGGGGGAAAGAGAGACACGGGGAAAGAGAGACATGGTGGAAAGACAGACACGGGGGAAAGAGAGACACAGGGGGGGAAGAGAGACACAGGGGGGAAAGAGAGACACAGGGGGGAAAGAGAGCATGGGGTGGTGACTCGAGTATAAGCCGAGGGGGCCCTTTTTAGCCTTAAAAAAAGGGCTGAAAAACTCGGCTTATACTCGAGTATATACGTTATATATAATCTCAAAAACCCACCAACGCCTAGACCTGTGTGTTGACTTTCTCAGCTATAGCACAGTCAAAAACTTACGATTTTCACTTTTAAACCAGTTTCCGCTGTGTTGATTGGCGTTCTCTGCTTCCTATTGGTTAATTGACCTGTGACTGGATTGCAAATTACAGGCTTGCTTGATTTTAACGTGCTTTATCGGATCGGATACTCAGAACTTGCACCCTTGCTCTATTGAATAGCTTTGGAATCGGAGATGAACGGGAGCCTGCCTAACCCTAAACCCTAACCCTATGACTAACCCTAACCCTATACAATCCCCTAACCCCTACGCCTAACCCTAACCACAGGAAAGTACCAGGAGATGGAGGGGAGTCAAAAATTATCTTAGCATTTTTATTCCAATTTGCAGGTAAGTATTTAGATCTATTTTGAGCTCAAGTGTTGTGTTTTCAAGAGATACAGGGTTGTCATTTTGTTTCATATAAGTGTGTTTTGTCTTCAATGCTATACATATTATTTTCCAATTGTGCAATTTTCTTAATCTTTTTTTTACATTAAGCGAGTTTTCTAAAAAATAATTGCAACTTAGTTAGTACACATATAGTTTTAATGAGATTCTGTGGTTGATTTAGAAACATTTGTATTCTTTCCTTAAAAGCATATCCATGTTTCATGAATTAATACATTTCTGCAATCCTTAGGCAAAAAGCATTGTATGTGTATGCAGCACATCTCATAAAACAAATCCCTCTAATGATTATGTTGACACATCCAGGGGTGCATCTGATGCCCCCCATTCAGCATGCAGCATCAGGGGAGCAATATTAACCTACTATTTACCTGCTGTTGCTTGCTCAGCCAATCTCCTTGCAGCTTCCTGTCGGTATGTCAGCAGCAATACATAGCACATATCAGTGATACACTACATATCCCAGGCTGCTTTACAGCACAAACAGGAACCCCAGACTTTAAATCAAATGTTTCAGCTAACCTGAGTGGCCAAAAATAATTATTTCAGCAATTACAAGACATTTTGCCGACTTCAATGTAAGCGTTTGGGATTTTTTTCATGCAAAAAAATGTTTGCACACACTACAGATGCATTCATAATTAGAAAATTTAGATATGCCTTTAAGAATGCAGTTTTAAGTTTAAGAATAAAATTATGTCCCAGCATATCAGATAATATCTTATTTACATATATCCAAATGTGTTAACTTTTGGACATGACCACCTGATATGCATATATGAACCTACTTGTGCACAATCTCTGAAGCAAGTGGGTTTGAAGCTCGGATAGATGGTGTATAATTTATATGAAGTATAATATTTTTTATGTAAGACCTTAATTAATTTCAATAAGAGTATAGTCCATATAACTACTGTATATGATAAGGCTTGCAACATCGTGATCATTTTTAGAGTCTATCTGAGCATGCAGATCCAAATCCCCTGACATCTTTATTTTGTGTAGTGGGCCCTATTTTTCCAACTACTAAATTAAATTGATAAACTTTTGAAAAGCAACTCTTCCTTTCTGATTCCTATTGTATACCATTTCAAAGTCTGTTGAAAGAAATGTTTTTGTAGACAGATAGGAACCAGTGATTGTATTGTAATCTGTTTTGTCCCATTGCTAGACAGCTAGAGATGACATATGTGTATTGGAGGTTGGCCTATTGTTCACAGGATGCCAGACTATTAGACCCCATGTGGAGTCAATCTCCTGTGTTTGTTTGCCACTCCCTTTCATTGTTTTGTAATATACACCCCCTCTGTATCTAACTGGTATAAAGAGAAATTGTATGTTCTCTTATTGGCTCCTGATGGCTGCATTACTGATCCTATCACCACCATGCAAGTAACTTGTCCTGGTCACTACCACAGGAAGGATACTAAGACACCTGGAAGTGCTGATTCCTGATAGAGAGACTCTGACTGATACAGAAGCCAGATATCAGGGTGCTGGTGCTGAGATTTCCAAGAACCCAACGGTCCTTGTGGGCAGTTAACCTGTAGTCTATAGCAGGAGACCCTGGCCAGTAATAGCCCCTATCCCTGGATTGTCACATATAGTATCCAAAATAATTCTGGGGTTGTGATAAAGCTTATTGTTTACACATACTACAAATTGCTTCCAGGGGTGTTTTTCTGCCTAGGCCCTTGAGTTCTAGGCCAGACTGCCAAAAGAGGCAGTGTAGTACATTGAAATGTGTTTTTATGTGCACAGAAATGTCTATATTCAGTGATATTTCTGTCTAAGTATACACATACCACATATATACATAAACACACATAAACACACATAAACGCATGAAGCGGAAACGGAAAGAAGGAGCTGCAAGTTGGGCTTGGGGTGCACAAATCTGACAGCATAACAATTTTAAAATGATTATGACAGGTGTGCCCATTATTACACTTAATGAAAGATATGGAGGGGGGGGGCTACTCATTCCTCAGTTCCTACACCATGGGAAATCCAAAATTATTTAGCACCAATACCCTCCACTGACTAGCTCCGACAGTGATATGCAAGTGAGCTGGGTTATTAATGCATCTGATAGAGGGGAATTAGTAGTGTATGATTACATTTATTTGCATGCACTATGTTTATTAGCTTTTCATTAAAAAATAAAAACTGTTGCAGGTGATTTTTACACCCCCAGAATTGAGCTAGGCTTCTCAGGGTTCGATTTTGTAAAAATGCATGCCCAGCTTTGCAGCCAATCAGCTATGCTGTGTGCAGCAAGCTAGATAATGCTACACTCCTTAAAAGTAAGATTCTTAAAGGACCATAAATCGACATTCAAGTAAAAATGCTTGAGCTGTTACACGGTTGTTCTTTAGACATACACCCTCTCCTTGATAAATTCTGACAAATTATAATTGCCTGAAACCAAACATTTCAGCTTCTTCTTCCTATTACAATCTGTCTTTTAGGCGAATGAGCATTTATGCTTGATTAATGGTCCTGCAATGACTGCAAAGTTTGAGAGGTGTGCATGTGTGAGTGCATACAATTCACTGGGGCTGGGAGACATCTCAGGGGCAATTCACTAGGGCTGGGGGAGGTGATGGGGTAATTCACTGGGGCTGAGAGAGATCACAGGATCATATTACTGGGGCTGGGGGAGGTGATGGGGCAATTCACTTGGGCTGGGGGTTTACAGGGGCAATTCACTGGGGCTGGGGCAAGTTTCACCTGGGATGTAGATAAAACGATCAGTGAATAAAGGGACACAGACAAAAATCTAAAGGAAAGAAGCCGCTCAATTCACAGACCAAAAAGATACAATGTATTATGTATGCTAATTTTTGCTGGGATTTTCAGGGGTTCTCAATAAAAAAACAGTTGGCAAATGCAAGAAATTCAGCAAACTTTAGGGTAACTGTTTAAATGTTTATTTTGGTATTTTTTCATGCAAACAATTTTTTATACACTACTAATCTTTCCTTTATCAGATCCATTCATAATCCAGCTCACTTGCATATAACTTTAAGGAAACACATAAATTGTCAGAGGTTTCTTAGATTTTATGAATCATGTCTTACATAAACACTGTCATGCGATGCCAGCGATAAATGTCATTTTAACTGATACACTAATCACTGTAATATCACAGCTCATACAGAATCTATGAAGATAAAATCGTTTTATCATTTTATCATTAATCTTCTGAAAGTTCATAGAGAATGACTGATCCGTTAAGCCTTACATATTTTGTAACAATTATAGAGTTACATAGTAATTCTCTAGCTTAAAGTGCATAGATATTATCTCTTTCAATCATATCAGTGGTTACAAATTAATACATTTTTCTGAAGTTGCTCTCCCTCTCTGAGCTAATTCACAGCATTTTACATTTCAGTTTTCTCCATATGTATGTAAAGTATCACTGTATGTTACTACAATACCTGGATATTAAATAAGGATGGACAGGGTTAGTAATGGGGTGAAGATATAAGGTAATCTTTACTTCACTTAAATAATAAAAAAGTAAATAGTTAAAGGGCCACTTAATTAAGCACAATTTGGACCACATCACTGTTTATATGTGTGAAAGACTGCCCACAGCCTGCTCCATTACTGCAACCAATCAGGTTGCAGGGATGTGTCCCCCATTCAAGTCAATTGTAAGGTTTTAGCAAGACTGCTTATTTTTTCAGTTCGAAAAGAATGTTTATCAAAGACAGAACTTGTAAAGGGTATATTTTTTTTTATTGTTTCTGCACTCTCTGGAATTTGAGCAATGGTTTTAGTTCAGCTCTGGGGGAGGATGCGTTATTACTCCATGTAGTGATCCCAACAAACATGTAACCATTATCACATCTATCGATGCTGGCATGGAATATTGGTACTCATCTAAAATAGGAATGCTATGGGTAAACTGGTCAGTGCAGGAGAAAATTGTGCTATCAATTACAGTCTGCCCCACAGAGCCTCACACAGCACATTTTGCACTCATAAATACATAGGCCCTCATTCAATTGCGATTTGGCCAATTGAAAAGGGTCTAAATAAGCACATAGCATATTTTTTTTAAAGAAGTTTTTAATTACTAAGCATCTATCCAAAAGCAAGGTTTTTACTAACTAAAAACTTCTTTAAAAAAAATGCTATGTGCTTATTTAGAGCCCTATTCAATTGGCCAAATCACAATTGAATGAGGGCCATAGACTGTATGTAAACAAAGATCTAAAACAAAGACTTTGGGGCCTTTATTATTGTAATTAAAAATAAAATAGATCATTTTAAGATACAATCTTGTGCTCTTTCACTCCACAAAGAGCACTTACAGTGAGTTCAGTGGACCATTAAGGTTCTCCTGAGCATTCCATTCTAAACTCATTTTCCATTTGGTTATAATTTTGTGTTAAAATTTAGCGTTTTAAAAGTGATGCAGGGTTTGATTTGTTTGAAAATTTTCAAAAAAGTCCATGCAGCCAAATTGCAGTCACATTATGTTGATTTTGGGGTGTTGAAATGCTGTTTTTCTCTTTGCTTATTTATAGGGGAAAATGTACTGAACCAATTTGTTTGAAATTTGTAAATTAAAGTAATCATAAATGTTTCTATGATTTTGTTGGAATTTTTTTTTATAAGTTCAACCGGTTTGAGTTATTAAAGTTTAAAAAAAATGTGGTAACCATGCTCAGCAGAGTTTGAGGTGTTTTGAATTGACTGAATGACAAGGCAATCATTAGTAGCTTGTAGCAAAAAAAAATACTTTTGGTCAATGGTGAAATTTTGCAGAGCCTGTAATTTTTTTTATAATTGTGTCCTTTGTGTTCCTAACATTTCTTTTCTTCCTTTTTTATCTTCCTCTGTTGGCACGGTTTGGGAATGGGACCACGGGGTGGGGGGAGGAGACGGAACTTAAATTCTGAGAAATTGTATTGATTTTAAAAAAAGCGTTTAATTTCCGTGTTATATCAATCTTGGGAATCAAGGAGTTAATACATATCAGGCCACCCACATGGACTATAACAGTTTCTTCATTAATTTTTATTGATTTTTAAATTGCTAGATTGCGAGCTTAATCACAAATCGGACGTCAAAACATTAATTGATTGACGTTTACACTGCATGTTTTACTGAGGTCATGATGACAGTCTCATTTACTATTGGCTGTTTCTAAATTGGTAGTTATGGGCTTGCTTAATTGATCATGATCATGCCCTGAAATGCTACTATACATGGTTTACGGTTTAGGCTTTCAGCCAGGTAGCTGCGGGCTTGTTTAATTTAATCTCTCTGTAACTGCTGCAAGTTTCAAGGAAATTAATAGAGGCTAATTACATTTTTTTTATATTCACCAGTTCTGGGGAACCAACTTATTTCATAAAAAATATTTTCATTTACCACTCATGGTGAATTAATTTAAAACATGCTCTTATTATTATTTTTTTTTTTTTTTTGCTACTTGCAAACAATCTTAAAACATAATATCATAAATTTAGTTTTTTTACATTTTCCACTCCTAGCGAACAAAATGTTAACATAGTGTAATTTTATGTTTTATAAAGTTTGCAAGCTTTTTTTGTAAAGTTGACTTTTAACTTAATTTGCACAATTTTTTTAAATTCAATACGGTAATTTTTATTGACACACAAAACTTAGAAAATTACAACCATATATATAAAGTGCTGGTACTGTTCAAGGAAACAAATCTAAAGGCAAATACAAGGTGCACCTGCTAAGAAAATAGACCTTAATATTGGTTGCCCTGTTACAGTTTTCTATGTCTGTCACACCAACAACAATTTTCCATTTTCAATAACAAGTAAAAACAAGAAAGGTCAATAAACAAGGGAAAAGAACAACAGAAACCACAAACATGTTTACGTTAGTTATGGTTTACAGACTAAAGCTAACTTTGAACAGAGTATTAAGTTTAAGGTATATAATTTCTCCCTTCTAAGAATATCTGCGCCCCAGTATGGGGTAAGGTGGGCTATATCAGAATCTAGCAGTGTTGGAGTCCAATGCCCCTCCAGGACAACCACCTCGTCCCCAGCCCCCCAAGGACCCCCACAGGTGCTGCCCCCGTCAACTTACGTTTGCTCCCGATCTTTAGCGAGGGTGCCCCGACGAGCTCTCTCCAGCCAACGTTATTCTATAACCCCCCCCAGCCCGCCCAGTGTCACTCTATCCCAGATCTATGCTGTAGTTGGAGGCTATCCAGGGTACCCAGATAGCCAGAAAGCTAGTGTAAGTGTCTGGGACTAGGTGGATAAGTTTTTTGTTAATCATAATAACGTTTATTTTAGTTATGATCTCTCTTAAGCTTAGGCTAGAGTTTTTCCACTTACTGGCTATATGGCTTTTTACCGCTAAAAATATGGACTGGAGTAACCTATCTTGGGGCCTGGTCAGTAAGGGGGGTCTTTGTCCCAAGAGACAAGTTTCGATGGAGGGGGTTATTTGAGTGGGGCAGAGTTTTGAGGCTATTTGGGTTGTCTCGGACCAGATGTCCTGGGCCTTAGGACATGTCCACCATATGTGGATGAAGGTCCCCTTCTCTGGGCATCCCCTAAAACAAGTGTCGGGCTCTTGAGGGTTCATCTTATGAAGCCTAGCTGGGGTAATGTAAGTCCTATGGAGTACTTTTAGTGAAGTTTCCATCAGGCTGTAGTTGTAGGAGCCTCTCGCTAGTCTCTGACTAATTTGCCCCCATTTCTTCAGATCCCATGTCTGACCCAGGTCCTCCTCCCATTTTGTCAAGGGCTTAGGCTTACTATTGCTTTGCGGGCTATTAAATTTATCGTATATTATGCCTAGTGTGCCTTTAGATAGTGGGGCGTCCGAGCACATGCGTGTCATCCAGTTTGTTTGGGGTTGGCCTAGTGACTTTCCCAGAGTCCATATAAAATGACTAAACTTACAAAAGATGAAGTGTTCCTTTAAAGTTGTCCCTAAGGTACTCGAAGTTAATGAGTTGGCCCTCTTTGAACCAAGCCCCTATCCTGTCCAACCCATTGGAGGTCCACCAAGCTACTGAGTCACTCGGGAGATCTTTTGAAAAGAGGGGGGAGGTGATAATCGATAGGAGCGGAGAGAGGTCAGGAGTCAGGCGCCGTTTTGAGTTCGCCCAGTCCCAGCATCCCAGGCATAGTCTAATCATGGGGTTGAAGTAAGTAAGCGGCTGGCGATGAGACTTTGGAAGCCATAATAACGTGTCCCACCCTTGAGGGTATAGCTATTGGTTTTCTATTGCTACCCAGATGGGTTGGTGTGCCGCTGAATGCGCTTGGGGTAGAAAAGAGATCTGGGCCGCCCTGTAGTAGAGTTTAAGATGGGGACATGAGAGTCCGCAGTTACTTTTGTGCCTAAACATAGTGAGTTTCAGGATTCTGGGGGTTTTATTTCTCCATATGAACCTCATAATTTGCCTTTGTAGTTTATCTAGGTCTTTGATGGCAACTTTAATTGGGAGTGATCTAAAGTAGTACAGGATTCTGGGGAGCACGTTCATCTTGACCGTGTGAATCCGGCCAGACCAGGAGATGCAGAATTTATTCCATCTCTCCAGATCAGCTGCTATCTCTTTGAATTGGGGCGGGTAGTATGCCCCGTAAATGTCCGCGATGTTCGGGGTAATTTTTATTCCCAGATACTTTAAGTGTTTTTTGGGCCAGTGGAAGTTAAGCCCCTCCCTCTCAGGTTGTGTAAGGTGGTGCCCTATAATTTCTGATTTATCTTCGTTCACTCGCAGCCCGGAGACAGAGTGGAATTTGTCCAGCTCCTCCAACAGGGCCACGGTGGACGTGAGTGGGCGGGTCAAAGTGCACAGTAAGTTGTCCGTGAAGAGACAACATTTGTATTCCTGGCCTTCTAATTGAAGACCTTGGATCGCTGGGGAGGCCCTAATACTCTGAGCTAGTGGCTCCATGGCGAGGGCCAATAGGAGTGGGGAAAGAGGGCAGCCCTGTCTGGTCCCCCTCTGTATGTTTAATAGCAAATTCTCTGGCCCGGGGAGTTTCAGGATTGCTTGTGGAGACCTATAGTATGTTTTAAGGAGGTTTAGGAAGTTCCCTCTAATACCAAATTTCTGTAGAACTGCGAATAGGTATGGCCATTCTAACTAATCAAATGCTTTTTCGATGTCTAAGGCTAGAGTGCAAAGGGAGGTCTTTGGGTGTTTGGCTAGGTGTATAATGTTTAGTACTCTCCTAATGTTGTCTCCCGCCTGCCTGTGAGGGATGAAGCCTGCTTGGTCCTTGTGGATTAGATTAGGTAGGAAGCTGGAGATCCTGGTAGCCATCAATTTAGCCAGGATTTTGATGTCCCCATTGAGCAGGGAAATAGGCCGGTAGTTTTTAACCTCCATAGGGTCTCTCCCCGTCTTGGGAAAGAAGACCAGAGTCGTCTGGTTGAGCTCCGGCGGCATCTGTTCTTCCTTCAGAATAGCATTGAACATTGAAACCAAGTGGGGAGTCAGAATATCTACAAACTTTTTATAGTATAGGTTTGAAAAGCCTTCCGGCCTGGGGGATTTGCCTAGTTTGAGTGCTTTAATGGTGTCTCTGACTTCCTCTTCTGTAACCTCTGAATTGAGTAAGTCTAAATCGGAGTTTCCCAGAACTGGGAGGTCTAGTCCCCCTAGATAGCCTTCCAGGGAGTCCCCGACCGCCTGTGTTTGTGAGGTGTATATCTCTTGATAGAATGTTCGGAAGATATCCTGGATCTTTGCCTGACTATTTGTGATTGTGCCCGCTTTAGTTTTGATTTGGGTGACCCTTGCTTGCTGGAATCTAGCATTCAGCCTATTGGCCAGTAAGGGGCCCGATTTGTTTGCCTGCGCAAAAAAATTGCTCTGGGATTTCCTTAAGGCCTTTTCTGTTTGGGCTGATAGGATGTTGTCTAGTTCTAGCCTGATCAATCTAGTCTGATCTATCCGCTGGCGGTTTAGGTCTGACTGCTGTTGCTGATTTCGTTTTTCTAGGGTGGATATTTTCCTAATCAGTCGATTCTCCTTTTCCCTTACCTTTCTTTTATGTGCCGAGGCTAGCTTTATAAAGCTGCCCCTTATAAATGCTTTATGTGTTACCCAGAACCACCCCGCTCCCGTGGAGGGACTGGAGTTAGTGGAGACAAAGTCAATCAAGTCTCTAGAGATTTGGTCCAGCACACTCGGGATTGACAGGACCCTATCATTGAGCCGCCATGTGTATGGCGCTTCGAAATTGGGGGTTAGGTTCAGGCCTAGTGTGACCTGACTGTGGTCTGACCATGGGCAAGGGACTATGTCCGCGGAAATGGCTTGTTCTAGTAGAGAGGCATCTATAAAAAGAGTATCTATACGTGAGTAGGATTTGTGTGGGGGGGAATAAAACGTATATTCCCTCTCTTGAGGGTAAAGTCCCCTCCAGGTGTCTACCAGTCCCAGTTTTAGAAGCAGGTTTTTGATTAGCTTGATTTTGTCTGGGGGTTGGGATTCCCCCTGCTTCCTAGACCTATCCTTTTCTGGGTCTAGCACTAGGTTAAAGTCCCCCCCTATAATAACTTTGCCTAAGTCCTGGGAGTCTAGTGTCTCCAGAAGATTTATGATAGCGTTGTGAGGGGCTTCTGTGGGGGCATAGAGTGACACCAGGGTGAGCTTTGTGTTAAGCAGGTTGCCCGTGATAATCATGAAGTTACCCATTTTATCTATTTTTTTTATGGGAAACTTGAAATGGAAAGTCTTTATGAATTAAAATCGCTGCGCCAGCCCTCTTAGTTTTTTGGCTAGAGGTGTAAAAGGTTGGGTAGTCTTTGTGCAAAAACGAGGGGGTCTTCCCCTGCGCAAAGTTGGTCTCCTGGAGAAAGAGGACTGCAGGCTTGTCCTTCTTGTACGTTATGAAAGCTTTCCTTCGCTTGTTGGGGGAGTTAAAGCCTCTAACATTGTGTGTAGTGAACGCGTAGTGTGGGTTAGCCATGTGAGTGTGTGGAGGTCTGCAGGGACCCCGTTTGAGTTGTTGCAACCCCCCTGAATAGATGGGCAAGCCAACCTGGAACACCTGTGGGCGCCCCCGGAAGGGATGATGAGGAGAGAGAGCTTAGTCAGAACATTAGAAAAGGTATCGTTAACACTAGGGCTTCGACCCCCGAACATAAAATACATTGCTAGTAATTTTACCATAAACAAATTTAACCTAACAGTTCTAAACATAAAGTCCCATATGGGGCTCTAACAGGCATTGCTGAGATTATTATTATTATTTATTATTAACTTTTATTTGTAACGCGCCAACATATTACGTAGCGTAATACAGGGGATAAAAACAAGGTAAAATACAGCATTAACAAAATTCCAAAAATGGAGGACCCTGTTTTGAGCTTAGAATCTTTGCAGAAAGTGCTTTTTCCCAAAGCATCCTAGAAGACTGAAAACTAGCCACTTACAATCTAAAGGGAATGGAAGGGGCAGAAGTCAGGGAAAGATTAAACAGATAAGGAATAAAAAGGGTCAGAAGAGAAGTGAAAGTTAGAAAGGTTTTTCATTTAGAGAGAGAGAGAAGGAACAGAGGTGAGGGCTCTAGCATTTGGGGAGAGAGAGAGAGAGACAAACTAAGAGAGAGAGAGGGGGGGGGGAAGACAGAGAGGGGGGAAGAGAGAGAGAGAGAAAGAGCAGTTAGCAGTTAGCAGAGAGGAAATGCCAAGACATGTGGAAAGGAAGGAGATCTAGGCAAATTATACAGGCCATAAAAGGGGAAAGGGGGAGTAAAGCCAGGCAAGATACAGTAAACATATGAAAAACTTTGAACTAATTTTAGAAATAATTCTATGTCATCACATATATAGTAGTGAGCGTACGAGTTGTTGCTAACGCTGCGGGCTCGCGTAGCGAGCCCGTGGCCCACACGAAGCGAGGGCACTGGCCGAGGGTCTCAGTTTTGCGAGGTCCTCAGGTGCTGGCATGGAGCGCCTACGCGAGGGTCCTCAGTTGCTGGCATGGAGCGCCATAGGCGCTCCTTGCCAGCAACTGAGGACCCTCGCGTAGGCGCTCCATGCCAGCACCTGAGGACCTCGCAAAGCGAGGGCCGCAGTTGCTGGCATGGAGCGCCGAAGGCGCTCCATGCCAGCAACTGCGACCCTCACAAACTTCACGTCGCAACCCAAGCAGCACGACACACACATTACGACACTCGCAAACAACATACGACACACGTTCACACACATTACGGCCTCGCAACACTCGGACGCAACTCGCGAACATTACAAAATGTAAAACACAATACATACACACAGCACATACATAAAAACCTTACCTACACCAAGAGGGAGCACCCAGGACCTCAAAAATGCAACTTAGACCTCGATTTTACTCGAAATGAAACAGTTTAGAGACTAAAAAAAAATCTAAGCGACAGAAAAAATGGCCGCCGAACAAAACGAAAACGAGGCTACAGCACTCTTAACTCGCAAAACACCACAAGAAACTTGCAAAACACCACAACAAACTCGCAAAACGCCACAAATGACCTACGGATATTCATACCACACACTGCACACATTCAGCATGCTTACACAGCAGCTCCACACCACTAATGCTGCAGCAACATCAACACAGATTGCCAGCTCTTCATCACAATGCTTCAAAATAGGTACAGTATATTCATTTAGTAATGTATTACATATTTCATTATTATACACCAAACAGCATTAGCTACCTTACAATTTCATTGCCGTCATTTTTTGACGGGCAATTCGCTAGTCAAATATAATAACAAGCATATAGTAGAAATATTAATAAAAGATAATGGCTCCTGGGTAGATGCAGTTTTCAAGGTCTTCTCCATACCTGATGGTGTGTACAGAACTCCCAGAATTCAGAGGAACCAGTGAGGCCTTCTGAAACCAGATGCAGGTAAAATTTGGGGCTGATGGTGTGTACAGAACTCCCAGAATTCAGAGTAACCAGTGATTACCTCAAATAACAGTTAAATACGTAGTCCAATGACGTTGAGTTTGTATTCTCCTCTAACAGTCAGCTGTGGTATAAGTACATTAGCATTGGGTATTAAACTGCGGAATATTGGGGATCCTAGGCTTTATGAGAACATACAACTATACAGGCTATCTTTGGCCTAGGCCACCATTAGCTACACTCTGTACATTGTGGTCTACCACTTATGCTAGATATATATATATAATGACTGCAGCTCCAGGGAGAATAAATAAAAAGAAAAAAGTGCAAACAAACGTCCATCAGTCCCAGTTTAGGTGAGTCTTGACGTGCTTGGGAGGTCAATTATGTGGTCTGGGCTCAGGGTCGGCTGAGTGTCTCTGGTCGCCCCAGGTCGGTGCGACTTCTTGGCCGTTGACCAGATTCTGGCCGGTCTTGCTTCGGGCGCCGGTTCTGGAGCCAGGCCTCCCTCAGCTGGGTCCACCAAGTGAAGACGGTTCTGAATTTTGGCACATTCCTCCGGAGTGTGGATCAAACAGACAGTCCCTTGATGTTGGAATGAAAGAGAGAAAGGGAAGCCGCATCTGTATGGAATCTTGCATTTGATCAAGGTAGCAAGGGCCGGCTTCATTGCACTGCGTTTCTCTAGTGTTCGTGGGGATAGGTCCATGTAGATTTGGAGAGGAGCGCCATCGGGGCCTTTGATGTTAGGTAATTTTCTTGTGGCATTCAGGATCAGGTCCCTGTTTTTTTGCCTCAGGAAGCGAACATTTATATATTTTGGTAATTCTTGATTTAGTGAGGCCCCCAGGGCTCTATGGGCTCGCTCGATTTCCCAGGTGTTGTCAGCCACCTCTGGTAGGATGTTGGAGATCCCCACTCTTAGATATTGCAGCAGGTCGAGTACCGAGTTTGGGACCCCGTATACCCTGATGTTATGTCTCCTCAATCTGTTCTCCAGATCGTCCAGCTTGTCATCTAGAAGAGAGACTTTCGCCGCCAGATTGTTGATTTCCGCTCTGTCTTGCTCCTTCGATTATTTTATCCGTGGTCTCCTCAAGGAGGTTGGTTCTCTGGCCGAGTTCGAATAGGTCATCCCTGATCTCTTTGACCAGCTGTGTTGATTGAGCCTGTAGCATCTGCCCTATGATCTCTAGGGATTTGGCTGAGAGATTCATGTCCTGAGTTGGGTTGGGGTCTTCCCCTTCTGGATCAGGTGGGTCTCTTTGCTCAGGAGAGGGGCTGTGGGGCTGCGAGAGGAGAGCCTCTGGCTTGTGAAAAAGCTCCTGAATGCTCTTGGAAGGCACATTTTTCTTTGACTTGCCCATTTTCGCCAAGTCCGGCCCTGGTTGAGGGTAGTTTATTTGTCAGCGTAAGCTTGTAAATGAGGTAATGTGTGAGATAGAAGACGCCTCTGGTTTAAATAATTTGAAGTGCGGAGGAGAGAGCTCGTACCAGAAGTAGGTAGAAGTATTGAGGCGCCCTCTAGGTCTGTAGAGTCATGCCTGTCGAGAGCCCCCTGTCTCTAAGCGCCTTGTCCCATAGTGTTCATGGGGGTGATTGCAAAAGTCAAACCCTCACGTGGTTCTGGTCAGCTCTCTACCTCTGGGTTAGCGGTCTGTAAGAGTATATTCTGTTGCCTCGGGCCTTCAGGCTTGCTTGAGACTTGTAAAGCGCACATCCAGTAGAGTGCATGTCGAGGTGCAACCCTTAGTTTGTCTTTAGCTGGGCTAGGTGGTAGCCAAGTTATGTTTTAAGTCCTTTGTCTTGCATAAAAGTGTCTCTGGGAAGTGGATTGAGGTGCTTTCAGGGCCTCCAGCTGTACTGGTAGGGACCCTCACTTCTTTACTCAGTGCTTCTGCAAGATCAGTGAAACCAGGGTCTGAGGGCTAGCTACTATTCAGGGTGTTATTCTCCCCTTTCCAGGGTTGCTCTGTTTGTGCCTGATTCTCTGCACACTTACTGCCTTCTTGCTAGGCTGTGGAGCCTCCCTATACTGCGCCCACCATTTTAGGGTGCTGGCTCCGCCCCCTTCTTCTTCAATTCCCCCTGTGGGAAAATGGCTGTTTCTTGTGGGAGAAGAGGGGGCCTCCGGCGACACCCCAGCTCTTTAGGGGAAAGATGGCGGCCTCCCGGTCTGGGCCCAGGACTCCGGTCCTGCCGGAGCTCCTCAGGGTTTCAGCTGGGCCTTCCTCACCTCCAAGCCCGCTCCGGAGGCCTGCCCAGTGTGGGACTGTTGTGGGGTGCTGTGGGGTCCTGCGTTGCGGGCCGCCCGCGCCTCTCCCCCCCACGCTCTTGCTTACCCCAGCCTCCTGGCGTCGCCACAGGTCTCCTGTCGCCTCTGGTCTCCTCTCGCCGCTCTCCTCCTTTGCGGCCTTCTCAGCTCCGTTCGGGCCTTCTTTCTAAGCAGGGGAGAGGGTGCCGGGAGCCACTATCGCGGGAGGCAGGGTGGAGTAGGCCTCGACCTCGCGGCTCCGCTTCCCGGCTCTCCTCTTCCTCCTCCTTCTTGGCCAATGTCGCCCTCGTCCCCACCGGGGCACAGGTAAGTTTTGTGGGGTGGTAGAGGTTGATTTCAGGCCCTTTTAGGTCCTTTCTCTGTAATGTAGAGCAGGAGCTGCTCCTCTAAACCAGGTCCTCTAGACCAGCGCAGCCCCTGTTAAGACACGCCTCCAATTTGCACAAATTTTAACAAGTTCACCAACCATGTACAAACAACATCAAACATAATTTCAGTTTTTTATCATGTTCCCCATGACTGGAGAAACAATTTTTTTAAGAAAAAAGTTATTACATATTCATTAGCCAACAGCATTTATTTTCAACATCCTTAATTAAATAACACACATCACTTATATAACAATGCACATCACTTAATGCATACATTAACACATTTAATTTCTGAGAACATGGTGATTAGTATATTTCTGCGGTCTCATACGAACACTTTCAAACAGTGGTTTTGGATTCCTAGTTATACTGAACTACCTAAAAACAAAAATAAAGACTGCTCTGTGTTAAAAAGCTTTTTATTTAACTTTTGTAAATAATTCCATAGTTAATTTCCATAGGCCTGGTAGCCAGCCATACCTATGGATACAAAACGTTTGATTTTGTAAAGGGCAAAGATCCACAGAGCAGTCTTTGGTGCTTTAAGGACCGTATAGGACATTTGAGCAGAGGTTAGTGGACTTCTATGTGAAAGTATATGTGATGATGTTTCAGGCTGAAGTTGATGATAAATCTGCAAGTACCTGTTTGCATTCACTCAGATCAGCCTCCAAATGGGAAATAAAAAAAACAACAACAAACTTGTATACTAAATTGCTATTTTGTTTTTAAAAGACATGCTGGAAAGAAATCGCCTCAGTCTTTAACTATGTATCTTGGATTGATGGATTCTGCATGGCTATTTTTTTTTTACCAAAATGATTTATTAATATCTAATTAGGACAATTAGATGATACATTTTTGATTAAACTAAGAAAACACTGGAAATTTATTGAAAAAGCATTAAAGTATAGTTAAGGTTGCAGCACAGAACTGGCCATATTAAGGCTTAAAAATGCAGGAAATTGGGAAGTTGAGGTTGCAGGCAAGCTTTGTGTCCCTCCCTCCTCTACATTAGACATAATTCATTAGATGACGTCATTCATGATATCACATGACATGACTAAATTTGTTAAGCAGTAGCCAGTTTCTTCTTCTGAAAATCGTGAAGCTTCAGAATATCCTCATCTAGAAGATATCTTTTGGCTAGAAATCAGAATAGGAGCCCCTGAGGAAAGCATTAATGGAGGGGTCTTTTGACCGGGCTGAGTGCTGGGGTGCATAAGGTTAATTGGGAGGTGCTTAGCGGGAGGTTATATTTAGAAGGGGTTTCCCGCCTTTGGGCCACTTATGCAGTGTCACAGAGTGAAGCTAGTTCCTTCCCTCCCACCCTGTTATTTGGGAAATGTTGTTGTGTTTAATTTATTGCCGCTTGGCGGGGGTGCTGCATCACCCTAGGGGGGAGCTCATTAACTGGTTAGGTTTCCGGTGTGAGGTCGTTGCCAGAGATTCATTGGGCACTGGGTTCCTTTGGCACTCTGGCTGGGTGGTGAGCTTCTTCTGTGTAAGGAGGTGCAACTCCTCTTGTTATCATGTTAAGTTATTAATAAAGCTGTGGTCTGGTTATACCCATACTGTTGTGGTGTGTCAATCCTTTGGGGTTTAACGGTGTTTGGTAGTGTTATCGGACCAGTGTCACTTATGCTTAGGTCAAGAAAATGTTCAGGTTTGTACACTGTATTTCACCTACAAAAGGCGAGGGATGCTCATAGTCATACAGCTATGACATCACATTTAATAGGAAAAAATACATAATTCATGATGCTGTACCTGCATTTCCAGTTTTAAGCGGTGCTACTCACTAAATGCATGAAAGCCTACATTTTAAGGTCTATAGAAAGTACTATAGACAATACTGTATAATACATGCGTTTGTACTGGTGAGATCTGGGGAGCTTACATCTAAAGACAGTTGAGAAGTATGCAAAAATGAGCACAAACTAAAGATGGGGTGCTCAGCTGTACATATAATGTGAAAGAAAATATTTAGAGAGCCATCACAAAGGAACATAAAGGAATTTGTCTTACCTTTATGTTGTCCTTGCTTTGTTTTCTAGTACCTGTTTCTTTTTAAATATTATCAATGGCAAAAAAAGATGATATTTTTAATTATTATAACAGACACACAGCATTGTGGGGAATGCACTGCAGCACTGCCAAGTTTGATAAAAGGATATTAGCTCAAATAACCAAAACTGATGTTTTCACAGATATACATCTATAGAGCAGCATCAAAACATTATTATAGCAGCAAGAAGAAAAAAATCATACAGCCAAATTCCCTATAAAGGGAAACTACATTCATAAATTTGCTATAATGCAAAAAAAAAAAGCAGGTTTTAAACATTGTAAAGTGTTATAAAGGTTAAATGTATTATTTTAATCCCTGTACAAGCTGCTTTAGGAACAAAGCCGCAACCTCTTTCTGAAGTTTTTTGGCTATACAGTTCAGCCAGTAGAGGGAGTATCTGATTTTTCCATAGAGCTCCCTACTTTAGCTGGTCCAGTTTCAGCTTTATCTCACAGCATTCTTAAAAGCTAAACCTAGAGGATTTTATATATTTTAAAAAAATCAACAACTCTGGCAAAATGCCTGGAAATTGTATTGCTGTATGTGCTTGACATTTTTTTTATCTGACTGCTTTTATATTTTACTAATGTTTTTAGCCTGGTCATTTTAATAGATAAAAAATGGACACTGTATTGTGTGGGAAATATCGAATCAAGTCTTTGATGTTTATGTATAAAAGATTAATCTAAACTTTTGGGTGATAGAGAAAAAATATGATTGTATTAAAGATTGAGGAGAATTTGTATCCTATAATAACTGTAAATTATATGTTTGCTGTTAAGTAAATTTAGTTTACGAGAGGACTCCAACTGGGAAGTTTTGTAATGCTGCAATTCTATGGCCAACACAAAATAGAAATAAATGAGACAAGTGAAAGGCAAAAATGGAGAAATTCTAGTGTAAAACAGCAGCAAACAACAGTAGAGATCCATGATTGAGCTAGTTTGAATCCATTGAAGTGGCTATTCCATTGAAAGCAAAAATCTGATTATTTTCAATGATGTTGTTATGCATGTTGTAGCAGTTTTACACCAGAATTCCTCCATATTTGTGTTTGTAGATATGTCCCTAAAACAACATAAATAATAGTAAAAAAACAATTACTGTGAGTTTTTGTGAATAAATAGAAGATGATATCAATACCCAAAATCATTGTCAGATGGCTTGAGACTGAAAACAATGCAAACAGATCCTAAGGAATAAATATTTAGTTACATAGTTAAATAGGAATTGAGGTTGAAAAAATACTTTTAGTCCATCAGGTTCAACCTTTTTAGATCTCATCTGATCTGCAAAATGCAGATTAATTATTAATTGTTAATTGATCCAGAGGAATGCAAACAGAAAAAAAAACAAGTGAAACTTTGCCACTTGTCTCAAAGAGGGAAAAAATATATAAAATTCCTTCCTGACCCCAGATACTGGCAATCGAACTCCTCCCTGGATCAATACTTCCTCTCTATCCAGGATAGCCCTGAATGCCCTTTTTATAAAAAAATATATCCAATCCCTATTTAAAGTTCTATCGAATCCGATGTCACCACCTCCCTTGGTAGAGAATTCCACAGATTAACCACCCTTACGGTGAAGAAACTTTTTTTCTTTAAGGTGAAATCTTTTTACATTTAATCTCAAAGGATGTCCCCATGTCAGTTGAAAACCCCTTCGCACAAAAAGTGATAAGTATGTATATTTAGTAAGGATTTGAA
This sequence comes from Discoglossus pictus, assembly GCA_027410445.1. NCBI lineage: Eukaryota > Metazoa > Chordata > Amphibia > Anura > Alytidae > Discoglossus > Discoglossus pictus. The sequence continues at coordinate 493,250,870 of CM050163.1, forward strand.
CGTTGTCCATATATTTTCAGTATGTTTACCTTTCAGTTCTCTGTCCCAGTCTATACTTTGTATTGATGCCCTTAGACCGTTAAAATCGGCCTTTTAAAATTGAGAGCTTTTGTTGGCCCCTTACAGGTTTTTTTTTAGTTCAGTCTCAAATGAGACTGTGTTGTGACCAAAACCTATGTCAACATTTGATACTATATCAATATTATTTGTGATAACTAAATCCAAGATAGCCTAATTTCTAGTAGGTTCTTGTATAACCTGGGCCAGATAATGATCCCTGAATGTACTCAAGAACCTGCTCCCCTTCACCTTCGTCGCTCATTGCGAGCCTCTCTCCCCATGTAGTTTAGGGGCCTAGCGATGAGTGTTACTGCTTCGGGTTAAGAGTTACTGCCTTGGCTTAAGTGTTACTGGCTCAGTTTAAATGTTACGTGCTGCAGCGATCATTGCAAGCCCTTTGTCGCTCATTGCAGCCTAAAAATCCCATGTGCCTCAACTGCGGGCCTCGCTATGCGTGGGCCGCAATAATTTAACATTGCGTGACCAACATCGCAACGTGACCAACACTGAAAACTATACATGTGATATTCCAAATGAGGGTGTACTAGAGATTTGTATAGTGGCAGAATTATATTTGCTTCCCTTGCTTCTATACCCTTCTTAATACATGCTAATATTTTACTTGCCTTTGCAGATGTTGCTTGTCATTGCACACTATTTCCTAGGTGGTTGTCAACAAGTACTCCCAAATCCCTTTCAATATCTGATACCCCTATAATCCATTAAGATCATACATTGCATGGCTATTTTTCCTTCCTAGATGCATAACTTTACATTTATTTGTATTAAATCTCGCCTGCCATTTAGTCGCCCATTTCTCTAATTTATGCAAATCCCTTTAGAGGGAAAGTACATCATTACCTGATTCAATTACATTGCACAATAACGTGTCATCAGCAAAAATGTAGGCAACACTTTCCAATCTTACTACTAAGTCATTAATAAATATGTTAAAAAGAAGAGGACCTAATACTGAACCCTGAAGAATACCACTTACCACATTAGTCCAATACAAGTATGTTCCATTTAAAACCACCCTTTGCTTCCTGTCTTTTAGCCAGCTCTCAATCCATGAGCAGATATTTACTGCAATTCCTGTACCCCTTACGTTGCTTGATAGTCTCCCATGTGACACTGTATCACAAGCCTTTGCAAAATCCAAAAAGACTACATCCACTGAGTCTGAGCCCTGAATGTACTCAAGAGCCTGCTCCCCTTCGCTGAACTGCTGGTTTCATTTGTCCAGTTTATTTCAGGGTAATTAAAATCTTCCATGATTAGAACTTGCCCATGCTTAGCTGCATTTCCAATCTGTAACAATAATTGCAGTTCCTCACGGTCAATTATATTTGGGGGTTTATAGCATACTCCAACCAATATTCTTTCAGAATTTGCTGCTTTGGTATTTAACTCTACCCACAAACATGCAAAATTACCACTGGTTCCATCATAAATGTCTCCTTTGACTATAGGCTTAAATTCAGGCTTAACATACAGACAAATCCCTCCTCCTATTTTACCATTGCCCCAATCTTTCTGAAATAGGTTATAACCATCCAGATTGACAGTCCAGTCATGAGATTCATCCCACCACGTTTCAGTAATGCCTATTAAATCCCATTTCTCATTAATTGCTAATAATTTTAACTCTCCCATTTTTCCTGGCAAGCTTCTGGCATTAGCAAGCATACAACTTATGTTATGAGCCTCTAGGTTCTGAAGTGCCTGCCACTGTACTTGAGTTATCTAGCAATACCTCCCTATTGACTAAACTAACCCTCCCCCATCTCCTCCCCCTTGACTAGTTAATGCGGTTCTTACCCCCTCTACACTTTCTACCCCATTACTTCTATGTAGACACTCCCCACCTACTAGTTTAAAAACTTCCCCAGGCATTCTACCACCCTATCCCCTAGATGGGATTAAGGGGCACTATATCTAGTAAATAACTTACTGAGTGAAGTGATGGCTTACCAACCTTGTTCTCCTGTACATGCTGCTCTCACTTGCAGCAGAATGTCACCATATTACACAGAAAATCTCAGCTCTGACAACCTCCCAGAAGAGGTGACCTCACTGGTATATCTGTGGAATAGTAGTAGTTGTATGTGACGAAGTGCCCTTCGCCACTTTGTCTTGGAGAGGACTGTTTGCCAGCCTCCTGCCCTGCGACTATGGCCCTGGTACATATTGCCCTTCAAACACAGTATTCGGCCATACCAGAGTGTATGTCACTCATTCTGGCCCTTTACATACAGGGGGGTCATTCGGTACTTGCCCTGTGTGAACCATGATACCACAGAAAGCTATGCCATGGAGCCCATTCATATAATGAAAGACTATGGGAAAGACTTTAGCTACATGGCAATTGAACTGTGTGAAGAGGATCTGAGCGCTATTCGGTAGTTTTATGCGCTCAGATCCCAGCTGTAACGGAACCCATCACTGTTTTACCCTGTTTTATGATTATTTAATTCTTGGTTAAAATATGATCACATTGCTGTACTGTAGATATGTTGTTTTATGTTCTACAGAATATATTGGCTCAAAATATCAAAGCTACTAGGCTAATAGATAATCCTGTTACAGATAAGAAAAGTTGATTGTATAAACTGTTTTCATTCTCAGATAAGAACAAAGAGGGCTGATTTAATCATTGTCTGATTATATCAAGTTGCCTCAGGGAGGGGTGACCACACCTATTGTCCTATATGTGTATTGTGTGGGGGATATGTGACATGTCTGTGTGTTATGTGAAAAACATACTTTTACTAACTTTTGAACCCCTGGTCTGATTCATGCCATTTTTTAATATGTTGTTCTCCTGGGTGAGAGCTATTGAACGGTGCTGGACTTAAAGGTGTACCCCCTGTTTTTGGGGTACATCCAGAATGTGGTTAAAATTGTGTCTGTTTTAATTGTGTTACCTGTTATCTGAGGGGAGGAGAGGTGGGGGTTGAACCATGTATATAATTGGCTGTGATAATCATGTGGGTGTAGCCCTTCAGAGGGCACCATTGCATAAAAGGAGATCCCCTGTCATTAAAGGATAGTTCTACTTGACCCTTCAAAACGTAGCCTTGTCTCGTTATTAAAGGGGATCTCTATATCATACTGGGGATTGCTATGCTTTTGCATACTCCCTTGAGCTGTAACTACTGAACGCTTGTTCCTGATGTGTTCTCCTTGGAGGAGAGGTCTTCCCCACACGGTCCTGGATGCTGGAGATTCATACAGGGTGGAAGGAAGACGGCGCGGCTCCAGCTAAACTACGTCGGTTGTGGAGTCTGTGGTGGTTGAGGTGTCCGGTGCGGTGCTTGTAGGCCTCGGCGCAAAACTAGGACGCGTCTATCAACGGAGGTACCCGGTCGGGGTGCCAGTAGTATCCGTTACATTGGTGGCAGTGGTGGGATGGCGTCCTAGTAAGAGGAAAAGCAGCACGGAGACACCGGTAACGTTTGGAGTTACAAATTGAGGGCAACGCTAGTATCCGTACAGCGCCCCTGGCTACAGCAGGATGGAACCGGCTAGTTTTCGGACAGCGTTCCATGATGAGGATGAGGAGGAGGCCGCGGACTACAGGGATGCAGACAGAAAGGAACTCTGGTATGATGCCCTGGAAGATGCCCAATGGCGGCGAGGTGAGAGTCTCCCCAGTGATGAGCAGCGGCTACAGAAGCGTGTGGCGATGCGGATGTATCTATTGGGAGAGCAGCCCCTGGATGAGTGGGTGACAAGACTAGAGACCCTGGTACGGCGAGAGATCTGGCTAGACAACGCATACCAGGCCCTCTGGTGGCATACCGTTCGACTTACCCCCTGGACGGCTGAACACGACTTACCGGAGGCGGATGATTATGATGGCCCGGGTTTATTATGGGATGCCTTGGAGGACGACATGGATCTTGGCAGCACGGAGGAGTCTAGGTTTTGGGACATCTACGACTACCGGATGGGCATGTATGTCTGGGATGACGAAGGCGAGGTGAGCAAAGACATGACCCACCTGGTAACAAGAGAATGGGAGCTGGAGCAGGACTACCAACACCTGCTCAGCTTCGTGCAGCCCCAACCTACTCGACAAGCGGAACCAGACTTCATTGACTGGTCCTGGGATGACCTCCAGATGGCAGGTAGAGATGGGACCGAGGTCTCTCTACCGGCCCTACAGGGGGCAGAAGGTGTCGTCCTTCCCCCCCAGCGGCAGTGTGAACCCCAGGGGGCAGAAGGTGTCGTCCTTCCCCCCCAGCGGCAGTGTGAACCCCAGGGGGCAGAAGGTGTCGTCCTTCCCCCCCAGCGGCAGTGTGAACCCCAGGGGGCAGAAGGTGTCGTCCTTCCCCCCCAGCGGCAGTGTGAACCCCAGGGGGCAGAAGGTGTCGTCCTTCCCCCCCAGCGGCAGTGTGAACCCCAGGGGGCAGAAGGTGTCGTCCTTCCCCCCCAGCGGCAGTGTGAACCCCAGGGGGCAGAAGGTGTCGTCCTTCCCCCCCAGCGGCAGTGTGAACCCCAGGGGGCAGAAGGTGTCATCCTTCCCCCCCAGCGGCAGTGTGAACCCCAGGGGGCAGAAGGTGTTGTCCTTCCCCCCCAGCGGCAGTGTGAACCCCAGGGGGCAGAAGGTGTCGTCCTTCCTCCCCAGCGACAGTTTACCCTAACCAGGGGAGACACCAATCTCCCAGACGGTGCAGATGGGACCGTGGTCTCTGCGCCCACAGCCTGTCCAGATGCCCAACTACCATCACTGGGACAACCGGAGGAGGGGGTAAGTACAAATTCCCCTCCCCAGCTAACTTCTCATGTGGCCCCAGGGTTAGCAGAGGGAATGTTAACCCTCACTGACCCCCACCTTTCCCTGGCTACTGAGCCGGAATATGTCCCAAGTACCCCAGCAGAAGAGCTGACAGCGGGACAGAGTGCAGTCGGCCTCTGCCCTCCCTTTGTCCCTTGTACAGAGCAGGATGTCCTGCAGGTTATACCAGCAGAAGAGCAGGCATCAGGGCAGAGTGCCGCTGGCCTCTGCCCCTCAAGTCCCCTCAGCGTGTTGCCCCATCACCACAGCGAAATATCCAGGTGCCGTAACGGTTTGTTGTGGGTGGGCTGCTCTTGTACTTTGTTGTTGTGGGGGGGGGCTGCTCTAGCACTGGTTTATTGTGGGTTGGTGGATCGTCTAACGGAGGCACTGACCGGCAGAAGGTCAGGTGCCTGGTTAGACTTCCCCCCAAAGGGGAGATGTGTGACGAAGTGCCCTTCGCCACTTTGTCTTGGAGAGGACTGTTTGCCAGCCTCCTGCCCTGCGACTATGGCCCTGGTACATATTGCCCTTCAAACACAGTATTCGGCCATACCAGAGTGTATGTCACTCATTCTGGCCCTTTACATACAGGGGGGTCATTCGGTACTTGCCCTGTGTGAACCATGATACCACAGAAAGCTATGCCATGGAGCCCATTCATATAATGAAAGACTATGGGAAAGACTTTAGATACATGGCAATTGAACTGTGTGAAGAGGATCTGAGCGCTATTCGGTAGTTTTATGCGCTCAGATCGCAGCTGTAACGGAACCCATCACTGTTTTACCCTGTTTTATGATTATTTAATTATTGGTTAAAATATGATCACATTGCTGTACTGTAGATATGTTGTTTTATGTTCTACAGAATATATTGGCTCAGAATATCAAAGCTACTAGGCTAATAGATAATCCTGTTACAGATAAGAAAAGTCGATTGTATAAACTGTTTTCATTCTCAGATAAGAACAAAGAGGGCTGATTTAATCATTGTCTGATTATATCAAGTTGCCTCAGGGAGGGGTGACCACACCTATTGTCCTATATGTGTATTGTGTGGGGGATATGTGACATGTCTGTGTGTTATGTGAAAAACATACTTTTACTAACTTTTGAACCCCTGGTCTGATTCATGCCATTTTTTAATATGTTGTTCTCCTGGGTGAGAGCTATTGAACGGTGCTGGACTTAAAGGTGTACCCCCTGTTTTTGGGGTACATCCAGAATGTGGTTAAAATTGTGTCTGTTTTAATTGTGTTACCTGTTATCTGAGGGGAGGAGACGTGGGGGTTGAACCATGTATATAATTGGCTGTGATAATTATGTGGGTGTAGCCCTTCAGAGGGCACCATTGCATAAAAGTAGATCCCCTGTCATTAAAGGATAGTTCTACTTGACCCTTTAAAACGTAGCCTCGTCTCGTTATTAAAGGGGATCGCTATATCATACTGGGGATTGCTATGCTTTTGCATACTCCCTTGAGCTGTAACTACTGAACGCTTGTTCCTGATGTGTTCTCCTTGGAGGAGAGGTCTTCCCCACACGGTCCTGGATGCTGGAGATTCATACAGGGTGGAAGGAAGACGGCGCGGCTACGTCGGTTGTGGAGTCTGTGGTGGTTGAGGTGTCCGGTGCTTTGCTTGTAGGCCTCGGCGCAAAACTAGGACGCGTCTATCAACGGAGGTACCCGGTCGGGGTGCCAGTAGTATCCGTTACATTGTAGTTTTTTTGTCTGTAGTTGATATAACTTGATATTATAACAAGACTACATCTACCATCATGGTATCTATAGAAGAGGGACAGTCTATTGATGATCTGCACAATTCAGCCAATCAGAAAGGAGCTTTACAACCTTTCCTTTTATATATCGCCGCCAGCGCAGTGGCCAGCAGGTGGTGCACGATGGTAAAGTAGTCACATGCTAGGCATGCCACTATTTTACTATGTAAAGTGTATCATCTGATGCTACCCTAGCCCTAAACCCGATCACTAAACCCTAAGTCTAACCCTAAACCTTAACTCTAAAAATAAATTTAACAGAGTGCTGCGCTGGCAAGTAGATAACAGGAAAGATCTAAGCTTTGTTTTTCCCACCCCAAAGCAATTAGAATTTCCTGAAAAAGAACGCAATTCTTTTTTTATGCGTTAAAAGAGCATTCTTTAAACAATAGCAAAGTCATGTATTAAGTAATACATTTAGGCTTCATTGAAGTTAATAGGGAAATGCACATAGCATATATATCTGTAGATTTCATTGGCAGACTATTATGAGTCATAGTGCTATAGTACTGCTCATTGGCTGACGGCCATGTTAAACATTTAAATATTTATTTTCTGATTGAGGAGAAAAAAGACACACAATGGTACATTATCAAATACCCCCATTGAGATGCAACAAATTCAAAATTATTTCAATGTCAATTTCAGTAATAGAAACTTCAAATTAACAACTTTTAGAGCTGGAACAAGGCACCCCTTCAGACACATGCCTCTAGCCAACTGCCTACGCTGTCTAATGGTAAATATAGCCACACAACAGCAAAAGTTTAATGGGATTTCTTAGCGTAAGGTAGCCGTGAATGTCCAGTAATCTAGGTGACTAATCATAAGTATATAGTGATACATTTTTTGTATTGGACAAACATATTCATTGAAACAATGAACAAGCATTTGAGAGAAAAAGAGACATGAAAAAGAGAGTTGCATCTCCTGAAAGCTTGTTAATGAATATGTTTGTCTAATAAAAAGGTATCACTATACTACAATACTCTGATTATCTATCTATCTATATTAATGGTGACAGGGATAATTTGCAATAGTGTCACTTAAATTAAAACGCAGCAATTTAGCCTGCCTTGTATATTTTCAAATGCATTACAATTTGTGCAATCTAATGAGATGGAGATTGCTAGGTCTATTATGCTAAGCTCTGTGCAAAGAAAAGACGCTTACAGTTGATAATGGGTAAATTGATATTGGCATGTAAAAAATAAAAACGCCTTTATTAACTACTCTATGCAATTATTTCAGTGGGCAGCATGAGTTTGAGTTGTGTTATAATTGCATATAATAAATAATAAATTAAAAGCTGTATTTTTATTTTACTTTCTAAAAAAATAGTTTGTTCTTTAAAAAGTGCATGTAGTAAGTATAGGATTAGAGTGCTCCTTTAATGCCAGCACAAATGACAGTACTATAATGCAAAACATTTTGAATTTACTATTTTGATGCACTGCACTTAAAAAAGAGATTATGTTCTTAAAATGTAAAAAAATAAAAAAAACTTCTACATTTTTTACCATTTATATGAAAATATGCTGCAGTGGAAGACACTATTTTGCTTTCTGCTGATTACATTTTAAGGAAGACAGTCTGTAGCACAGGAAGTTTATATATGTATATATAAATATATAATATGGTTCTTTTCCCTTTTCAAATTCGCCAAAAATTCACCAGCATTGGTAGCAGCATTGCCACCCACCAACCGCTAGATGGCGCTGCCGATTTTCAGTGCCCATACCATAGAGTTAGGGTTAGGTAAACTTTCAGGGTTATGGTGAGGGTTAGGGTAACCTCCTTAGGTTACAACTTGTGTGAAATATTGTCAGCGGCTACTTGCTGGCGCTGCAGCTGTCAGTGCTGGCGAACGGGATAGATCCTAGAATTTGCTTTCTGATATAAATATGTCATTATTCATATACAAAAATATTTCATCAGACATAAATTAACATTTAGATATATTATTTCAGCATCATTATAAACAAAATTAGGATCTATCCTGTTGTATAAGCTCAAAGAAATCGCCAGCACTGACAGCTGCAGTGCCAGCAAGTAACCGGTAGATGGCTGGTCCCTGATTATTCCCTCGTCCGACGTGGCGCAAGTCGACGGCACTGAATCAACAGCGAGGCCATATATATTACTTATATTTTACTTATTGAAAGATTTTCTTTATTGCACAATTCAGGCAGGTGACCACAGATGCTGGGACTAGATGTTTGACCTAATTGGCATTTATAAAATGATAGTATTAGAAGGTCACAAATGTAACCTGTAAATAAAAGGTTAACCGGGCCTGTGGCATGAGTTACATATTGTACTGAGGTTGTTTAATAGTGCCCTCCCTGGCCCTGGGCAGGAGGTGTCAGGTAGGAGTGAGGGTGAGGCTGGGTGCCAGATGGGCAGGGAGCCAGTCACAAGCTGAAATCCTGCTGCACTCACATGTGACCTAACACTGAGCTTCAGCTGTGAACACTGAGCCCTTCAATCAGCTGAGCTCACACTGGACTGGAGGCACCTGTCTGCAGGCTCTCACCTGAAGGGCAATTAGCATTAATGCTATTTGTTTTACTTTATTACTCAGTTCTGACATAGCAAACTAGTCTGCACATATTCCAATCTATCCATGATACAAATGTCAGTAACAAAGTCAGCCCACATAATCTGATCTCACTTGTGCCTGATTTACATTCACAGCACACCCTCAGCTCTGCACTTTTGTTGTGCTGCTGTTCCCACACCTCTCACAGACTGCACCGGTTAGTCTCTGCTCCTATGCTGCTCTCTACTCCAATATCCAATGGATATGGCTTTGCTGGGGGACCCTGGAGAGAGGGGCCAGCTGTGCCCTCTGGGTATGAAACAGGTGAGGTTCAGATGTGCCACACTGTGTACCCCTGGCATGCAAACCACAGGTGGATGCTGAGTGCTGGACAGCTCCTTACATGGATTGACACCACAGCCTGTCTGGCAGGTAAGCACATGCCCTCTTTTTATAGTATATAATTGTATATACTCTGTAGGATGAGTAATGTATGAATAACATAGTGCATTTGTTATTCAGGTATATTGTAAACACAAAGCGCTGACCTCTTATAAGATTTGTATTTACATTGAACCATTTATAAAGAAAGTGATGGGCTAATATTTACCTTACATTTATTACACCTATGTTTCAGTTTAACTGCTTCCCTTAACATAGTTTTAATGCCAACACAAGATGATCCTATCAGATTAATTTCAGAACTCCTTAAATTATGCCTACAACTAATTATGTGTATGGAAGGGCTGAATGAATAATAACTATACTAAAAACATTACATTTTATTTGATGTACATATAACTAATATAGAACCAATATAACTACTAAGCTATATGTTGTTCTTTCCAAACTTCCTAGACTGTAAACTCTGATTATAACAAAGCCCTATGTTTCTTTCTACATATGTGTATTTGTTGTCAAGCATTCAGTGAACCCCTAGCACTCAGTAATAGCCAGCCCACCAAATATATGCAATAGGTGATTATCTTCTGCTTATTGCCCTTTAGTCAAGAATGGTACACTGGTGGTATAGACACCTAAACTGCTGTTATATTGTCTACAGGTATATTTATTACACAACCTCTTCCATCCATGTGAAAGAGAGTGCCTATTATTATTATTATTATTATTATTATTATTATTATTTATTCCTCACTAGCATCTTGTAGTGTTATTCATAAGGAATGCTTACTGATGCTTAAGATCATGTTTCAGTGAGTTCTGAATTTGATTCTTCCTAAAATAGAAGAGCCACCTGTTAACCCCCCCCCCCCCCCCCCCAAAAAAAAAATAAATTTTTAAAATCAGACATGATATCCACTCTCCAGGACTGGAATTGGATAATTATTGCCTACATCAGTGTTTTATACCTACAAACTCCATGCCACACAAACAGAACGGGATTTAAAAGTATGTCTGGTTTAGCTTCATTTGATCAATTTAAATTACTGGGTCGCTGATAAACCCACCTGAGCTCAGGCAGGGAGCTTTATCTCATAACCTCTTCTAACTTTCTTGCACATTGTTGACACTCGGCTGTATTCTATGTTAAAACTAAAGCACATACTGGGCACTATATATTCATAAAATAGGTCTTTTCCTATAATGAGTGCTCCAGCGGGCCCCCAGTACAGGCAGTGGCAGTGAGCATCCGATAGATGTTGCTGCCAACATTTTAATGCCGATATCATAGCTTTAGGGTTAGGGGGTAAAGGTTTAATCTTGGAAATTGTATACGATCTCCGCAGCACTTGCAAACTGTGAACAATTTTGTCCGTGCCATCTAGCGGCTCCTTGCTGCTGCCAATGCCAGTGGTCTAATAACAGGAATGAACCCATAAAATATGTTTCATTTTCCAGCTGAAAGACATGCTGGAGTGGCCTGTGTTACCGCATCTGTGGATAACATCCAGATTGAGGAGACAGCCAGGTACTGTACTTCTTGTGTTTATTATTATTATTATTATTATTATTATTATTATTATTATCTAAAAAAATCTGAGACCTCTTATCCTGTCTCCAACAGCAACTGAGCCTTAAGTTCATAAGTCCTTAATTACTCTGTTATGGTTCAAGGTTCACTGGGAATCATTACCTGCTGCACTGAGGCCAAGCGTGGATATTTGGATATACTGTTAAGCAATAGGTGGCACATGTAACTCTTTAAGTGCAAATGCTGTAGGATAAATTCTTTGTGAAAGTGCAATGCAAAGCCAACTTCTTAATATCTACAGGAACCAAAAGCGATATTGACAAGGGACTGATGAGTAGTTGTGTGCCAAGGGTGGCAGATACTAACTAATTTACCTATTTTAATATTTATGGGTGAGGTAGCTGTAAATGTCCAGTTAAATAATCACAGTAATACATTTTTTATTTGACAAACAAGTTATCACTTATTCATCTAATATACAAATGGAAGCATGCATATGTTTAATTCATACTCCAGTACTTTCAGGTTCTCTTCTTGAACATTTATGATTTAATTTAGGGGTCCTCAACCTCTTAATACCTACTGCCCACCGGTACCGCAGTTACTCAACGTACTCTCATTTCTGGTTACATAAATCATATGACCCTAGCTATGTATCACCCTATAGGTACTAGATAGTGACCCTGTCCTGACTGCTGTCACTAGTCTCTCTCACTAGCTCTACAACCCACCAAGCGTGGTGCTGCGGGTCTCTGGGGTGTGATGTCACTCGTCAGCGACACCACATAGCGATGACCCCAACACCTACCAAGAAAGCTTGAATTAACCACTAATGGGCGGTAGGGACCAGGTTGGCCACCACTGGTTTAATCGGTGCCTTAGCTTCTGTGCTGTCTAGTTATAAGTGCAGCTGTATTACAGCATTAAAAAGACTCTGAAGACCCATCTTTATCAGCTCTAGTTTTAAAAATAGCACACAGTAAAGAAACATGGAACACAATTCATTGTTCTTTGTGTTTGAGCATGCTTTAAATATTACCAAAGATGCAGATGCAACAAAGAAAAATGTGCTTTCAATGTCTGTTTTACACTGTAAAAGGCCCACTATGGTATTTTCCTTTCTTTTTATGGTCTTTTAAATAACTAAAGATGAAAATAGTCAAAATACTTTCAAAGGGCAAAAAAATAAGTAAATATACACAACCTTTACAATTTGCAAAGTGCATACACAATTTTTTAATGCAGTGTTCAATTTTGTTTTATTGTCTGCTGCTACTTATTACTTCCTTGCATGGGTGTGTTTTTGTAAACTAATGGGTTCCTCTTTAGTCAAGCGGAGTACTTACAGTTTAAATGCCACATACCCACTGTGCAGACAGAAACTTCCTCTGCATTCAATTAATTATGACGTTGTCAGGGTCAATGGACTATCCCATTGACGATGCTGGATGAGTTCAGGGGGAGTTTGCACAAGTCCTGGATTTCACCTTTAAGGTAAAGACAAGTTGTTGATGGTATCGTCCTAAAAACAAGTGTAACTTCACCCCCAATGCTCTATTGTATAAATCACAAAAAGCAAAAGACGATAATTTATATATAGTGAGAATACAAATTTCAATCATTTTATGTTTCTTTATATTTAAATCTATAGACACATTGTATTATGGTTCAAACAGTGTATTAAGCTATGCTGTTTTTGTTTTCTAGCCTCTGTAAAGGTATTTGAACTTTATCCCATTAACCTACACATAGAAACTCTAGCCGTGGAGCTGCTACATAACCATACAGCCACGAGCCCCTGATAACTAGAAACCATTCCTGTGCTAATAGGATCGGTCAATGAATATTATACCGAATTGCAATGAATGCAAAGAGATGGAAATAAATACAGTGTGCTTATTAAATTAAAGGGACATTTTCAAGGAAACCGAAGGAGTTCGAGTTTGAGCACTTGCTGCTTTATTGCTGCATAGTAGGTGATGTGAGCTACACATAACAATGAATGTGATTGTCACAGCTCAGAACACGATGCAGTTTGATTGGCTTTTAAACCGGTCTTTGATCATTTGACCAAATCAGCTCAACATAACCCGTGCAATATCCTATGAACCTTTACAGAGGGGCGGTATTCTGTTTTTTTGTTTTTGTTTTTTAGCTTTATTTTAAAAAAAATACTATCATGTTCCAATATCTATAATATACTGCTCTGAAGAACTACAGTAACAAAAAAGGCTAGATGTCTGCAGAATATAAGAAATAATACAGCCTCTAATTTATCAACAATTTTTATATCAAACTATGCTGCTGTGGAATTTACCATTTTGATTTCTGCTGCTTCTGAGTTGATAAACAGATGAATGTTCTATCTTCATAGTGGGAATGTGGCATCTAAAACTGCCAGTGTTTCACCAGAGGTGAAAGAGGTCATTAGTTTACAAGAAACATCCTCCTGAGAAAGAAGCGGAATTAGCAGAGAGACATGGAATCCTACAGTAAAAAAATATATTTTTTATCGAACAGATAAGTCTATAAAAATAGTTTTTTGTTCTATAATATTCTGTCCATCTTAGTTTTTCAATGTACTACATAAAAATTGATTAAAGTGTTCTTGATTTACTGCAATAGCGTTCTATCCCACCATTCACTATGTCCTGTGTTAAAATATTCAGAAATGATGTCACGAATTTAAATAGGAGATGAAATATGTTCACCTCCCCTCCTGTGATTGGATCCCTCCTCAGGATTACACAGCCTTGGCAGGGCACAATGGAAAAACTTCCACAGGCGTCCTGAGCTGTGCCCTATTTCAGTCTTCTAAGAAGTGCCTTCTCTGTCCTACTGAAAAGATTTGTCCCTCTTTACAAGTGAAACAAAGACTTACTTTAACCCAATGGTTTCCATTGAGAAGATTAGGGAGTGCTTCAAATGAGAATGTGCTGAGGGAATTGTGGTCATACAAAGACATGATGGGACATGAGGGCAAAGTATTATTTCAATGAAAATGCATAATTAATTTAGTATGCAAGACTTGTTAAACATCTCTGCAATATTGCACAAAGTATGATCATTCCTGTATACCTGTACTCAGACCATGGTAATAGTTCCTCTCTCGAGTGCGCTACCACATCTGTTGCTTAGGGTGATAAGGACTCCATTGCTAAGCCAGATCGCCACTCAGGATGTCGGAGAATTAAAAGACGCTATTTATAGTACAGGAATACCTCATTTAACGCTGTAGATGGGTTCCAGGCAATAGGAGTGCGACGCGAAACAGCTCTAAACGGGGCAGTTTAACATGGGAAATATAGGGATAGGGGAACTCAAAAAAACACACAATTACAAGTGACATTTACACTTATTTGGTTTTATATGAACGTCAAAGAAACCGCAAACATAACACTAGCACAAACTGAACATTATCAGAAATATAAACAAAATTATTGATGTTGAAGCTTCTGCGTCATCCTGGATTCTGTTCTGTTTTGGAGAAAAAAAAACGTGTTATTGAGAATCAGAGAATTAAAAGGGACCTGGCAGGCAAAAACAGCGTTATAGCGAGTCGGTGCCATAGAGAATCAGAGCATTAAAAGGGATCTGGCAGGAAAAACAGCTTTGTAGTGAATCGGCTCTAAAAGGGGTAGCTTTAAGCTGGGTATACCTGTATTCTACTTGACAGTGTGAAAAAAGTGTTTTTAGTAAATACATAATTACAGCCTTTAACTTTTTTAAATACTGCATTCAATCTTGCTTTAATGATGAGACTGAGAGAAAATGCTTTCCATTTTATACTACTAAACGCCTTTATGCTCCTGTCTTGCATACCAGCTAATATGTTTATCTTGATCTGTTCTTCACTAGTGTGTGTGTGTGTGTGTGCATTGGCTACAGGAATCCTCCCTTGGACCGTGCCATGGATGGGCTTCTCGTTGATCTTTTTTATTCCAGGACCATCAATGCAGAACAGGAATCAAGGGGTTAAAAAAGGTTATAACCTCTAAATCAGCTGTGTCCAAGTTCAGTCCTGGTGGTCTGCACACAGGCCTGGATTGATGATATCCCTGCTGCACCCAGGGGAGACTATTGCTTCTTCAGTCATGCTAATTGACTCACCTGTGCACAGAAATGAAACCCTAAAATCGCGACCTGTGTGCAGCCCACCAGGACCAAGGGTGGATTCCACCGCTCTAAATAAAGTCAGAATACCATGATTATGTTCCCTAGAAGAATGTGTTATTACTGGGGAAAATTTAAATGCGAACAGAACAATACAACTTTGGTTCAACCCACAAGCATGATTATATTACCTTAACCAGTTATATGAATCAGCCCCTGTAGTAGCTCACTGGCCAATCCCATCAAAAACTGAAACACAATTAGAGTTGCAGATCTTGACATAGGAGCATGGGACACCTCAATTTAAAGATGGAAATCCCTCACTTTCAAAAGAGTGCCATGGCACACTCACTAAAGGCAATACAATACTCAATATATAGTGATCATCTGTCCAAATTGGTATTTTCTTGGGGGATATGATCTACCTTCATAACCATATAAAACGGAAACACTCTACTTACAATGGCTTCAAATGCCTGTGGGAACTGAGGTCCCCTGATAGATCCACAGCCACCAATGTATATTCAATGAAGGTGCGTACCTTTTTTGTAAAGATAAACCATATTGCCCCATCTTATTAAAGAGGGTCATTTGGCCACACATTTAAAAGCGGGGAGGCATGCTTCCATCACAAAAGGTAGTTACCACGATCAAGGTTAAACACATATTTTAATCCCTCTGCATGCTACTTTTTGCAACAATACCACTACCTCCCTGAGAAGAAAGATTTTGAATAGGTGCCACCAATCAGATTAGAGCAGTGCTTCCCAATCCTCTCCTAACACACCATAAGTGCAATAGTTATTAGTGTCTTGGAACAAATCATTAGCTCACCTGTGTCCACAGTGTTACATAAATCCTGGCCTGTGTGTGGCTAACTTGGTTGATTGGAAACCAATGGTTTACACGCAGTAATTTGATTTCTCATCTGATTTACTTTAATTTCTTTTTTAAAGCATGACCGTAAAATTGTGACTTCAGTTTGTGCTATTTTTATGGCATGACTTCAACTCAACCCAAAGAGCTGCAGGGTTGGGTACCTACGATCAGGATGTTGCCCTCTGTCTGATTCTACAAGAACACACAAACCGAAAGGTACAATAGAAGGCTATGTAGTTAAAGACTGCACAAAGGAAATTTTAAACGGGACACAAAGCAAATATTTAATGGTTGTTGGGTGGTTCCAGTTGAAAAGTTCAAATGTGTAAACTGGATAAACCTTTTAGTTCTTCTGTACCATTAATTTATTTTGTTTTTTTCCCCCAACATTTTCTGGAGTAACGGGGGATAGGATATATACAGTCAGGTCCATAAATATTGGTACATCGACATAATTCTAATCTTTTTGGCTCTATACACCACCACAATGGATTTGAAATGCAACTAACAAGATGTGCTTTAACTGCAGACTTTCAGCTTTAATTTGAGGGTATTTACATCCAAATCAGGTGAACGGTGTAGGAATTACAACAGTTTGTATATGTGCCTCCCACTTTTTAAGGGACCAAAAGTAATGGGACAATTGGCTGCTCAGCTGTTCCATTGCCAGGTGTGTGTTATGCCCTCATTATCGCATTTACAAAGAGCAGATACAAGCTCCAGTGTTCATTTCAAGTGTGCTATTTGCATTTGTTGCTGTTAACTCTCAATATGAGATCCAAAGAGCTGTCACTATCGGTGAAGCAAGCCATCATTAGGCTGAAAACACAAACCCATCAGAGAGATAGCAAAAACATTAGGTGTGGCCAAATCAACTGTTTGGAACATCCTTAAAAAGAAAGAACGCACTGGTGAGCTCAGCAACACCAAAAGACCCAGAAGACCACGGAAAACAACTGTGGTGGATGACCGAAGAATTATTTACCTGGTGAAGAAAACACCCTTCACAACAGTTGGCCAGATCAAGAACACTCTCCAGGAGGTAGGTGTATGTGTGTCAAAGTCAACAATCAAGAGAAGACTTCACCAGAGTAAATACAGAGGGTTCACCACAAGATGTAAATCATTGGTGATCCTCAAAACAGGAAGGCCAGATTAGAGTTTTCCAAACAATACCTAAAAAAGCCTTCACAGTTCTGGAACAACATCCTATGGATAGATGAGACTAAGATCAACTTGTACCAGAGTGATGGGAAGAGAAGAGTATGGAGACGGAAAGGAACTGCTCATGATCCAAAGCATACCACCTCATCAGTGAAGCATGGTGGTGGTAGTGTCATGGCGTGAGCATGTATGGCTGCCAATGGAACTGGTTCTCTTGTATTTATTTTTTATTTATTTTTTTTAATTGATTTTTATTAGACAGGTCAGACATATAACATAGTACACCAAAAACATTAGAAGTGATAAATAGGAATTAACAATAAACGTATTTCACATATTTGGTTTCCAGTGTGTCCTCTGCCTGTCCAAAACTCCTCTCCCTTTTCCGTTTTTCTGGTATTATAATAGCTGATATTAGCTTTTAAATAACTTAAGGCTAACGAGAAAACTATATTTAATGAAGTCCCATAACTATGGGAAAAATATGATGAACTTGGATTCCTGACCAACTGTTGTTTTGAGCTTGGTTGGTAGCATCTAATAGAAAGATTATTCTGTGTTTAGGTTACTGTGTGGGCTAATGATGTTGGGTAAATTAAGACCACTACTACTATGGATCCCCTAATAGCTCCTTTGTAGGGAGAAGTGTCACTCACCCTATTCATCTGCCGCGTCTTGTCTCCCAGGCGGCCCAGCAGGAGGCCCAGCGCTTGTAGTTATGGTCAACCTCTGCGGACAGAACGCTCATGGATCGAACGAACTCAATTTTGTTTAAGACTACTTCAAATGTTGGGGTGGGTGATTTCCAATGGGCGGCTACTACTATCCTCACTGCTAGGAAAATTTGGTTAGTTAGGAATTGTTCTGAGTTGGACATCCCTTCTACCGGTAATCCTAGGATGGCCTCTTCTGGTCTCATGGGATAGCATTGACCCCATAGTTTCTCCAGGGTTTTGTAGGTGTCCACCCATGTGTGTCTAATCATAGGGCATTCCCATAATTTATGGATTAGAGTCCCTTTTTGGTTGCAGCCCCTTTCGCATATGTCACTAATTGTCTGGTTCCCTATGTGCATTCTTACTGGGGTTAGGTACCACCTCATAATAACTTTATAGGAGTTTTCTTTCATAATTACGTTAAGTGATGTGTTTTTGGCTTGTTTCCGAATACTATTCCATTGGTCTCTGTCTAAATTTATGTTGAGGTCAGCTTCCCATGCTGATTCATAGTGTAATTTAGGGGGAGTGACTAAATCGCTTAAATGGTTATATATTGTGGAGATGTTTCCTTTCCCTCCCGGGAATTTAATGCAACATTTTTCGAATAAGGATATATTTTGCCCTCCTTTATTCTTAGTGATGTGATTTAATCTTTGGTTTATAGCGATTAGGTTAAGCCATTCCCCCGGAGGAAGGGGTTTGTCTTCTAGGAATGCGGTGGTGGACCATTTTTGATTAACAACCGGTAAATCTGCCGCAATTGAGCAATTATTATCAATCCACCATCTGTATTGAGCATTAGAGTTTATTTTGGGGTTAGTTGAAAGTGGCCATAGAGGGCTGAGCCCTGACTCCTGGCCCAGCAGTCTGTTCCTCTTATTTATATCTTTCCATAGGGAAATTGAATGCCTCACACTTGATGGAATTGATTGGGGTAACTTGAAGCCCTGCTGGGTTGAGAGCCATAGTAACTGACGCATGATTAAATCATTGGACCCTAGTATGCGTTTTTCTAATTGAACCCATACCGGGGGGGGAGTCCCTGACATACCACTTAACTAGTTGTGCTAATCTAGCAGCTTTAAAGTACCTGGAAATGTCTGGAAATCCGAGCCCACCATCCTTCTTAGTCGCAGTAGTTGTTTCTCTGTTTATTCTAGGTTTTTTATTGTTCCACAGAAAACTCATTAGTAATTTCTGTATTTTTTTCAAGTCTATCGCTAAAATCGAGATAGGTAAGGTCCGAAAAAGGTAGAGCAGTTTGGGGAGTACGTTCATTTTGACAGCATGTAGCTTTCCTAACCACGAAATCTTTAGTTCTGACCACCTGTGCAGGTCCCTAGTTAATTGTTTAAAGAGGGTTGGGTAGTTTGCTTCATATAGGGTCTTAGTTGATTTTGTAATTTGTACGCCTAGGTAGTTGATAGAATTCGGGGCCCATTTTATTGGGAAGTTATTGGCTAGTAGTTTTTCCGTGGTGGGAGGAAGTGATATATTAAGGGCTATGCTTTTACTTGTGTTAATTTTGAATCCTGACAGTGGGCCAAATTGAGACAAAAGTTTGAATAGATTAGGTAGACTAACCAGGGGGTTTGATATTGTTAGTAGGATATCATCGGCAAAAAGGCTAATTTTATGATCTGTCGGGCCGACCCGTATACCCGATATGTCAGTGTGCTGACGAATGGCAATTGCTAGGGGCTCTATACTGAGGGCGAACAGCAATGGTGATAGAGGGCACCCCTGTCTTGTCCCCCTTGTGATGTTGAATTTTAGTGAATTGTGTCCTTGATATGTAACTTGTGCGGTTGGTTCCGAGTATAATGTCGCGATGCTTCGCAGAAAACCTTCCGGAATTCCGAATTTGTTCAGTGTGGCGTTCATAAATGTCCAATCTAACCTATCAAATGCCTTCTCGGCATCAAGCGCCAACAACATAGCGCGGCCTTCATTACTTTTGGTTATGTCAATAAGGTCAACAATTTTTCTGGTATTGTCTGGCGCTTCTCTCCCCTTAATGAACCCTACTTGGTCTGGATGTACCACTTCAGGTAACAGATTCGCTAGTCTTGACGCTAAGATTTTGGTGTATATTTTTAAATCTGTGTTGATCAGAGATATTGGTCTATAGCTAGCACATTGGGATGGGTCTTTCCCCGGTTTAGGAATCAGTATTATTTTAGCTTCTAAGAATTCCGGTTTAATTTTTTCACCAGCTAAGAAGCTGTTAAATAGCTTATGTAAGGTGGGGCTAAGTAGATCGCTCATATGTTTGTAGTAGAGGTTGGAATAGCCATCTGGCCCTGGGGCCCCGTGTGCCTTTGTGGATTTGATCGCATCCTGTATTTCTTCGACCGAGATGGGCTCTAAGAGTGATTTAGCTTTGATAGAGTCTAATTGGGGTATATTTAAGTTATTTAGTGTATTTTCAATTTCTAGTTTGTGGGTTGGGGTGCCTGATTCGGGTGTTTTGCTGTAAAGGTCCGCATAAAATTGTCTGAATTCGTTTACTATTTGATCTGGTTTAAAAACTGTCTGCCTATTTTTGGTGATTATTTTGGCTATGAATGAGTTTGCTCTTTTTTCTTTTAGTCTCGTGGCCAGCATTCTATCGGGCTTGTTTGCGTATCTGAAGAATTTAGCTTCAGTTCGCTGTAGGATATTGACCATTTTCCCTCTTAAAATAGTGTTTAGTTCTTGTTTGTAACTTAGTATCTTCTCATGGGTATGTCGTGATTTATCTTTAACAAATAGTTTCTGTGCTTCAGCAATTTTCTGGTTTAGAAGTAAGATTTGTGCTTGGTCTTTTTTCTTTTTGATTGAACTAATTTGTATACAGACTCCCCTGATCACTGCCTTGTGAGCTGCCCAAATTCCATCTATGTCTATCTCCCCTACTGTATTGAGGTCAAGATAATCTACGATTGCAGTTCTGACCTTATCTCGTGTGATAGGGTCGTTCAGTATACTGGGATTTAATGACCACCTTGGGTTATTTCCTTTCGGTAGGAGATTATTCATGGAGATTTTGACTAGATCGTGGTCCGACCATGCTATGGGGCAGATAGAGGCCTCAGTTAGGTTCCCTGTAACGTTCTGTGGGATCAGGATATAGTCTATTCTGGAGAGCGAACCATGTCTGGCGGAAAAAAATGTGTATTCCCTTTCTGTGGGGTTCATGTTTCTCCAGGTATCAATCATGCAGTTTGATTTTAGGAGTTTTTTGAGAGCTTTGGTCGCTGTGGGGATTTTTTGTGAACCTAAATCGTTTGACTTGTCTTTGAGCGGGTCTAAGACCGCGTTCATGTCTCCTCCTATTATCTTAAGTCCGTCTTCCCAGCTATCTGTGAGTTTCTGTATTTTTTGAAAGAATGGCGTTTGATCTGTGTTCGGGGCGTAAATGTTCAAGAATGAAACCTTACGTTCGTGTATGGTCCCATGTACTGCTAAAAACCTGCCATCTTTATCTGTTTGAATTTTACTTAACTGAAAGTTGAGTCTTCTGTGGAACAAAATCGTGACTCCCTTTTGTTTGGTATCTGCGGTCGAATGGAATGCCTGAGTAAAGACTCCCCCCCAATATTTTGGTAGTGCTTGCTTTCTAAAGTGAGTTTCCTGAATCATTACGATATCAAGATTTAGTTTTTGGTAATTTCTCAAGGCTACCCCCCTCTTGATTGGTTCGTTCAGACCATGAGCGTTGTGTGACGCAATGACAATGTCCATATTTCTTATTGAGGTGTATGACCCTTTGGTGTGTCTAAATGGCTATCTCACCTTTCTGGAAGCCTGTTACTTCGTTATCCTGTGCCTCCTGCTGGTTTCCGCCCGAAGACTGCTCAGCAGCTGGCTGTGTGGGAGAGTATCTGTACTCAAAGGCAAAAAGACAACAGAGTATGAGCCAAATTGCTTATACTTAAACTTTCGGAATTATAAAAACCTGGCTCAGTAATTAAGCAAGTTCCTACTTTTCCTCTAGTGGGGAACCCTAAGGTAATCCTGGGTAAGAAGTCTAAGTACTTGAGTCTGTTTGTGTGTCTTACTGTTGGTCAGGAAGGCTCTTAGTATGTTTGAACTTAATTGTGTTCCTTACTTAAATAAAGTGTGGTAATTTAAACTACTATGAGGAGAGCGTTTGCTGTCCTCTTCGTATTTTACTGGTGGGCCAGTTAGTGTCTCTAAACTGACACTGAATTGGTCCGCCTAAACTTTCCCTACTGTAGGGGTTTTTGGAAGTCTACGTGTTAGCGCCCGTAGGGACGCCTTCTAGGTGTGTGTTGCTTTTGCCTTTACGGCCTGGGTTAACTGTCTATAGTGTGTATTAGAACTTTCACTGGTGTGGGTGCTACCTTATTGGATCTACTCGTTTTCAGATTCAACTAGCTTTGGTTGTCAGAGTAGCATGAAAACAAGGAGAGAGAGAGAAGAAGAGAGAGGAAGATGAAGCAAAAAAAAGACAAAAAAAACAGAGAAACAAAATAAGTGACAACTCATTGTAGTAAGTCTTTTTCTCCGTTCATGGGAGGACTCCTTCCTCTCGGGTTTTCTGTTGGTTGTAACTGCTCTCCGACAGTGACCTTGATGTTCCATTCCGCCAGCAAGTTAATGCCTTCCTCCAGTGTTCTGATGGTGAAGAATTTTCCCTCTTTGGATATATTGAGGCGAAAAGGGAAACCCCATGTATACCTCCATCCTTGAGCCAGGATACAGTCCAGAACCGGTTTCAGTTGTCTCCTTTTGGCAAGGGTAGTCGGGGCTAGATCAGAAAAAAGCAGCGGTGTGTGCCCCTCGATGGGAGGGATGCCTTTTCTTGCGGCCTTCATGAACAGTTCTTTGGTGGAGTAGTAGTGGAATCTGGCAATGATGTCTCTTGGGCGCTCCTGTGGAGATGAACGGAATCCTAGGGCTCTGTGAAACCGATCCATTCTCAAGTTTTCTGGATGTATGTTTGGGAGGAGAAATTCACATAGATCGTTTAGGTATGCGTGTAGGTCCTTGACAGACTCCGGCACGTTCCTCAGCCTTATGTTCTGTCGTCTAGATCTGTTTTCTAGATCTTCCTGTTGCAACTGTTGTCTAGATTGTTCCTCCTTCAAAGCCAAGATCTCCTCTGTTAGCTTGTTGTTATGTTGCATTATTTCCGAAATTTTAGTTTCCAGTTTTGTTGTTTTATCGTCCACCTTTTTAATTTCTGTGGTTAGTTCTGTTGTCACCTTCCGGATGTCTGATTTGACCTCCTCTCTGAAGTTGGATATTAGGTCTTTAAGGTCCTGGATGTCACTTTTAGTGCTAGGCGCTGACATTTCAGAGCTTGTTGCTGCGTGGACTGCGGCTGTGGGTGTTTTATTGGTGGGAGAACTTGCTGAAGATTTGGGTAGGCAGTAAGATTGGATCCCTTTATTGTTCTTTCTCGTGGCAACACCTGCCATCTCAGTGAGAGTATTGTAGATCAAGTTGTTGCCAGAGACCTGGTTTCACTTGGTTTGTCCCAGAGCAATTGTTAGCGTCCCTATATTGCTGGGCTTTTTGCTAGTTACATCTTTTTGGATTTATTAAAAGTTCTTGAACCGAAGTGGTCATAGCTTAAATGCTTATAGTTGAAAATTGAGCTTTGGTTGTCTCTTTTTACTTGCTTGGTGCTTTTGAACTTTGTCCACTAGGTGGTAGTAGAGTTCCACTAGTACAGTCTGTTACACAAGCAGGGATTCGGCCTGGAAACCAGCCTTGAAAAACAAATGGTTTTGTAATCCTGTTTGGTTGGTAAGTGAGCCCTGTGCAGTGTACTTTTAATGTTCTGAGTCTAAGTAGACAGGTTGGGCTGGGTTGCTTGGACCCAGGGTATGGGGAGAGCTTTGATGGGGATATGTGGGTAAGGGGCCCCGGATTGCTTAATTTTTCTGGGGCTAATTTGCTTCTGATGCCCCCCTGGGTACCCCTTCCTTGGATCAAGCTATCTTCTCCCCCCACAGCTCTATAGCCTCTCCCCTGTACCTGCTTATATATGTCCTCAGCAGTGCAGCTCCACACTCTCTCCCTCCAGGCTTCCAGGGGGAAAAGTTCAGCTGGGTAGGGATTCCATGCAGGGGACTCTTCCGATTTTATTGTTTTTTTTAAGGTAATTTTGGGATCAATTTGTTCCCCTAGGTCTTCTGAGTTTAGTGATATTGTTTGTTGGTCACTCAGGGCATCTATAGGGGTCGATTGTCCCAGATTAACCCAGGCCTTAGCTGGAGCTCTTGCAGGACATGTCTCTCGTTCTCTTGTATTTATTGATGATGTGACTGCTGACAGAAGCAGCAGGATGAATTCTGAAGTGTTTCGGGCAATATTATCTGCTCATATTCAGCCAAATGCTTCAGAACTCATTGGACAGCGCTTCACAGTGCAGATGGACAATGACCTGAAGCATACTGCAAAAGCAACCAAAGAGTTTTTTAAGGGAAAGAAGTGGAATGTTATGCAATGGCCAAGTCAATCACCTGATCTGAATCCGATTTTGAGCATGCATTTCACTTGCTGAAGACAAAACTGAAGGGAAAATGCCCCAAGAACAAGCAGGAACTGAAGACAGTTGCAATAGAGGTCTGGCAGAGCATCACCAGGGATGAAACCCAGCGTCTGGTGATGTCTATGCGTTCCAGACTTCAGGCTGTAATTGACTGCAAAGAATTTGCAACCAAGTATTAAAAAGTGAAAGTTTGTTTTATGACTGTTAATCTGTCCCATTACTTTTGGTCCCTTAAAAAGTGGGAGGCACATATACAAACTGTTGTAATTCCTACACCGTTCACCTGATTTGGATGTAAATACCCTCAAATTAAAGCTGAAAGTCTGCAGTTAAAGCACATCTTGTTAGTTGCATTTCAAATCCATTGTGGTGGTGTATAGAGCCAAAAAGATTATAATTATGTCGATGTACCAATATTTATGGACCTGACTGTATGTATAGTATATGGACTACTCCACACCACAGTGGAAGTTGTGGCCACAGAGCAATTCTCTTCTATTCTCTGCTGAGAGATAAAGAAAATCTGATAGATACTTGACCTAAAACATTAAGTGTTAGATAAGCGATGATTCAGTCTGTGTATTATGGGTTATCGTGACAAAACGTGTTCCCTATGCATTGTCCTGTTTGAGATTCCCTTAGTGATCACACATATATAGTTGTCAGTGTGCATCACGTTGCGACCTCGTGGAGTGCGGCGAAGGACTTGGGCTGCATTGTGAGGGTCGTAACTCTAAAAGCCCTCAAAACACACAAAAAAAATTGTTAACAAATAACACACTGCGATAGCACAGTGGGAGAGCGAGGAAGCCTGGGAGTGAGGTTGTAAGCGATTTTGTGCCATATTTTGAGGTTTTCGTCAATCCAAAATTGGCTAAGCGAGGGGAACAAAATGCCTGCAAAAGACCTAAAAAATTCTGAAAACGAGGCTCAGCAAAGCCAGGCACGCGAAACTTAGAAAATACAACACAGCAAAGACAGTAACACTTACACCAACAAGGCCAGGCAAGCGGGTCTTTGAAAATAAAACAGTGGGGAGATGGTGGAAAGAGACACATGGCATTCCCAAGCACAAAACTTGCAGGTTAACGAAACCTGCAATGAGCAGCCCGTACAGTAGACGGGAGGAAAGGCTCGCATTGAGTGCCAAAAGCACTCAGCGTGGGGCTCGTGATAAGCGCCGACGGTGCTCCGAGGAGCAAAAGCCTCACTTTGTGTGGCAAACACCATTGCTAGCCTTACAATTTTTTAAACCCGTCATTGTTGACGGGCAAGTCGCTAGTATTGTATAAATTTGTTTTAACTTGAAATTAAAATGTTACAGCCTTGTAAATCTTAACTACTACTGACCTTTCATCCTAACTAATATGTAACAGCTATGGT
The DNA here is from genome assembly GCA_027410445.1 of Discoglossus pictus. Classification (NCBI taxonomy): domain Eukaryota; kingdom Metazoa; phylum Chordata; class Amphibia; order Anura; family Alytidae; genus Discoglossus; species Discoglossus pictus. The sequence continues at coordinate 493,276,735 of CM050163.1, forward strand.
TGAATACTGACAAGTATGTCTGTATGTGCTTATCAATTTATCAGATGTATCTTTAGGGACATGGTAATATTATTGCTCAAAGTCTCAGTTGACTGAAATCACCTTTGTTGCTTCGTGTCCATTTATATCTCTGGTTGCGCAAGATTATTGAACTGAGAAACAGAAAATATCTTTTTCCATCTTTTAGAATTATTAAAGATTTGAATAAACCACTTTAAAACTGAGATTTAAAAAAAAAAAAAAAAAAAAAGATCTTTCATGAGTAGACTTACAGTGGAAATATTTTATTTTTCTTAGGCTAGAGCTTCTCCCATTATTTTCCAAACTGTAGTCCAAAAATTGCATTTAAAAGATCCCCCTTTTTAAAACCTTACAAACAAGTGTTTTTGTATGACCAATAAATAGTCTATTGTGTCCATAAATTACAATAAATGGAATTGCTTTCTTCTCAATGGTTCTGACATTACAGGAAACCATGGGGACAGTGAATCTTAAGTGGGTCTTGACTGCAACCCATGTGCTTTTATGTAATGTGTGTTCAAATAAGGACACATACATAACCCTATACACAACTTTTCTTTACACATTCTCTCAATTTGGAAAGGGTGTGTAGCGACCCAGAGACAACACACAGTAAAGGACACCCATAATTCTCCTGTCTTCTTCTCCTAGCTTACAGGAGCAATCCCCAGGTTGTGACTTTATATTCATCTCAGCACCCAGCAGATCAGGACATCAATCATAAAGTGATACTCTTCACCTGAGAGTGGATGCCTGGCCGCTCTGAGGGGCCACATAAACCTTGGGTTTAACACTTTGCTGGCCCACTAACAATATGGAAGAAAGTGGATCTGTTAGTTCATGGGTGAAATAACATTATTACAGGGCACATAACACCATATAGCAACTCCAACATTAATTATTCTGTCCCAGACTACTCATAAAAAATAAATAAAAAAATTAACCCGTCACAGTCCTGTGAGGATTTTTTTTATTTTTCTTAAACATACAACATTCGGGTAATGTAGAAGACATGTTGTTTTGAATGCATCCTGTGACGATTTGGAATGCAGAGGCACTTTAACTTTTACCATCTCTGTGGTCCTATAATAAGTTGGTTGTAGTAGATGATGATTCCATCCCCCTCCCCCCCCTTCTTTTTTTTTTTTTTGAGGACCATATAAAAAATGATTTGTGGATGAAGTATAGACCCACAAAAAAAACAATTCCTTTTGAAACAAAGGTGTTCTTTGGAACCCTGTTTTTTCAATAGTTTTTCCCAATATTTCCACAAGATCATTTCTCCTTTCTGGTGTCTGTTACAGCAGTGGTTGTCAAGCTTTAGGGAGCTAGGGTCCAACTGTAAACCAACCAACAGATTAGTAATTTGATCATTGAAGTCCTTAAGTCAGTGATACGTTTTAAGGGGTCAATCTCCTCTCAACATTTGTTATTCACATCCCATTCCTTCCTACACCTCAATTCACCCCTCATTTTCCTTTTCTCTCTGAAAAATGGCAGATAAGCTCCTAAGGATCTTCACTGGTCCCAGGACTGGCTGATTAGAAATACTATTTCACTGCTTCCTGGTGTACAATTAAGAGCTAGTGGACAGTTGTTGACCATCTTCATACTCTGAGGTGCAGTTGTTTGGGGTATTGATGATGATTGTTGTAGTTATTTTTGGGCTTAGGTGGTTCATCAACTTTGGAAACCAAAACCATGGCTGTTCTAGTGTTTGGAACACTGCTCTCCAAAAGTGGCTACTATATACAAGTTGTTTTTTTGCAAGACGATTGCAGCAATTTATTTTTAAATACAGTAAAAAAAAAAGCATATTTCTGGATATTCACACCTGGAAGCTTTACTGTGATGGCGTCATGGACATGCTACATATAAATATTGTTTTACATATTACTATCACTAAACCATTGTCTTTTTATTATTAGAGTTGGACAACACATCTGTATAAAAGCGAAAGTGAATCGAGCATTCAACACCAGTATGGAGGTAAGCAAAACTGCTTCACTAGAAAACTTTTTCACGGTCACTTGTGTTCTGGATCTTTTAAGAGTATAATGTTATACCTCCCAGATTAATAGATCTGTGTGTGTGTGTGTGTATGTATGTACAGTGGATATAAAACTTCTACACACCCCTGTTAAAATGTCAAGTTTCTGTGCTGTATAGAAATGAGACAAAGATAAATCCTTTCAGAACTTTTTCCACCTTTTAATGTGACCTATAAACTGTACAACTCAATTGAAAAACAAACTGAAATCTTTTAGGTAGAGGGAAAAAAATAAAAAAAAATAATGTGGTTGCATAAGTCTGCACACCCTCTTATAACTGGGGATGTAGTTGTGTTCAGAATTAAGCAATCACATTCCAAATCGGGTTAAATAGGAGTCGGCATACACCTGCCATCATTTAAAGTGCCTCTGATTAACCCCAAATAAAGTTCAGCTGCTCTAGTTGGTCTTTCCTGAAATCTTCTTAGTCGCATCAAACAGCAAAAGCCATGGTCCACAGAGAGCTTCCAAAGCATCAGAGGGATCTCATTGTTAAAAGGTATCAGTCAGGAGAAGGGTACAAAAGAATGTCCAGGGCATTAGATATACCATGGAACACAGTGAAGACAGTCATCATCAAGTGGAGAAAATATGGCACCACAGTAACATTACCAAGAACTGGAGCTCCCCCCAAAATTGATGAAAAGACGAGAAGAAAACTGGTCTACCAAGAGGCCTACAGCAACATTAAAGGAGCTGCAGGAATATCTGGCAAGTACTGGCTGTGTGGTACATGTGACAACAATCTCCCGTATTCTTCATATGTCTGGGCTATGGGGTAGAGTGGCAAGACGAACGCCTTTTTCTTACGAAGAAAAAACATCCAAGCCAGGCTACATTTTGCAAAAACACATCTGAAGTCTCCCAAAAGCATGTGAGAAAAGGTGTTATGATGACCAAGGTTGAACTTTTTGGCCATAATTCCAAAAGATATGTTTGGCGCAAAAACAACACTGCACATCACCAAAAGAACACCATACCCACAGTGAAGCATGGTGGTGGCAGCATCATGCTTTGGGGCTGTTTTTTCTTCAGCTGGAACTGGGGCCTTAGTTAAGATAGAAGGAATTATGAACAGTTCCAAATACCAGTCAATATTGGCACAAAACCTTCAGGCTTCTGCTAGAAAGCTGAACATGAAGAGGAACTTCATCTTTCAGCATGACAACGACCCAAAGCATGCATTCAAATCAACAAAGGAATGGCTTCACCAGAAGAAGATTAAAGCTTTGGAATGGCCTAGCCAGAGCCCAGACCTGAATCTGATTGAAAATCGGTGGGGTGATCTGAAGAGGGCTGTGCATAGGAGATGCCCTAGCAATCTGACAGATTTGGAGTGTTTTTGCAAAGAAGAGTGGGCAAATCTTGCCAAGTCAAAATGTGCCATGCTGATGGACTCATACCCAAAAAGACTGAGTGCTGTAATAAAATCAAAAGGTGCTTCAATAAAGTATTAGTTTAAGGGTGTATACTTATGCAACCATATTATTTTATTTTTATATTTTTTCTTCCCTCTACTTAAAAGAATTCAGTTTGTTTTTTTTGTTTTTCAATTGAGTTGTACAGTTTATAGGTCACATTAAAGTTGGAAAAGGTTCTGAAATTATTTATCTTTGTCTCTTGTTTTTACAGCACAGAAACCTGACTTTGTGTAGACTTTATATATATATATATATATATATATATATATATATATATATATATATATATATATATATATATATATATATAAATTCGTAATTTTATGTTAAAGCAGAGGTGCACAAGTTCAGTCCTGGATGTGAGGATATCCCACTTCTTCAGTTATATTGATTCTTTCACCTGAGCACAGAAAGAATCATCTAGTAAGGAGAGGTAATCCTTCAGATTTTCATATGTACTGATTCTTTTTTTCCTTTACTTTAGGTTGGCATTAAAGTCACAGTAGAGGACCCTTCTACTAATGCACAGAAACACGTGTGTACAGCTTTCTCTACATATGTGGTAAAACCAGCTGTCACTAAAAAGGTATTTAAATAAATCCATTGGAAGCTGTGTAATAAACATAGTGTTCATCTTATAATCAGAAAATATATTTTTTAGTAAGATCAAATTTGAATAAACTTAAAAGTAGTTTATACATAAGACCCAAATTGTTAACATGTATTTTATTTTTTCATGTAAATGTCGGTATAATTACACAGAAATAAATGTCATAAAGCTAGTTTTTCATTCTAAAATAATACATTTGACACCTCTGTTGATGTTTGCATGTATGTAAGGGGGTGATTACATTTCTGAAGGACAGCTTTTGCAGTTGTTGTGAGCTGCTTCTGCACGGCTGTGAGCGACGTGAGTAGGCGTCTTATATCTAAACCTATAATAAATCCAACCACCCCTCTCTCTACTGTTAAGTAGATAAGAACTTGCCTGCAGATCGAAGATGGAAATGTCACTTTAGCAAACAGTATCTTCAAAAACTTAAATTTCTGGGTTTATGCTCTTGGCTTAAAAAGCTGCTAATGTTTTTCTAGCATACGTCAAACGTTCTGTGTTTCCTATAATACAGTGGGGTTATAAGAGCTGGACTATTGCAATAAATATTTAGGGCAAACGGACAGGCCCACTCAGTTTGTATCTTCACCCTCAAACATAGATCCTGACACAAGTACTTTAAAACTAGAAACCTTCCATTATACAATACTGCAATTCCTGGCATAACTCTTACATTATGACTGTTACAGATCTGAATGTAAATATTTCTCTGTCACAATCAGTGTTTGCCGTAATAAAGTCTGGTTTATGACATGCAGCATTATCATTTGCTTTGTTGTGGTCGATTATTCCTCACTAATCTAAGTATGCTAAAGATCATGTGATGTAACGGCCTATCTGCTGACCATCTATGTTTTTATAGTTTGTGTCCAAAGTGACATAGAGTTACTACAGGGTAAAAGCCATAATCATTAACTGGGATTTTATTTAATCCAGGTTATACAGTCACTTCTTCCAGTCCTTTGAACAAAATCCAATTCCCCAGGCCATTCTGTGCTTTTGTGCTTAGTCCTGAGATTAAATTATTGACAAATGTTTTGTTTCCTGCGACTGTCATGTTATCCAGTGAAGTGTTACCATGAGTCTCTCACTCTCGCTGTCCTGAATGGCAGGCCATTTTGTTTGTTGTTGACGGTTTGTACCACTGATGCACAGAATTCGGAGCAGACTTTCATATGTTTTGTTTACATAAATATTAAACTTGATAATGGACCAAATGTATTTGGAAAAGTAAAAATATAAAATGCTTCTTGTTTCTGCAGGCAGGTTCTTGTTGAGATTTGCATTAGTTTTTAAAGATACCAATTAAAGGGATTTGGAAGGTTTCTGAATTTCACTAGGAATATAGTATACCTATAGATCTTCTTTTTCCTTATTGTGTACTTTTTTTATTTTATTTATTATTAAGTAGTGCTTAAAAGCTCAGGCATTATTTTATACGATTTTACGCAAATAAAGACGAACTAGTTTCTCCCCTCAGCAGCTCATGAAGACCGTGTACTCCTGGTAACGGAAAAAAGAAAAAACTTCTTCTTAATAAAAGAAAAAAAAAATACACAACAGTAAATAGATACACAGGTATATTATTATATTCCTAGTGAAATCCAGAACCTTCCATGTACCTTTCTAGGATACCTACATTATCAATATGTCCATCAATAGAAAGCTGTTTATTTACAGTGTGAGTCTTTCCAAGAGTGATCAATACTACATGCGTGCCATAGATAATTATGCCGAACACATAATCTATACTCTCACTGAGCACTTCCTCATACCCCACAGATACATCTATAATACAATGAAATGGAGGTTATAACGTTGGTATGTCCGAAAGTGCTGATTCAATGAATACTTATCCATATTACTTAAATATAGTGGTAGATTCAAGGACCACAGTAAAACTGTATTAACAGGAGGAAGATGTTCTAATTGGCCATCAATCATTAGTGTTAATACAAACAAGAATGTGAGCTAGTCACAAATACCAATATTCTCAAAAGTGCATCCCTCCAATAAATACGTCATTAAAAAGAAAAAATGTTAACTTGTATACAAGTTCCACAACTGATTATTTCACAGGTAGTGCTGGAGGCAAGTGTGTGTGTGTGTGTGTGTGTGTGTGTGTATAACTTAATATGAAGCAAAAAAGAAAAAGCAATATACATTTTACAGGGTGTTCCTAATTATATGAATAGGGGACACAAAAAATAGCAAAATTAAACATGCACTACCATTAGTCATGTGTTACCAGATTTGCATGCCACTAGAGGGCACTATGGAGCAGTATGATTTTATATGAAAGCAATGACCCATAATTTTAGATATCTACCTAGATAGATAGAAATAATATTGTGGGGCAAGTCGGTGGTGGAGGCCAAGGGCATTGAAAATTTGTAAACCAAGAAAAAAAAGTTTTTGAGGGGCACCAGCGGTCGTTGAGAATATTCGGAATGCATTTTTCATCGACTATGTTAACTGTACATTATATACTGCATGTGATTTCATTTGCAAACTGTCTTTACTGACAACAGTAGCTGTCTTCTTTTTTTTTGTTTTCTTTGTTTTCTATAACTACGTTTGTTAGATAGATAATTATTTTTATTTTACCTATCTCTATTCCACACACCACAGTGGCCCTTTGTCCATAAACTTGTCCTATCTTCCACAGCAATGTGAGGATTCTATTCCTGTATTATAATAGCAATTTTCTGTTCACCCAAAGAAGTTTTCTTGCATATGTAAGCTCAACATTGGCTCTATTGAAAGGACAAGTTATACCTTCTTGTTACCCAGCTGTATTCCTTTATAAAACTTTAACAAACGCACAATCTCTCAGGCTATAAGGTCAACCCAGTTATTACTGTTGGAAATAACTTTAGTGTCATTTAGCTTAGTTGATCAAGCCTCCAAGGATAGATCCACCATGTTCCAATGCCTTGTGCCAAGCTGCTCATCTTCTCTTGCTATTAAGTCATCAAGGGGAGATAATGGATCTGACCCAATATTCCACTGTAATGCAGTTTTGTATTCGTAACCTTATGTATTAGACCTGAGAGAGGAAATTGTGACTGTTTTGAAATAAATACAGTTTTATTTTTTTATTTTTTATTGGGAGGGGGCACAATAATAATACTTTCCAGATGGTTTATTAATACAGCAGAGTATGGTAACATATGTTGTCTTGTCTTTATACAATTACTGTGTGTAATATCTATCTGATCATCATGTTTTGAATAGTTATCCTTCTCTATACATAATCCTCTTCTGTAAATACCTTTCTTTTAACTGTTGCCTGCAGGTTAATCTGAAACCAGTCAGACTTCATTCTCCCCAGGATCATGTGGAATATAGTCTTGCAGCAGAGCGGAGGAGAATACGACTTTATCACGAGGATGCATATAACAACCTTATGGAGGAAGGTGCTGCACTTTATGGTCAGTGAGATAATGTTGTCTGTCAGACAAGTTATTAAATGGCAGCAAATTGAACATATCAAGGACAATAAACCTTGTATTCTATAGGGAAGATCATCCATTTTACTGTCCAGGGACTGAATAAAGATGCAGTGAGTCCATTTATAAAATGGATAAATGGGCTGCACCAAAGATCTACACTGATGTTTGTTTATTTCTCCGTCACTATGGTGGCTATGCCAAGTACAAATGTCATGTAGTGATGGAAGTACAAGATTCTAGAATGAGATTACTTTGTATGTTAAAACAAATGCATAACTAGATACATTAGGATTCCTTCAGTAAAACTCTAGTGGAGCACAGACATTTAAATCCATTTTTAACATATATTTTCAACAACTCTGTGCTTTTTTTAAATGGAGTTCTTAAGCTTGATGTTGTAAAAACATATGAGCAATCTAGTTCTACAGCTGCCTGTGTGTGCAATCTGAGAATATGGCGTGCCAGGCCTGTTAAATAGGCCCTTCTAGTTTGACAATGTTTATATACCCAAACATTTTTTTTTTTTAAGCACTGTGACCACTTAACAATTAATTACATCCTAAGAATTCCTTTATATAAATCTGAATATTTTTTCCCCCCAAGATCCTTTTCTGTATATGTTCGCTGGGAAACATATAGTTTGAAAAACATATCTAAAGGAAATATAACAATTTTTCACTCTGTAATTTACAATACTGTATTAATCAATCAATGAGACCTTAAATACTGGATATATATATATATATATAAATTCAGTGCTTTTTATTTAATAATAACTCTAGTACAAGGCTCTAGAAATATCTAGGAACTGGAGCAGGTATCTCAAATGAGACTACAAATATATTATTGATCTATCGATGAGCAATGTTTGCTGCACACAGAATGTGAGACCGTTGTCCTTAAATAACAAAGCTGCATCATGGGGCCAGCAAGGTAGGTGCTCTGACATTAGACACCTGTCTAGGAGTGACTAACTCACAAATTCAGAAATGGCAACATGAACACTGTATGTATATATAACACATTTTCACGTGGTTCATTTTGTATTTCAGATGCTGAAATGGAAAATGACAATAAAAAGATCTCCACAGACTGCACCTGCGTGGAGAGTATTGAGTTGGTTCTTCCACCTCATGCAAACCATCAAGGAAACACTTTTGGAGGACAAATTATGGCATGGATGGAAACTGTAGCTAATATTTCAGCAAGGTATTTTATGTTTAAAAAAACAAACAAAAAAAAAACTTCACTGAAGCACTTGTCGGCCCCTTTTTTCTGTTTGTTTTTTTCCAGTCCTGTTACCCAGGACTACATTGATATCCTATTTAAGCAAGCTTGCTCTATAAATTATGCTAAAGAATAAGCATACTGCTGTCTTTTTTTTTTCCCCCCTCTTTACAGCCGGCTCTGTCGTACACATGCAACTCTGAGGTCTGTGGATATGTTCAAGTTTAGGGGACCTTCCACTGTTGGTGATCGGCTTGTATTTCGGGCTATGGTAAACAACACATTTCAAAAAAGGTAATATAGAGCTGATCTTTCAATCCAACTCCTATTTGTTGTGCATTTTTGTTACTTCTAGGCATAGATTAAATAATTCCCATTGGTGCACAGGTTATTGTCCCTCCCCAAGTCCAGTGTACCAGCAGATACCTGTTGAAATAGTTATCTTATCAAACCTCGATTCATATAATGTTCCTGATCCTACTGGTTTACAATCCATAGACATCCATGCCCAATGTTACTCTACTAAAAACTGCAAAAAATTTTATAAATTCTCCATGATCCATCTAAAATTATACATCCTTTACCAGTTATACATTTTAAAAAAAAAAAAATTTTAAGACCTCCATGTTGACATTTCATGATGTAATAATAACCTTGTTTGTGCAACCATGAGTTAATCACTACCTCAATTTGAATAACCCATACAAGGAAATTCTGAAAGCCCTGGCTGTCCTAAAGACAATGTGATATAGAGCAAAACAGACTATAGGTTATGAGAACAAAGTTCTACAAGAAGATATAGAAGGAACAAGCACACTCCTTTATACCACTGCGTTCTGTGGAAACCAATAATCCGTTTTCTGTGACTTGGGGCTCCATAAGGAATGCCATGTTGTGCTCTTGAAAAAAAATTTGATTGCAGGGATATTTAGTTTCATAGGAATATGTTTCGGTACTTGGGAAGCAATTTCTGGAATACTTTATGAAGGTTTGGGAGGAGGGGCTTTCATGGAAGTCATATTGGAGACTTGTGGCTCCATCAAAAAGAGTTCCATTACATACTAGTTTGGAAAACCCTATAAAATGTAAAAGTATTATAATTAAAAAATAAAACCATATTAGAGGTGCTCAATCGGAGAACAAACTAACCTTTATAGGTTAGTTCTATGGACATGATAACACACTCTGAGAGCTACCTCTTTTTTTAGCTCACTTGTGCCCTGTAGTATATCAGTCTGGTCCCACTCACTAGAGTGGTCTAGGGCTGAAATACCAGGCAATTCTACCATGAACAGGAGAAACGGCAAACCCCAGATGTACGTTTTGGCCTTCATTGGGCCTTGTCATTGAGGTGTAGCAGACATCTCCCTAAGGCACAGTGAGCAAAGGGTATTTCGGGGTTGGGTCACTCTTTTTTTTTTTTTTTTGAGTGAGACCGGACTGATATACGACTGGATATTTCTCCTGTGAAGGGCACCAGTGAGCTAAAAGAGGTTGCTCTCAGAGTAGGTAACCAGACCTATAGGATAAACCTACTTCAGGTATTGTCCGTTCTCAGATTGAGCACCTCTAATTTTGTTGTTGCGTATTATATCATTTGTAACTGTTTCACTTGTAGAAATTACAGTAGCGCTCCATGTCATTTACAAAAGTTCTGGGAAGTCAAAATATCTATAAAGAGAAACCTCCCTTAATTTTGTTGTCAGATTTAGCAGCTTGAAAACTTGTCTGGGTTGTGACACCAGACTACAAAAGAGGGTATCCCTTGTTTTTACAAAAAAAGTTTTGGCCTGTGCTATTATTATTATTATTATTATTATTATTATTCAAAAAAGGCAGAATCTTGTCAGAAGGGATTTTTTGATTTGTCTTTGTGTATAAAGTCCTTTTAAAACTCCTGCATATTTACTGCAGTATTTTTACACTTCCTTTTTCTTGCAGTGTTGAGGTTGGGGTACGTGTTGAAGCGTATAACTGTGAGGAGTGGACAGCAGACAATCCACGACACATTAATAGTGCTTTCCTGATTTACCAAGCTATGAATGAGAAAGATGAGAGCATAACGTTCCCCCTAGTTAAAGCTTCTACACAGGTGAGATCTGCTGTGCACATTTATATAATCGTGAGTTTAGTCATTAAATCTGTTTTAATTCAGTTCAGGATGGATTATGTGGAAGGTGTGTTTGTTTGGTTACGTATATAGCATGCTTAATCAGCCAAGTTAAGTCTGTTCCACAATACAGTATGTCCCTTGGCTAGAACAAGAAGTAAGTATCAAGTGTCCGTTTCGCATCAGGGCTCAGTGATGTATTCAAACCTTATGACTGTTTTATGTGGAACCATTACTGTAGTATGATGTATCATTCACTGAAGTAAAAAAGGAATTGTATGAGAGTACAAATTTATTATGAAAATTCCAATTCATACAACATGCTGTTTCAAAATCGCTTTAATCAAACTATTGGCAAGCAGACAAGCTGTTACGTTACCATGACTAAAGAATTGTGATATTCTGAAATTTTACACATTTGCTTTGAATATAGTTGGTTTATACTGAAGATCTGTACAGGAAGTATCTTAACTGCAGTAATGACCTCAATCGCTTGTCCAATGAGCTGGAGCCAGACATCTTGGAGAGCAAAGTGAGATGGGCCCTAGGATGTCTTGCTGATAATGCTGCAGGAGTTGATGGAATCTTAATTGAACTATTCAGAATTCTACAAGATGATACTGTGACTGAGTTGCTTGCCTTATGCCAACAAATTGGGATGTAAACTGACCTTTTCCAGTCTATTGGCTGTTGTTGAGTTTTCCAAATACCAAAAAAGGCAGTGCCAAAGAGTGCTACAATAAACGAACATTTGCACTAATTTCACATGCCAGCAAGGTAATGCTTAAGATCCTACAAGCTCTACTCCAACAATATATGGACTGGGAACTACCAGTTGTGCAAGCCGGGTTCCACAGAGGCACAAGAGATCAAATTGCAGATGTCTGGTGGATAATAGAGAAAGCAAGAGAGTTCTAGAAAAAATGTACTTATGCTTCATAGACTAATCTAAAGCTTTTGACTGTGCAGATCACATCAAAATATGGTAAGTTCTTGAATAGATGGGACCAAGAAGCCACGGTCAGAACCAAACATGGGACAACAGAATGGCACAAGATCAGAAAATGTGTGCGACAAGGTTGTATACTCTAATCTTATTTATTCAACTTGCGCAGAGTACATCATGCTTAAGGCCGGGCTGTATGAACTCAAAGCCAGGATCCATATTGCTGGAAGAAATATCAACCACCTCGGATACGTGGATGATACTACTCTGATGGCTGAAATGAGGAGGAACTAAAGGACCTATTCATGAGGGTAAATTAAGAGTGTACAAAAGCTGGCCTGCTGCTCCATGTTAAAAAGACGAATATCATGGCAAATAGATGGAAAAGTGGAGGCAGTGACAGATTTTATTTTCCTGGAATTCAAGATCTCTTAAGAGGGTGACTGTTGCCATGAAATTATAAGACCTTTTCTACAGGGAAGGCAAGCTTGTAAAAGCTAGTAAAAAATAGATATTACACGATCAACAAAGTTCTGCATAGTTATAACTATGGTATTCCCAGTAATAACATACGAATGTGAGAGCTGGATCATAAAGCCAGCTAAGCACTGTAGAATTGACGAATTTGAATTGTGGTGTTGGAGAAAACCACTTTGAGTCCCTTGGTCTGCAAGAATATCCAATAAATCAGTCCCAAACTTTGGATCTGTTTCCAGTGACTGTTGAAACCAGTTGGGTCCTTCCAGCTGTATGAGGGTTTCCATTGTTGGGATTTTGGCTCCAGCAGGTCCTCATTATCTCCTCAAGCTCCATCTCTTCATAGACCAGCTCCTCCAGCCTATCTTGAATGTGCTCCTCTGGCCAGAATCACTCTCTGTGATCTCGGAGTGGCGTCCCTGCTAGAACAGCAGTCTTTCACATTCTGAGCTCTTCGGCTACGCCGGATCTGCTCTTCGTGTTCATCGGCCACTTCTTCCAGAAAAGGATCAACAGCAGACCGATCTCTGATGATGGATATTCAATTTCAGTATAGTCTCGGAGCTCTATTGGCCAGGACACGGTATCGTATTTAACAATTGATCTGCTTTCAATCAGTTTTCATCCTGAGGATCCCACCTCTGCCTCAAAGTCTGTTATGACATATGCACTGGAGTGCTCCTCCATTTGTCAACCGGTCTTCTAAGTGCCAAACTGCTCAATAGGGTGATCCCACTGTAGAATAGAGTGGCCCTTAAATGAAAACACCAGTATATGTTCTCAAACAGCTATGTCACTATATTAGGGGGATCAGGGTTCATTTTATATGGGGTTAAAAAAATGTAAATAGAATAACATTTTTCACAAGGCAAAAAGAAACTTTTTAACTTCTCCATCTAAACCGTGTGACCAATCATAAGAGCGGCTATGTCAGCAGCCTCATTGGTTGGCGTGGAATCAATCTGCAAGATGTCAGTAAACTATTTTTAATTTTCTCACCAATGGGCTGACCTATCCCATGAGGTCTGATGTTGCTACCCCTATTAGTCCAGATAGTGAACTAATCGCAGGGGTGTAGGAATCCCCCCCCCCCCCCAAAAAAAAAAAATATATATTTAATCATGCATTACGAGATTTGTCCACCATAGGCTATGGAGTCCGGAGCATTGAGAATTTAAACAAAGAAATTTAAAACCATAAATAAATATATATATTTTTTTTTTAAAAGGCTCCACCCCAGAGCAGGGCCCAATGCATTGCAGGGCCACTGATATATGCCCTTGCCTGATCAAATTGAATATGCTGGGTTATTCACCTTTAAGCCAGTTAAAGAAGGTTGCAGGAGTAAACTATGTACCCAGAGGATTCCAAAGTACATTGACGATGGGATTAGGAGGCTGCCCTTGTGTTCATTGGATGCAGGTGGTGTCACAATCTCTCTAAATAGAACTAGAGCCCTTTTTTTGTTGATAAAAAAATTTGGGTCTACACTGGCATTTTCAAATGTCCTGCTTTGGGCCTGACAACCAATCCCAGCAGCACCGCTTTGAGTGACCTTCCCATATTATTGTCTCCAAGGAAAGGAGAATAAAGGAGCCCAGAAGATTGGGAACGAGATTAATAAAGCGGAGGAGAGGATGAGAAGATTGAGAGGCGGGTATAGGGAATGGAGACAGAAGATTGAGAGGAGAAAAAAAAGATGTGGTAGGGGAGAGGGTAGAAGGGCTGAAGAGATGGCTGGGCAAAAGAGTCTAGGGGCTACAAGGATGCAATAATGCCAAAGAAAAGAGGGAGGGCCAGAGGGGCAGCAGAGAGCCACAGGAGGAAGCCGTGTCAGCGTAGGCCGAGGGTGGCAGGAGGTATCTGAGAGCAAAGGGGTCACAGGGAGATGGAGATGTGTGGGGGCAGGAGTGTCCTCTCCACCGTCACCCTCTTCGCTACACTAAAAAAAATGCACAATACAAAAAAGAAAATACACATAAAAAGTTTTTTTTAAAATCAAGTTCTTGATGACCTATTACTTCGCTTTCTAATTTAACACCCTTTTTTGGTCTTGAATGGGCAGAGACACAATTCACATATGCAGACTTTTCGGTTTTAAAATCTTACTTTACACTTTCCTATAATAAGTGCAACTTTTTCTGACATATTACAAAAATCCTGGTGGCACAGGAGAATGTCTATTTATGATGAAACAACAAGTTCTAAACTAATCAAGCATATTTGAGTTATTTTTAAAATGTGACAAATATATTCATATTTATTGGAGAGCAAAACATTTATAGAAATACAAAAAAACTCGCCAGCACTTTTTCTATCTAGAAACTAGGGAGAAACTTCTAATTGATGTCAAGGTGGAAGAAAGATAGATTTAATCAAAACTTGTTCACACACACAGAAGGCAAAAGCATTGTTGGGATTAAAAAAATAAAATAAAAAAAATAAACTCTGGATGTGCTCCTGATTGGAGCAATTAATCACGGTTTTGACCTCCACATATCAGGAAATCGAACAGCTAGAGGGATGTCATACTCCAGCAACACATATATTCTAAAACCTTTTCTACTCTGAATCATGATTTCATTTTAAAAGCTCTAACTTTGTAAATTAGATGGATTATAATCACACTCAAAGGGTAATTTTTTATTTTTATTTAAAGGTTGTTTTTAATAAATTACACTATTAACTTCCAAACACAATATTCTCCTAACTGTACTGTAGGTATGTTTTTTATTTATTTTATAAAGCAAAAGACTTAAGTGAAGCGATTATAAATAGTGATGCTGTTTTGAGCATTGTAAAATACTCCACACTGACTGAATCTAGAGTAGAGATTTTCTTAAAATAAAAAGGATAAACCATTCTTGAATGTACCCACTGAGTGGTCCAATTTGAGCTTTTCATCAGTGGATTAGCTCCCTCTAGTGACAATGTTTTATAATTTGGAGAAAGGAAATATGTTCATACTATGCATCGTAAGTAAAGGATTGGAACTTTTGTATTTTATATGACTGTTTATTGCCACACAAAAAGGGTGAACAGCCTCCATAGTTAAGGAATTTAAGCATGCCTCTGATAAGTACTAGACTATCCTGAGGCTTAATTAAGCCATGATTTTCAGGAGACTGAATGGACAGTCATAATGTATGAAAATTCTTCTCTGAATTTGTGCTATTTTGTGTTGTAAATGTTCTTTATTCTTGTACAGGACAGTATTAGGCGATACTGTGGAGCCATTGCAAGACGAAAAATCCGTGTAGCAAGGTACTGTATACTGTTATTTTTCTTTAATATACAAATTCATATTGGTCCAAACACAAATACTTACCGGTAATTTTATCTGCACAATTAAAAACCATCATATAGTACGAGTGTCTTTTTATATATATATATATATATATATATATATATATATATATATATATATATATATATATATATATATATATATATACACACACACTATAACATAGTATATAAATAGTAAAAACTTTTTGTGTTCACATTTGAATGTCTAAAACAAGTTAAACTTATTTCATGCCCAGTAAGCATTTTTATATGCAGCCTTCAATTGTTATTAGTAGTAATAATAAAATAAAAAAAAGCCACAGTGGAGGTTAAAATATATTACAGTATTTTAAATGATGGGGTGCATGTGACTCTTCATATAAGTAGCTAGTTGTATTACATTTTTTTTGTACACCATAACTTTAATAACTTTGTAAGTGGAATATGTTTTGTCGTGGAGCAATAAACTAAATGCACGTGAACCATAAACAAAAATAATTTTAAATCTAATGTCTGTTTAGCAGTGGTCCAATTTTTGTGTTCCCCAGGGAACTACTTTTAAAGCAGACTAGTCTTGGCAGACTATGTGAATATTTGATGGCCTTCTAGGGCCACCTAGTGATTTTTTTTTTCTGCTTAACAGTTGTAATACGTTGTGCTATACTGGTATATAGTTTGTGCGAACAATAACTAGTAACTAGGCGTAAACTTGTTTCGTTGTGGACCATCTGAGTGGAGCTCACATGCTACTGGTCCTACGCAGACCTCTGTTAGGGAAATTCTGCTGTTTTAGGATTAATTGCATATCCTGATTCGAGGGATGAATTTTAGCAAGTACCATAAAGGTCATATCAACTTGAAGATATATACTGTATATCAGTGAATTATTGTTTTTCTCTAATAATCGCATATTATAGTTGTCAAACTGCCATTCGTCGTCACGCTTGCGAGCCTCGTGTAGAGAGGCGAGCCATTGAAGCACAGAAGTTTTCCGAGCTCTGAACACTTAGCCGATAAACACCAAAGGCGCTCATCGGCTGCGAGCCATTGAAACTCTGAGCGCTTGGGCAATGAGCGCCAAAGGCCAAAATAGCTGCCGTTACTTAAGGAGTACATTAATGCTTTGCACTTCCAAAATACATTTATTAATTCCTAATTCAGTATTAACATACATTTCCACTGCACTAAACAATTTTTACATTTTACACTGCACTTATATATCTGGATTACTGCTCATTGGCTGACACTTTATTATGCTCTGAGACCTGATAACATTTTCTAATTTACACTGCACTAAAAAAATTGTATATTTAACACTGTACTTATATATCTGCCTTTGCGATGAGCACCGACGATGATCGTTGCAAAGCCCGAAACTTGAAGGACACGCAGGGAGAGGCTCGCAATGAGCGCCGACGGGCCTCAGAGGAGCAAAAGCTTTACGTTGTGTGGCAAACCGCTTTCCCAGCCTTACAATTTTATTGCCCCGTCATTTTTGACGGGCAAGTTGATAGTAATAATAATAATACTAGAGGGTAATTTGTACTACTGTTTTGATAGTAGTACTATTATACGAACACATGCTGCTTATATCAGAAACGCACATTGCATGGAGTCATCCTGTATACTTACAAACTTATTTTGTTCCTGCACAAGCTATCACAGATTGTTGTAATCTATTAAAATGTTTTAGCTTCCTGTGACTGTCCAAAATTTAATTATGAATTGTATACTAATTTTAACTGAGATATCCAGAGATTTAGCAAACATCAGGGTGAGTTTGTTAATGTTTAACAATGGGATTTTTTCATGCAAAAAATGTTGTCATACACTACTGATGCACTCATAATCCAGGAAACTTAAATATGCCTTTTTAATACTAGTATTGTTTGTTTTCAACCTTTACCAATTCCAACCATTGACTTTTGTCTTCATAATAGAAAATACATTCTCACAAGTAAACAAGAGAAACCAGTCTCGCACCCATGGGATAAAGGCAACCAGGTACATCTTATTTTTGAAAGCGGTATTTGTACAATTTTCCTAGCTTCTTGTCTCATCAACAGTCTTCGACAAACTGAACTAATGTTTTATGGATTTCAAAGCTTGCTAGAGAGATAGTTTGATAAGGTTATTTCCTATGGATCATAAAAATGAGGGTGATTTGCTTTCCAGGTGTAACAAACTAACCATTGACATAAAAAAAAATAACACTACACTCTAAAGTGATAGCACGGCACTAAGTGCATTCTCAGCTGAACTAAAATAGAATAATAAGACAAGTAAAGTTTAATTGACTAATATTATTTATCCGGCAGGGCATGCTATTCTTATCACTGTTAATGTGAGATTTAATAAAATCCGTGAAAGTGTGGAACTTCTAAGCTGAATTGTCTCATACCTTTTTAAGAACAATGAATTGTAATTTTATATTTGTGTACTTTTTTTTTGTTTTGTGACCTTTGTGGTGTCCCTTTTTTTAACGCGCATTCAAGAACAGGGTTTGTTACCCAAAGTGACAGCTCACATCTGGAATGTGACTCCACTCTGAAATGTACTATGTATTACATGTGGATTTTGCATATGTTCACACAGCCATCCTCTTTCAATTAGCAACTGGAAAAACTCGGGCTATTCCAACCCAACAAAACGATAAATAAGGACATCTTTGTGGAGGTGTCAGTTACATTAATTAAAGCTGATGTTTACAGTGGCAGATAATAACCATTGACCAGAAAATCCATCCTCCTCCCAAAATGCATTGATTATTGTCATGGGGCAAAATTCACTATTCAGTAGCTCTATTTACTTAAATATTCAATTAAAAACTTTCTATGTGTACATATTTTTTTCCATAGGTTGGAATTCCCTAGAGACCAAGTCAATGTGGTTCAAAGTGAAAAATAGTCAAAAATGTTTATATTGTTTTTTTTTTTGTTTTGTTTTGGTTTTTTTTTTACAAAAAAGAAAAACCATTTTATATTCTATTATACTACTTCAACTAAAGTGAGTAATGTTTTTAGGCATTTTTATGGCTTACAGAAAATGTAATAACTTAAGGAATAGTGACATTTCTGTTTTTTATATTTTGCTTTTAACATTTTAGGCGTATCTCAGTTATAATAATGTAGCCACCTTGACCGTTCTAGCTGCATGCAATGGATGGGAACTGACCAGCACAATGCAAAATGTAAGTTAACAATTGAATAGGAAATTGTGTGCATAGCTCAAAGTAGTGACTTAAGGAGCCACAGGAGAGTCCCAAATTGTGTTAGGATAGTAAATAGGATGCATGAATATTTGTAATTTTAATCTGTAAATTATTTTTGTAGTAAGAAAAACATTATGATTTTGCTACATTCTGGCTGTCGCAAGTCTGGAGATAGGATCTTCTGAGATGAGAATTTAGTACCCAATTAACTCATTATTGGATTAATTACCTTTTTGTTTTTGAGGTATCATTAGACACTGTAGTTCAGGCTGACCACTCATAAGCCATATACAAAAGGGAGCATGTCCTTAAGAAGTTAAGTGCCGGCAAGAACACCAATCTGATAGGAGGATTTTTTTCTATTTCTAAATTAAATGTGTTAATAGTTTCAGGTGCACATATTTAAATCTACATAAACCATATAATACACAAATTAACTTAAATAGTATGTGCCACTTAAACGATACTGTAATGTAATATGTCCACTGAAGTGATTTCAAATGATTTTACTCTTATTGCTCACTGGCAAAGGTGGGGAAAACTACAAAAACAAAAAAGGAGATAATCCAATCAGGTGTACATTGATATTTTAAATAATATTTTATTGTAAGTAGCATTTTTAATGCGTGTCTAAATAAATATATTTATAGTTCCACACTATGGCAGTCTCTTAAGACACTGTCCTTCTTTTTTTTTTTTTAACTACATTTCTCCTTATCCACCTGGTATTCTTTTAATTACTTTTCGGTAAGAAATGTGTGCACTAACTGTAAGATACAGCTTGAAAGGTGCTATTGATAAATTACCACTACATATTATTGTAGTTATCTTACTAAAACATTGCCCAGAAGGGCCTAAACCTATAAAGTAATTTATTTTAATTTAAATTGGGGATATTAGTTCAAATTGTTAGTGGTTCAACTGCAAGATATAACACTCCTAATTCTAAAAAAAAACTATGCAGTGTAGTATATGTTCCTTCAATTATCATAATGCTTAACCAGTGTAAGTACTATGTGCCAGACCTCTTTATCCTGTGCTTTTAATAAAATAATAATCTGCAAATTTATATATATTTTTTCACAATATGTTTTGGCGGTATAAAATATGTTGAATGGCCAGAGATATGTCTGGATTTTTATCTCCAAAAGCTGTTATATTATTAACGGACAGCTTTACCCTGGTTAATTAAAATTGGACATGATTATCAGACTGGTTCTACTAAGTCACTCCCCTTCATTAGATAATGAAAAAATGTTAAACTCAAGAGGAACAATGTGTAGCCATTATACTATTCATAACCTTGTATCTTGACCACATTCCCGCTAATGATGACTCTAATTCTCGCCTTATTGATGTGCAGCTCTTACTTAATGTCGGTTTGTAAACTGGGTCCTTTCCCTCTTCACCTTCGCAAAATCTGGCAGCTGCAATCCCGCCACCAACCGACAGATGGCGCTGTGTTTATTTTATTTTTTCCCATATAAGGAGCGCCGACAGAAGAGGCCTTGAGCTACGAGAGGCGTGCCTCAGGCCCGGGGGGGTAGAGTGCCTGCGCCGAACATATCGATTGGATTCGCTGTTGAGTTGCGCCCCGTTGGAGGGAAGAATAGTTCTTTGCCTTGCATCAAACATGACGGCGGCCAAAAATTTACAGCGCCCCCTGCTGGTATTGACAGCGCCCTTTGCTGCAGCTGTCAGTGCTGCCGAAGACATGCGACGGTGAAGAGGGATAGATCCGTAAACTGTTCTTACCGTGCATTGTTCTATTTTTATTTTTGGAATAGCCAAGGAAAATTCATAGACATCTGACTAATACTAATATTTTTTTTTTTCTTCAACTTTTTCAGATTAAAATATTTACATGTGAAGAAAATGAGATGCTGTCCATAAAAATTGAAATGCAAGTGCGAGTACAGCCTCAACAAGCTTACCTTCTATTGTCAGACCTGAGTTTACGGCCAACTTGGGACTTGCACTACTTGTAAGAATCCATCTTATCTAGAGCCTCAAGCTTCCAGAATACTACAAAGCATGTGGTTTACTGTGATTTAGTAATGTTTCTTTATCTGATACTTGTCATCCAACAGTGCTCTGGTGTATACCTAAATCCAGTATGATTTGGTGTCCCCATTAGATTTGAATAGCCTGATACAAAGCCCAGTCAAAAGCACCCTGTGTAGCTAATGGATTGTGTGTGGCAACAAAATTGAAAAGACTTAGAGGGAACAAAATGCATATGGCAGAGTTAGACTGGTTTCATTTCCAATTCAAACATATATATTTTCGGTTTGCTGAAAGTTTATAAAATTGAGCGCACACACACAATGCATGTTTTCTTTTTATTTTATTTTTTTGTTGATGCTGTAATGACAGTAAAGTTTACCCACTGTATCCACCAGACAACATATAAAGATAAAATTAATTTCATCCTTCATTGTATACTGCAGTTTGTGATGTGTTTGGTACATTTTTAATATATGTTCTCTGTACATTAAAATTGCATAATGAATATGCTACATTTTTAGTATTCTAGCCATGCTTTTCATTAATGCCTGAAAATAATCTGTACTATATGACCATATTATACAGTATGAAATGTAACCGCAATTTCAGGAGCTGTAAAGTAATCGAGACAGCTGGTGAGGATGATAAAATATTTTACATCACCTGCCCACCTGTGAAGCAGAGCAAGTCCAGGGATTTTGTAGCATTGATGTCTCGTAGATATCCATGTAAAAATGGGTGAGTCCAGTATCTGTAGAAATTCTCTAATTTATGTTCTATATTTCTTATCAAAAATGTTTCATAGTTTTGCCTCCTTTATGTGAATCTCGCCAAGTAACCAAAAAGTGTTGTTTCTATTTGATGCACTATATTCCAAAATGATTTTATAGGCCCACTATAGTAGTATAAAAAAGGTGTAGCTTTTAAAAAGGCTATATTTTTTTTATAAAGTATACACAAAGACTTATTACTATTTTTTCTTTTTTTTGTTTTGTATGCAATTAATCGGTGGTGGATTCTACAATTTTGGTTTTTGCTGATCTGCTTTACAGATCAGCTCAGAAAACGGAGCCGCACAGTCAAGAATAACAGCATACAAATAAAATATAAAAAATGTGCGTTTCCTTTTAGAAGAAATTAGAAAATGTCCGTTAAGATTAAGATCACATAGAAACAATGGGGTCACAATGGTGCTTTAAAATGTATCATATTTTGTTGAATGAAAATAACATGCGTTATATTATTTCTGTAACCCAGGCAGCATTTACATTTGGGGTACCCCTAGGCAACAATCATTTAATTTATGGTGGGCAAAGAGCGATAGAGGCCCTCCACCATACAGTACATGAATAGTACATTTGTGTTTACATTTGAACATATAAAACAAGTTAACTTGTTTTCTGCTCAGAATTCCATGCAAATGTGCCCACAAAGGTTTTGATCTTTAATTCAAATACCATTTCAAATATGGCTGCTTTTAAGCATAGGTCTGCTGTATTACACAGCTTTAAGCAAACCCCAGGATGGATTATGTACAAGCCAGGAACCTACCTACAGACAGCAGTTTCGAGGTTACTGCCTCCTCAGTGTGGGGCTGGTTCCTAGCTTTATATATTTTCTTCTGTCAGACAGCACCTAGTACAAGAAACTAAACCAGGACCCTACAGAAAAATATGCTCTAAAACTTAAACTCGGCAAAACATTCCCTAAAAATATACATTAAGAATCAGAACAACTCCTCCCCGCCAATCCTACAATTCGGGATTTTCTACCTACTGCCAAAAATCCACTAACCAGGCAACCGAGGGAGACCAATTGTTACAGGTATGGACACACGGACTAAACACATATCTGGATTTGTTGAGAACATCCATAAACCATTAGTTAGTTACACCAGTAGCTATATACAAGACATGACTTTCTCAACAAACTCAGTCAGATTAAAGATCTTTCTGCTAACACACTACTTGTCACCATAGATGGAGAGTCTCTTTAAAGCAACATCCCACACAAAGATGGCACTGAGGCTTGCTTTACGTTTCTTTCAACACACATGCAAAATCATAAATATGGCCCTGATGTTATTGTTAAACTAATAGAATATATGCTTGCCCACAACTATTTCAATTTTAACCAAGATATCTACCTACAGATGATGAGGACTGCCATGGGTACCAAAATAGCTCAACAATACGCCAAACTATTTATGGCCAATCTAGAAGAAAGTTAGTTTCTGTATCCATTTACAAACCATACAAATACTACCGTTACATAGAGGATCTGTTCATCATATGGACAGAAAGAGAAAGCAAACTCTGAGACTTTCACAGTTCATTCAACACCTTCTATTCATCTATAAAACTTAAAATGGATTTCTCTACAGACCCTACCATATCCATCCCCCACAGACCGATTGAAGATACCTACACAGCTCCAGTTTCCAGCCCACCCACACCAAACAAGCCATCGTACATAGTCAAGCTATTGACTATGCTCAAACACTGGAGACTGTGATACAAAATGTAAAAATACATTGTACAAACAGTTACAAACCCTGTATTATTACCCAGAAATAACTACTGCCATAAAAATACCCTGTAATCACCTGTTAAAATACAAAACAAAAGAATCCACTTCACGTTTACCCCCTAGTGACCACATACCATACCAATTTTAGAGAAGATAGAGAAAATAATCAAAGATTTACAAGCATTACTAACCCTGTGTCTCTCTCCCCCTCCCCTGTGAGAAACACACAGGGGAGACCATTTCTAAAAAATAGTTTTATGTATATATTTTTCTCAATTCACTTCACCAACTTGGACTATTGTGTTCTGATCCATCACATAAAATTCAGATTAACAAGACATTGAACTTGTTTAAACTGATTGGTATGGGATGATTAACCTTTTCAGTTCATAAAAAGGCCCCATAATGCATAAAGGTTTTAATCGTGGCATCATTTAAACATCAGTATTTTAATGTTCTCACAAGCTCTAAAGTCTTGTTTAGTTGCACTTAATACAACACATACTCCTTTTGCACAATATTTGCCTTCTGTTTTTCCTAGGTATGCTTAAATGTATTAAAGGTATATGGAATGTTCTGTTTTGTAACGTGCCAACATATTCAGTAGCGCTGTTCAGGGGATTGAAAGAGGAAATGTATATTAAAACGGTTTTGAGCTCTTGTGAAAAGTGCTTTTTTCCAAAGCACCCTACAAGAATGGAAACTCGCTACTTACAATATGGAAGAGGCAGAAATCGAATAGCAAGGCTTAGGAAGAAAGTGAAAGTTTTTATATAGGTAGGAAGTTTTGAAAAGTTAGAAGGTAGTTCATTAGTTGGAGAGGGAAGGGAGCTGATGTAAAGTGTATGGGACTATTATGTAATATGGTATCTGCCCCTAATGGACAGATAGTGTAATCTGCAGATGGGAAAGTCAGGAGACACATAGTTTAACCACAGCTTGAGTAAGATTAGCTCATGGATAAATAAAAGGGGAGAGGAGGGCATGAGAGGTGAGGTGGCTATGTTCGAGATAAGAAGTGGAAAAGTTGAGATTAAGTGCTTGAGGAAGAAAGCAAGAGAAAACATTGTGTTTGATAGGGATAGTGGGCAGGTGCTGCCAATTGGTCAGCTGCAAAAGATTTGTGTGACTCAATAAATTAAGTGTAAACAGGGGTGGGTGAGAGGGAGGGAATTGGAGCTGGTAGTCTGAGAGAGACCAGTGAGACACAGTATAAGATGGAACCTGAGACCGAATGAGAATGGGTAAAGGAAGTGATTGACGTTAGGAGCAAACCAGAGGTGTTAGATGGCATGCAAAGAGTGGGGGTGGGTACAAGAAATCCAGGGATATACAAATGTATCTGGATAAAAACTGTCAGTAGATATATGAATATAAATATTTGGTATTTATAATATCTAAACATAACAAGTGCTTCAAAGTCCTGTTTTTACTCCCTGCACACAATATCTCTCAACTACTAGATGTGCTAACCAATCAGATTATCTGAACAGCATGTTGTTGAAATGTCTGTGGCTGGCTAGTACATCTAGTAATATAGACACATTTTATGCAAGACCTACAGGAGGCAGACTTTTGTAGGAACTGTTTTGGAGGTTTCAGTGAATAAAAACTGTTTTTAAGCACTTAATAAAATTATTCGTATTTGTTGTTCATCTTCCATATTACCCTTTCTGTAAAATAGTGCTATTGCACAATATCCCCAAATATTCCACCTTTTAAACTTCAAATAATGAACTTGCATTTCCCTTTTTTATGTAACTGATAACCGCTTAAGAACCCTGATATTAATCATACAGAAATTCCTGTATGATTAATATATATATTATACACACATACTTTTTTGAACTAAAGGAAAAAAAATATCCAAAAATCTCTACGATCAATAGAGTTAAGAATATCTAGATCAGCATTTTAAAAATGGTACCAAGTAGGAAAGATATCTGCTTAAATGGTGCTGATCATTTCAAATTAAATTTATAGCTCCCAGGTTTTGTCTGTTAAACTTCGAGTAACATGACTATGGGTAGCTGGAGTTCCAATTATGGTATATTTGAAGGCTATAGAGAATAGCAAGCACTTTTGTCAATTAAATATTTATACTAAAATGGCCTGAAAACAATGCATGGAGACCTCCAAAGAGTAAGTAGCAATGTTTACCCTGTACAATTGAATAACCCAACATGTTTTGTTGAGTAAGAGAGGTTGACTAAAGGAAATTCATTTTTGCTTACATGCAAGAAGTACTTTATTGTTTTTTAAATACGCAGTGTTTGGAGCTTTCACTTTTATCCCTTTTTAATGTAACATTTTTTTATTACCCCATCATGTGTATATGGAACTAACAACTGATTGATATTATTTAAAGGGAATTAGGACAGAATGAAAACATCCTATAAAATATAAAAGTTATGGAAATGTGCTTAAATTATGTGAATGTGTTCACGCTTATGGAAATAAAGATACAAGCATTTATTTTACATTTATACTTCTACAGCATTGTAAATAAATGTGACTTTTCTCCTCAGGGAACCTTATGTTATAGCAATGAGATCAGTCACTCTAGCATCATATCCCCCAACATCTGAGTACCTGAGGAGTGAAGTACAGTGTGCTGGGTTCCTGATTAGTCCTCGGGACAAAGATTCATGTCAGGTATGGTATCCTAAAATGATTATTTCTGTTGTATAGAATATTACGCCCTGACATTTTACACATCCCAAAGACAAGGGCCCTCCATTATTTTTCGTTGTGTTAATATTGTATTTTGTTTGGCACTTAACCCCTGTGCAGTGCTGGAATATATAGATGTGTTTCAAATAAAGGGATGATGGTGATGGTGGTGATGACAATGATGATGGTGATAGTTGGAGGGAGGTACAATCTCATTTATAGGTAAGACAACCTATATGAAAAGCTGTGAAGGCCCTGCTCTTGCAAGCTCACAATCTAATTGAAGATTATGTTTAGGAGTTGAGCAGAGTTGTATAGACAGTATGTGGATGGGACAATAGTTGTGATAAAGTAGTAAATAAAATAATAAATGCAGGCACAATCTCTATAACATGACCAAATAGTATAGATTAAAAAGTTCCAAAATACAGATATAGTAAATCTTCTACTTTAATAGGACAGGTTTTATATTCCATCCCCCAAACACTCTAGCAGAGCACCAGTTCTTATTTTTAAGAGAAATATGCAATAACCTAAATAAAGGAAATGGGAGAGCAAAAAAGAAACCAATATTGAAATGATCTTAAAACAGACCAGAAGAAAGTACAGGAGTAATAGTCGCAGGACTTTTTATTTTAAATAAATTACTACCAGGTATCCACAAAACATGAACAGTACAAGAGGACCCATTTGTGTTTCATAGTAGTCAATCGCTAAGTTCCTCAGGGTAATTATTTATGCAATAAAGTAGTGCCTGAACTAAAGGATGATTATTATTATTTGTAATGCGCCAACATATTCCGTAGCACTATACAGGGGAAAAGAACAAGGAAAAATAAAATTTTAACAAACTGCAAAAAATGGAGGACCCTGTTTTGAGCTTAGAATCTTTGTAGAAAGTGTTTTTTCCCAAAGCACTCTACAAGATTGAAAACTCTCTACTTACAATCTAAAGGGGATGGAAGAGGCAGATAAGCAATAGCAAGGGTCAGGAAGAAAGTGAAGTTTCATTAGGTAGGAGAGTATGCAAAGTTAGAATGTTTTTTTAATATAGAAGGAAAAGGAAAGCATCTGTGAAAGTAATTTGGTAAGTGATTCTAGTATGTAATATGTGATCTGCCACTAGTGGTCAGATAGTATAATCTGCGAGTGGGAGGTGAGGGGCCTGTGTTAGGAGGTATGTCCCAAGAAGCCAGCAGAAGAAAGAGAGAGAGGGAGAGGAGGTGGGTTTTGGACTTGCAGAAGTGTTTCTGCTTATGAGCTTTAGAAGGGGGAGGAGATAGTGAAAAGTAGCTCATGGGAGCATAGGAGAGGAGAGCATGGAAGGTGAGATGGTTATGTTGGAGACATAATGTGGAAAAGTTAAGAGGAGCTTGAGGAAAAGACAGGAGGTAATGAGGAAGGAACAGGCATGAGGAAACATTGTGTAATAGATTAATTAGGTATAGTTAGCAGGTGTTGCTAGTTGAACAGCTGTAGGAACATAACATAAAGTGCATTTAATAAAAAGACCTAGAACAGGTTTGATTGAGGAGTCCCCCATTTGGTCTGTGCTCAGCCTGGTGGATTATTGATGATCATATGCCCAGTGGGAAGCCTTATGAAGGAAGCATGAACCTTTTGTATGTTGAGGGTGATGATGTGCCCTTAAGTACTGTTATTTGTATGTCCAAGTAAGCAGGGGTTGCTTTGAAGGATGCTGTCTGTTATCTGCCCCACAGACAGTGTAAGAAGTCTGGTCCTAGAGATAAATTGTTTAATTCATATCCACAGCTTTTTATTTGCTAAGGTCTGGATTGGATTTCCTATAACTTGACTTTTGTATTAAATATGCTACACGAAGAGACCTTTTTGGGTGGGTGCATCGAATTGGACACTAAATTGTCTTGTACAACATTATGGAAAACTGTGTATATTTCTTTTGGATACTTTATACATGCATAGGTAGTTTATACTTGGCTGTACTGGCCTTTTAGGGGGACTCCAAATTCTCTAGGGAGATTGATGTAAAGTAGTTTTGGGTTATGGCTCTGTTAAACCTTTTTTTTTTTTTTTATAAAATTGTTGTGTATATAATATTATTATTATTATTATTATTATTATTATTACACAAGTAAAATATATGTATTTTTTTTTTAGAGACAATACCTGATGTATTCCTAATTCATTTTTTTTGCCTTTTTAAAATTTGTTTTTAATTCAAAATTAGAGAAAATAATCCCTTTATTAAGATATCAGCTGTTAGTATACAATGCCACTCAGAGCAAGCATTTTAGCAAATAAACAGAAAATGTTATCAAATGCTATGGTAATATAATGGATAACAACACCTTTTTAACAATGTTTTACCACATATATATCTCTCTCTCCACATAAGTATAGTTATATTTATGTAGGTTGTATGCAGTACTCAACATTGTGACAGATGTGCCTGGTGGGCCATGACTCAACAACTAAACATGCAGAACCAATCCAGCACACTTAACCACAAACTGATACTGGAACTGCAGAGACAATGCTCCATATCTCAAGAATAATTTACCGTAGAGAAACATATTAGTACAGTACAGCAAACTAATTTTAAGTGGCAAACTGTTACTTCTGTATTTGATAAATGGTTATGATTAGCAGACTGTAATGCATTTCCTTTTTTCATTTCTGTATAAAAGAAACTGTGTTGTGGATGTAAAATCGGTCCCCAATTGTGGTTCAAGACACTGGTTTTGTCTGTGTGCTTCATGTCATGAACTTAGAGCTATGTTACTGGAGTTACCAACTACTGGTTCCTGATCCCAGTGGACCTACAGGGTGATTAACAGGTAGACCTCTAAAGCTCATTACACCTAATCAGGGAGAGCAATCCTGTAGTATCAGTCTGGTCCCACTCACTAGAGTTGTCCAGCCCCAAAATACTAGGCAATTCTACCCTGAACAGGAGAAATGGCAAAACCCCAAATGTACGTTTCGGCCTTCATTGGGCCTCGTCAGTGAGGTGTAGCTGACATCTCCCTAAGGCACAGTGAGCAAGGGGTCCACGTCTGCATTCCCCTGTCACCCTTAGGGAGACTAATCCCTAAGGGTCATTTTTTGTTTCTTTAAATTACCCTTAGGGATTAGTCTCCCTAAGGGTGACCCAGACGTGGACCCCTTGTTTACTGTGCCTTGTCAGTGAGGTGTAGCTGATAACTCCCCAAGGCCCAATGAAGGCCAAAATGTACGTCTGTTTCTCCTGTTCAGGGTAGAATTGCCCGGTATTTCGGGGCTGGGCCACTCTAGTGAGTGGGAGCAGACTGATATAATTCGGGATATTTCTCCCTGTGAAGGGCACAAGTGAGCTAACCAAACCTGGACATGATAACCCACTGAGTGGGTTAGTTATTAAGGTTAATTTGTTCTCCGATATTGAGCACCTCTATTTTGTTTTTTTTACATGGTTTTCATGTCTGAGAGACTGGAATGGGTTGCCAGTTCCTTCCTACAGCTCCTTGTATTCCTAGGTGTTCTCCCATAAACATTATTCCTAAACAGGGCTATATGGATTTGCCTACTAGTGCTGGTGACTTTACTGTTAATGCAACAATATCTACTTTTAACACCCACTGACCTTGTGATTGAGGACAATAAAGTGCAAATTGTGCCTTGTGTTACTGATGGTTTAATGAAGTAGCTTTTATGTATAAACTGAAATGCAAGCTTCCATATTTTTACTGAAATACAAGCTTTATCATACTGGTTAGTCTACATCTTCAAATAGATTCATATAGATTGTAATGTGTATCAGATATTAATCTTTACTATAAATTTGCAGACATAGGGCCTCATTCAATTGCAATTTGACCAACTGAATAGGGCTCTAAATAAGCACATAGCATCATTTTTTTAAAATAAGTTTTTAGTTAGTGAAAACCCTGCTTTTGGATAGATGATTACTGACTAAAAACTTATTTAAAAAATATATGTTATGTGCTTATTTAGAGCCCTATTCAATTGGCCAAATCACAATTGAATGAGGACCATAGGATGTACCTATTTTGGTGCTTAAAGTGACCAAGAGCCTGCCTTACTCTAAAGAACCACTGTAATGCCCTAACAGGGGCTAAATGTTTTAATTTAATTATGTTTTGTGTTTTTGGTGTGGTAGGGTACCTTCTAATATGAACCTATTTTCTTCTTCATACATTGCGCCACTGAGGACAAACCAAGTAGACCATTTCTAGGATGGTACTCAAAATTGACTTGCTTTTGATTTGTCGAATAATGATTATATGCAACATGAAAAGCATTACCATATTTTTCACCATCTTTACAGGTTTCTTACTTGAACCAGCTGACCTCTGGGATAATGCCGTACGTGGAAGAGAATCTTACTGGATGGTCCAATTCCATTGAAGAGACTGCCTCCTCTTGCATTAGGTTCTTAGAGAATGCCAAGGTTTACACCACTTTATTGTAAATAACCTCCAATATCCACAGAGCCTTTCTATGTACAAGCAAATCTTCAGCACTTTGAAAAACAATTTTGAAAAAAAGAAATAACTATAAAATATATACAAAGTTCTCTTCCTAGCAGAGAAAATAGGTGTTGCATAGACCTGAAATGTTTAATAAATCATGAGTTGTAATGCAGACCAAACTACATAATATTTATATACAGATAGTTTTTAGTCATTTGTATTGTAATAAATATATTGAATTAATTTACTATTAAAAGAACTGAATGGTAATGTGTCATAAAATGTGATTTAATTCAAGAAAAATAATGCTACTGTAAACTATGTAAAATGTTAAATGTGCTTCATTAATTACAGTTCCAATAGTTACCCCTTCTTATCTGAATATTTTAGCACTCCACAAATCCTACTGTCTTAAGAATAAATAATTGTGTAATTAATAAAATAACTTTTTTGCAATATGTGAAGACTTTTTTTTTTGGGGTTTTATAGTTTGAATGAGATCCTGGAGATGTTAACAAATAATTGTCTAGGGAGTGAGGGGTAAACAGGGGTTTGTGGGAACTAAGGCGGGGGTAGAAAAAGAGGTCCTGCAAGAGAATTACGTAAAATGGGAGGGAATAACAATAAGCGTTAGTTGAGTCAGCCCAGGGGAGCACAAATACATTTTTTTTTTTTTATATATACATATTGGACAAATAACTGGTTTTGAAAAATTCATGACACAAGAACTGATGAAATGCAATCTATATATACAGTATTTGGTAAGTTCAAGAACAGGTCCTGTCATTCTTTTGCACTGTGGTAAATTAATGTTTTGATTTGTACTTAACCCCTGTACAGCGCTACGGAATATGTTGGCACATTACAAATAAAGAATAATAATAATAACCTAGAGAATTGGCAGACAGTGAATGTTGCTTCTTAAGGTAATGCGGATTTGAAACAGCAGGTGGAGCCAAAGACTGGAGAAGCATTTAGTGCAGTGTCCACCCAAGACATAGTGATACTCTGCCAAGTGTTTGATGACTGTGTGTCAGATCTGCTGCAAAGTGGAACATGTAATAACTGCTGTCTCTAATAATATTTCCATTTAAAGCTTTTATTGCTTCAGAACATGACATTATTATTATTATTATTATTATTATTATTATTATTAAATAATATTACTGTCCTTTTTTTACTTTGTTGAATCTATGTATTTAATACATTTTTTTGTTTTTCCCACCCCTTTTCTAAACTTGGCTAATAAAGTTAATTTATTTTTGAAGGAAAAAAAGACATACTAAAGTTAGTACCAATAAAATATCTTTAACAATCTTAGTCTTCCCCAGTTTATGCCAATCTCAAAACGAGTGCTCCTGTTCAACAATTTCGTTAAATATGTTTTCACAACACAAGCTCTGTCATCTGATTGCTAAACCTTCCCTAGTTTCCTTATTTTTGACTTTTAATAGAAAACAAAATTATGCATTTTAATGTCTGGCATTGGTGCAATTGAAACTACTTTTGCAGTAGTACACTTGAAATACCTTGTTTTTATATTAAACAAATAAAATAAAAAAAAAATGTTAAAGTTAACCACAACTTTACCGTTTAATATATCTATAACAGGTGTGCTAATGCTTACCTGTTGCTGGTAGTCCTCAAGTACACTCAGAATATAGTTTCCCTGAACAAAGTAGAATAATTTACTATTCTATTAGTGCTATGGAATCTGTTGATGACCATCTGTTGAAGACCATGTAACAATAGTACATTTGTACATACAAACTAGTACACAAGATGTTGGGTCTGCTCTCACAAGAACTTATAATGTTAGATGTACTTTGGTGTGGTAGACACTTGAGGTGAAGTGACTGCTTGATATTATAGTACAGAAGAGGTGCGAGACTAAATATTTTGTGATGGCAAATGGGATGATTCACTGAGCAGGTGAGTTTACTAGAACATTTGAGTGTATGAAGACTGGGGAGAGTTGAAGCAAACGTTGTGAATGATGAAAGGAGAAACTGATGGCCTCTGCAGACTGGCGGTTTGGAGTGAATTTGGAGACCAGAGCTGAGCTATATGGAGGTGCAGTGTAGCTGTGGGCTTTATAATTTAGGATTTTATCCTAGAGAAAATAGGGAGCCAGTGTAGGGACTGGCAGAGTGGGGCAGCAACTTTGGGTGAGGTGGGTAAGACTGCCAGAAAAATTCAAGATAGATCGGTAAGTAGGAAGCCATTTAGGAGGGTGTTGCATAGTGAGTTTGTTTTTAGTACAATAGTGCATGAAGAAGGGACTGTTTCTGGAAGTGACGACTGCACGATTTAGTGAGTTGACAGGTGAGGGATGAAAGAGATGTCTTATCTATGTGTGATGCCATCACAGAAGTGGTTGATTCATTTATTTGAAAAAAGCAATTCATTCTCATACTTAAAGATATATGGAAATGTCATGGATTATGAATGCATCTAATAGGAGAATAAGTTGTGTATAAAAATGTATATTTTTGTTGCATGAAACAATCCCAAAATAGACATGTATAAACTTATTTTACTTAGTCTGCAAAAACTCTGTTTTTGGGCAGTTGTTTTTGAGAAGTAATGCACTTGGAAATCGAAGCTAAATTAGCATAACATTCATAATTGATTGTGTCCAATCAGAGGCAGGGACAACAATGTATCTGTGTCTCTCACTGCTTGAGACCAAGTTGCTTGGGGGGTAGCCATGATACTGAACGCTGATTCGCTAGGAAACAACTCAGCACATCTTATTGGCTAGTACGCTCTGCTTACCTAGGAGCCTGGGGGGTGGAGCTCACGCAAGAAATTTCAAATGTACTTTGTATTACAAATATACAAAATGCCTCAATAAAAAATGATTTGATATGAGAACAGCCTATCGGACAAACTTTTGTTTAAAAAAGCCCTTGCAAGTCCTATTTAGTACTCCTAATATTTTTGACAGAAACTTGATACTTTTCTTGTGAGCTCCAGCTATGGGCTTAATTGGATATTGATTTTGTGTGATTTTCAATATTTAGAGCTTTTAATAGTCAAGCTGTACTAAAACCAATGGAGTTCTAAGTCCTATTTTGCATCTTTGGCTGGCTCGTAGATTGTGGGCGGTAACTCCTAACCGGATTGAGTAGCTAATAGAATATGTGGCAATATTAAGAGCAGTTTTAAGTGTGTATATATTGACAAATTGTGCAATAGAATAGGGTTCTATGTTGGGGCTTTACAAATAAAGGATAATAATAATAAAGGTAATCCAGACATGTGGTAGATCTATGGATTTGATTTACAAGTTAAATGCTGCTTTGACTGTATATTTTTATTTATTATGCAAGTTACAGCAAAAACTCCATTTCCTTATTACATCATTAATGAATACATATGTGGCAAACAAAAAAATATTTTAATTTTCCCCAAGGATGGACATATTTGGGAAATTGGGCTGAGGTTTGCATCCTAGTACTATATCATTATAATGCATATTTGTATACTAAAAGTGAATACAATTATAATTAACCTCATAAAAAAAAAAAAAAAATGTTTCTATTTTACTTATATTTGCCATTTTAAAATGTATTCACCACCTTGAATAACCACTCTCATTTTATACTTAATAAATGCAGTTAAATACCCAAACTACTTATACACAACCTATAAAACGAAGAAAAAAATCACATGCATCCACCGAAACTATATAAGCATTTCATATACTGTATGTACAATCGATCACTTGGAACCATATATCGTGCATACCCGGAATGGATTCCATGGGGCACATATCCTTACGTCATTTCCCTTTCGTATTTTTAACTTGACATCGCATTGATGAATTTATTCTCAGACGTCAAAAACTAAATGTCCAAACAGTACACGGCGTCATTTGTGATTTAGAAGAAACAGACCTTCTAGTTTTACTTGACCATACCCTCATTTAGCAATGTCTAATGTGTTTGATGCCAGTAACAAAGATGGCCGCCGATACTTCATTATTTTCCATGCGTGTGATTGCCAGTTCAGGAAGATCAGTCCACGTTTGGAGAAGCAGCAATGACTCGCTGGGCTCGGAGTGGCGCCGGCAGCGGCAGCGGCTCCCAGAATAGGAGGGTGTGCGCGGCAACCCCATGGGAAGAGCTCCAGAAGCATGGAGGGGGTACAAAGAGGAGAGCACCGGAGACGAGGAGCGGCCCCCAGGACAAAGCCTGGAAGAAACCCAAGAAGGAGGTGTATGTGAATCAGGATGTGAATGGCTTCAGAGCCCACCAAGAGTCCCAGGACAATGAAGAATCATTCAGGAAGGACCAACGCAGAGAGGACAGGAGGCTGAAGAGGCAGGGCAATAAGAGAGACAATATGGTGAGGACTCTGGCCTAGGGACATGTGCTTTGTATTACTAGTTTTTAATGACGCAGACTCTTCAAGGGAATTAAAAGCAGTACTAGCAGTTTTTTTTTTTTGCTACAGTCAATCATTTCTGAAATATTTAGAAATGATTTTGCAGCTCCATAAGATGGAGAAGAGTCAAACTGACAGATAACATTGCAGGTCTTATTTTGGCCACTAGAGACAGATCGGCAGATTGTAATCCTAATTAGCACATCAAAGCAGCTGATTAATATGCACAAGTTGGTAATTTGCATATAAATACAGAAACAACAACCTGGAATTTCCTAGAATTGATTTTGGGGTGACGGAGTTCTTTTAAATAACCACGGAAGTCATTAAATCTGCTCTGCGTCATCCGGTAAAACAGCTAAACCGAAATGAAAATGTATAAAAACTTTCACTTGAAGCTCTCTTCACCGGTTTGTAGTTTATAAATTCTGCAGTCATCGATATCGGACCTATCCATTTTATGTGCGCC